>OY979708.1:17067216-17667216 GCA_963855925.1 Inga laurina | reverse complement strand
TGTCGCTGTAACAACCACTGTTGAAT
The DNA here is from genome assembly GCA_963855925.1 of Inga laurina. Classification (NCBI taxonomy): domain Eukaryota; kingdom Viridiplantae; phylum Streptophyta; class Magnoliopsida; order Fabales; family Fabaceae; genus Inga; species Inga laurina. The sequence continues at coordinate 17,667,190 of OY979708.1, read as the reverse complement.
TCTCAACATCCACCCAACCAACCAACCAATGATAATACTTATCATGCACTTACGCTGTACCACGCTGCACACGATATCTTCTGAGTTGGAACGTATGCGTTGGTTAAGGCTTTGAAATTGGTGGCTGCAAGAGAGAGACTATTGTCATCATCATTATTATTTTTTTATTTCTCGTCTTCTTCCGCATCGTTTGAGAAAAATTAAAGGCGATATTTGGGCCATGGCAATCCATATTTCATACCCACCTTTTATTCCTTTTCTGACTATTTCTCTCTCTGTCTTGTGCTTTTCTTCTTCTTTACTTCTGCTGATATTATTGCCGCCTCTTTTTTTCCCTCCCGAGTGCGAAAAAAGTTGTGGTTAGACTCCTCACAGCTTCTTCTCTGGTATGCCATTCTATCCCAGATGCATTTTTTCGTTGGTCTTTGTTTGCACTGTTTTGGCTTCTTGAATGGGTTGACTATTGTGATTTTGGGTAACTCCTTTTACTTCTTTGTTTATTGTGTGAGGTGGGTTTTAAGGTATCTGTTTGATAAGCAACTATGCATTGTTTTCATGCAGTTGACCAGCTGATCCTTGTTTCCACCATTCTGTTAAGTTGATCACTGTATGAGCTAGATGGGGAATACAATATCCTCCAGTGGTTTTAGTTTCTTTTTTTAAATTTTCAGTTAGTAGGATGCTTTTTATTGGGATTTCTTATACTGTCAAGAAACCAGCTGGTTGTTGCCTTGTTTGGGATTAGCTCTGACAGCTTGACATAGAGTAATAGCTAGAATTTGGTTCAAAGTGTGCAGTTTAATTCCATCTTCTTCTGTTAGACTTTTACAAACTGTGATCCACTAGGTTAATTGTTCGTTTCTATGATCTTAATGTAATAGGTAACAAATCAATTGACAATTTTAAGACCTTCCGGAGCTTTTGTCTCGTTTCCTGGTCTGGGACACCCTGTTATTGTTATCATAATTACGTGTATCATTGTGATGGTGCCATGATGGTTTATGTACCGGTGGATATGTTAATATGCGCAAGTGGTGTTTCCACTCTAGCTGTAGACATATAAATATGCGTATAAAATATAATGGACTTGGTCACAAACAGCTCAACATGCAAAAAGATATTCAGTTTTCAATCTTTTATGGGAATAATCTCAGAGAGATTATTGTTTAAAAAGGTATCTTTAATTTGATATAGAAATCACAAATGACAGACAGAATTTTCGATGTTGTTTTATTACCATTACAGTTTCTATCCTTTTAAGTTTTGTTCGGATCAGTTTAATTCCTTTTGATTATGGTTTGTGTACTGAATCCTTATTCATTCAATGATATGCCAATTTTTATTAGATTTATCACAGCTTCTGCCAGGATTATGCTAATTTGAAAGAAGCTACTTTGCATCGGGGATGGGCTCAGGTGATTGGTTTAAGACAATAATTAGCTTAAGAAAATCAAAAGAAGGCAATTCAAAGAAAGCAAAGGTACACTGCATTTTCTGTCATTCAGTTTCTTTCCAATTAACCTAGTGGGAATTTACTCGTGTCATTTCAGACTGGTAGTTTATCTTTTTTCAAAAACCAATTTTGTCTTTTAAAAGTTTATACAAAGATTGATTATTAATCATTCAGATTATTAGTGCTAATGCTTCATGGTATGGACACATAATTTACTATATAGAGGGTTCATCATGTCAGCAAATTGGCTCCGAAGCTTTTGTCCTTCTTCTTCCTTTGATGTCAACGTTTTATCAAAATACAGTTCGTTGTTGCTAAAACTGAAGAGCTAAACTCTTCTGATAGTGTTTTATAATTAGTCTTAGACTACTATACACGTTTAAATTATGTTATTTTTCAAGCAGGACGTTATGGACGATAAATTTTTATGAGTTTGGCATGATACATATGGTTGATAGTTTATGTTAAAAAAGACTTAATGTACCTGGATAATTATTTAAGTAGCAGCAATGCCTTTTATTACAATGTACTTGGAGTTCGCTGTGTTTACAAGGACTGCAGGAACATGAAAGTTTGTATCTCCATATGAGACAGGGATCCAAGAAACAAACTGCATTGAAGTTGAAGAATTATACAGGAAGAGATTCAAGCAATTTAACAAATGGCACTAACGATTCAAATCTTGTGTCACCTGGGGTATCAGTTGAAACTGTTGCTGCAACGATGATCCAGACAGCATTCCGGGCTTATTTGGTGCGTAAATTTGATATTCCAACAAAATATAATTTTTTAATTCTTCAATCTAGTTTTATTTATTGCAGAACAAATCTGATTTCTTTCCAAAATGTGCTTCCCTTCCTGGTTTTCACTATTCTGCCATCAATATCTTTATGCTATTGTGTTTTGCCAGCTTTTAATTTGCATTTTAGGGGATGTTTTCCATGGAATAATATATTAAATCTATTTGCTACGTTTCCAAAACAAATCATTTCCCCCATATGTTTTCAGGAATAGGGACTCTGTGGCTTAATATATCTATTCGGAGCTCATTTCTGAATTCTTTGTTGACATCTTTGCCCCATTTATAAACAGTTTTGGATATGCTGTATGATCTTGAAGGATTAGCTTGTTTTGTAAAAACTTTGAAAAACACTAAATTCGACATTTTCATTAAGACTCATTTTTCACTGCTGAGGGTTTGATATCTACTGATAGGATTGGAAAAACTTGCTGCTTTGAAGTTAATGTAAAACATTTAATACAACAACTTCATTCAGTGCGTGTTATGTTGATTATAGCCCTTAATATGCATACCATTTGTGCCTATAGTTGACAGATGCTGCATCACACATAGCATTAATTTTGTAATTGTTGTTGTTATTTTCCTCATGCTGATTTTTCACTTGCCAGGCTAGAAAATCTCTACGGCGCTTGAAAGGTTGTGCAAAACTTAAGGTCCAAATACAAGGTCATTCCGTTATAGACCAAGTCGATAGAGCTGTAAGTCATATTCATAAATGGAGCAAGATTCAGGCTGAGATTAGAACTCGCCGAATCTGTATGGTCACTGAAGACAGGATGAAGCGGAAGAAACTTGAATCTCAACTTAAACTTGAGGCAAAGCTCCATGATTTAGAGGTAGCCTTTCCTGCTCCTGCCTTGTGTGGATTGATGGCTTGTGAAGATTTTAGTTTTTATTCTAAAGGTCTATTTGTTTATCTCTACAGTATGTTCTGTAAATTTATCAGTTACTCCCTCCGGTCCTTAATATAAGACATATTTGGGGAGTTGATTTTGGTCATAAATATAAGACATATTTGTCATATTTATCAATCTTTTTTTAATTTACCCTTATTGATGCTTCCTTAACAATAAGCAAAGAGGAGAGAGAAGAAAAGAATTAAGGAAGATGCTAGGGTGTTTTAGAAAATACATTTTATATTAATTAATTTCTTTAATATAATTAAATTAGGTAAATATGTTTTATATTTAGGACCGGAGAGAGTATTATAACTATGTTTGGAATTATGAAGTGTCCTCTTAAGTGCCGGCTTGTTATCTTGTTCTGATTGAAGGTTCAATTGTCCCGTATCTGCAACATGACCTTCAGTCATATCAATTGCGTTGTTCCCTTCTTTGCCTTCTCTTGTGTTAGTTTTGTTTTTTGAAACAATTTCTTCATGCTGTTTAATTTGGACAATTCCTCTGAGCACAACTTAATCTGTAGATTTACTCTGATCATTTCATGAAGATCTAGCTAAATGTGCATAAATAAAACATACTTGATCAAAATCTAATTCCACTGGGTACTTTAGCTTGTTTGTACCCAATTTTTGTTTCCCTTTCTCCAAAGTTTATTGTTGAAACAAATGACAGGTGGAATGGAGTGGTGGTTTTGAAACCATGGAGGAAACCTTGGCAAGGATACATCATAGAGAAGAAGCCGCCGTTAAGCGGGAAAGAGCTATGGCCTATGCCTTTTCTCATCAGGTAGGTTAACCTTAGAAAACTGAGTCTCTTGGCTTTATGTCACCAGATCCTACTACTGAAAATCACATGCATATCTTTGTAACTGTAGTGGAGGGCTAACGCTAACCAAGGGCTCGGTAACTATGAACTCAACAAAGCTAATTGGGGTTGGAGCTGGAAGGATCGCTGGATTGCTGCTCGCCCATGGGAAAGCCGTGTCGTTGAGAAGCCAGTTAACCCCAAAAAAGCTCAAACTAGGCAGCCAAAGAAGGTTCAGAAGGACAAGAACCCATCAACACCGAAAGCACCTGTTTCAGTTAAACCTCCTGTGGCTAATGCAAAAAAAGTGACTTCAAAAGCTAGGCGATTATCTTATCCTGCCTCAGAGAAAACTGTGGTCCATGAGGAAAGCAATAAATCCTAAGGGGAGAATCAAACCTGTTACTGTATGACTTGAGCTGACTCAAATTAATTTTCAGTTGGCCACGTTGCAGAAAGCCAAGGTTGAAAAAAGCAATCTTATTTATTAACGGTTACTTTCAATTCGAGAATACTGGACTTGGGGTGAATCTGAAGACGATTTGGCAGTGGAGAATTAGTGTGATTGATTGGTTTGTCGTTCCTTTTCTTTTCTTCTTTGGTAATCATGTACATTCAAAGGAAATTGGTAATGTAGATAGAACAGTATTTTGCTTGTACCTATTCCTTTTCTTGGTGTCAGAGAGAGATTTTGTAAGCTTGGTGGGATTCGTTTTGCTGATTGTTACAGTTTGGTTTCCACGTACAAGTTTTCCAACAACACTGTATGTTCTGGTTTATTCAACATCCTTTTGCCTCTAGGCTTTTCCCTCTTCTCAAGCCCGCAGGCTAAGATTTTTTTTTTTTTTTGAGTATGAAACTGAATTTTATAACCACAGAAGGGAATACATAGAGAACGAAGAAATAAGCAAGACTCATTTATCACCTTCCATCTCTGTCTGAGAGGTCTGAGAGTGGAGGCTGGTCAATGACATGTGTTTATTTTAAATAACGATTGAAGTTTTTAAAAATAATTTTTTAATCATAATTTATAACATACGAGGTAAGTATGTGAAAACATATTTATTTTGATTTACGTAAATAAACACTTTTAGAAGGTTTAAAAGCCATCCCTAATATCTAGTAATGTGATCCACAAGGGAGTTATTCTCTCTAGCATATAACTAATAATGACATACCAATTACTACTATTAAAATTCTTTATTGGGGTGACCGGCAGAGATGTTAAATTGCATTATAAACAACATAAGAAATATTTTACAAGAGATCGAATCTAAAATATTCTGCCAAAAAATCTAAAATATCAAAATATTAATTTTATTGCTAAAAAAGGGGAAAAAAGGATGGAAAGATAAGAAAATCATCTCCCGAGTTCCTTTTGCTGCAGCGTCCATGTCATCCAAGGAACTTCTCAAGTTATTTATTTGTTACAAAAAAACAGTTGGACCCCCGATTCGAAGAATCTACCCATGCATTTTCGAATTAATGTCTATTTTCCGTAAAGTAACGTGATATAATTGATTCGGATTTTGATCAAAAAAGATACTCTATAATTGATACGGATGGTACTTATCAACCAGTCATGGTTTTCGTTCCTCAGAAGGCTGTCGGCGACCGTGTTGTTACCCAGACCATCTCTCTCCTCCAAATTCATGGATTCTTCTGCCACCCTCAATTGCAAAAATAATGCGGGATCTCAGAGACTTCTCGCCTTAGCTCAGCAGCTTCGCTTTTACAAACCCCCATCATTTCATGACGACATCGATGAGCAAACAATGGAAGAAAATGGCGGCAAGGTTGTTTCCCAAGTCGGGTTTCCAGAGTCGACGGCTCCAATTGCTCAAAACCCGCAAAAATTTAGACCTAAACGAGCTGCCGTTTTGATCTGCCTTTTCGAAGGGGATGCTGGGGAGCTAAGGGTGATTCTAACTAAGCGATCATCCAAGCTATCTACTCACTCGGGTATGTCGAGTTAGGGATGGGTGATGTTGATTGATTCAATGAGAATATGTTTCAATTTGAGGGTTTTAAACTTTAAACATAGGAAATTGTATCCTTAATAGTGTTTGATTATAGAGAAGGGATTAAACATTCTTCTTGAGTGTGTTACAGGCGAAGTGGCCTTGCCTGGTGGGAAAGCAGATGAAGGGGATAAGGATGATGAAGATACTGCAAAAAGAGAGGCGAAGGAGGAAATTGGGTTGGACCCTGAACTTGTCAATGTCGTTACGTTTCTTGAACCTTTCTTATCCAAGGTATGATTTTCTCTGATCATTTACCAGTTGAAGTAATTGGTATAGTTTTGATGATTTCTACATTATGGCTGGCTAATTGTAAAATTGAGGGTTCTCTTGTAATCGATAGCAAGAAATTTTGCAGTGAAATTAATTCTATGATAATTGTTCCATGAAATATTTTCATGCCAGAAGATATGGATTTCAGGTGGTCAGTGACATAACAGGTTTTTCTGAATTATATTCATTAGTTTGTTGTTAGATGTATGCAGAATTGTGAAGCACTTTACGCTATTCTCCCTGTCTTGGTTTCTCCAGTTGGGGCTTACACACTAGGAGTACAGATATTTGGGCATTAGACAATTAATGAGTTTGGCCTGAGTAATGAGATATATTCCCTTCACTAATGATTCAAGGATTATGATTCGCTTTTCTGTCTTATTTCTGTTGCCTAAGGACTAGTTCCACGTTTGTGGATAGGGCTTTTTCACGACATCCTTGTATGCAAGAAATAATTTTTCACACAGCATGATTCATTTTGGTACCTTTTTCCTTTGTGTAGAAAATCATTAAAATATTTTCTCTGGTATCACTGATTGTAAAAGTTACATAGTATTGCAGATTACTGGCATGGCCGTGTATCTTCCATGAGCATATAAGATTCAAGCATATGTGCGCACTTTGTCGTAAAAATGATGGTTTGATGAGACAATTTTCTACATGCACCAAGACTAGGGATTCTCAGTGCTTAGAAGAATTAGTTAAGATATGCATTGCCCTTTAGTCATACACTCTGTTCATTTGTGATCATAACAGAACCACTGAATGTCAGAGGGTAGTAATTGGAAGAAAAGATTGGAAATTATTTGGTGGGATAAGTAACAAAAGCGGCGTTTCTTATTCATGTTTGAAACTGAAAGCATCATGCTTTTTCCGTTATTTTTGCAAATTCTGGAGACACTTAACTAGACGAGATATGCAAAAGTTGTTTCACCTTTCATCTTTATGCATTTAAATCCAAGTATAATTCATTTCAATTCTTGTTTTACTTTCATGTGGTTCTTAGGAGTTGCATTGTTGTTTAAACCAGAGAACTTCTGATATCTATTCATATCCATGGCCATTACCAATACCTAGTGGCTTAAGCTGGAGATTTTCAACCTATATAATTTTCAGAGATTTTATTAATATTAAAACTTCCATGGCATGTTGCTACTTGTTGGTTGGTTATATACTATCTGCAGTAGTTGTATTAGATTTATTATGGTTCAAAGGAGCATGTTTATGATGCAGCCCTGTGAATGAAATACACTTATCTGGGATGCCATTGCGATTCATACAAATTGTGAGATTTAATGACCTTCTTTACCAAACTGATCTAACCATCACTATATCCGGACTAGATTAATGGGTTTAATTTAATACATATGGTTTTCCTAATTTGTTTGCTTGGCAGGAAGATGTTTCCAATCTCCCAATTTTAAAAATTCATTGGTTTTATTCCCCAATTCCATTTTGCAGCACCTACTAAGAGTGGTTCCTGTCGTTGGCATACTTAATGACAAGGAAGCATTCAAACCTGTTCTGAATACTGCTGAAGTGGAATCAGTATTTGACGCACCTTTAGAAATGTTTCTCAAGGTCTGCGCTAATTTCTATTCATGTCTTGTACTTTCTTCATATTCACCTACAGGTTTTCTGATGTTTCTACTTGAATCAGGATGAAAATCGTTGTCAGGAGGAGAGGGAGTGGATGGGACAGAAGTACCTAATACATTCCTTTGACTACGAAACCAATCATAAAAAGTATCTGATATGGGGTTTAACTGCCGGGGTCTTGATTAGGGCTGCATCCGTGGTGTATCAACGGCCCCCGGCTTTCGTGGAGCAAAACCCTAGGTTCAGGATTCCCGAGGATGCAAGCAAGGATTCTGTAATGCGTTGAGTTTGAGATTACTATTTTAATTCTTCAAAGTAGGTATATTTTATTCTTTAAAGTGCACCCTGCACTCTGGAGAATCTTATTTCCATGTGTATGTATTTAAGAAAGGAAAAGAGTCAGCCCAAAAGTTGGCAGGTTATTTTTTATAGCCTCAGAAATAATCCTAGAAACAATTGGGGACTGCTAGCTTGTCTGCCATCACTTGTTTAGGTCAGCTTGTCCTTTCTCAAATCTGAAATTATTGTAAGGTTGCTGCGTGGATGGTATTAGTCCTGCAATGTACTTCATTAGTTGACACAATAGAATATTACTGAAGCTATATTTTTGCCTTGTCAATTTCTTAGCTTTGTCTTGTTTAAAGAGGGGAACTTCTTGCCAGTTCACTTTGTCATCCTGAAATTTCAAGGCTTCTATCGTTGTTAAGGGGAAAAAAAAAAATATATCTTTTGCAAGTTTTGATGAACAAGTTTTTCTGAAACTTCGTTTGATTGTCATGAACCATGCGATAGAGCTTTTGTCTTGGCTCTTCTGGTTATTCACCACTCTGCCTCTTTCTGTGCCTATATAGTGTTTTAATATACTACTCCTTGTATGTACAATAAATGCCATACTCTTATTTAACTATTTTGATTAGATTGAAGAAGTTAGTTAAGTTAATTAATATAACATATATTTTTTAAAATACCTTAGTCATCTTCTATAATTCCCTCTCATTTCCTTTTTGATTGTTATTGAAGAAGCATCAATTAAGGTAAATTAGGAAAAATATTGACAAATATGAAAATTTTATCTTATATTTAGGATTAAATTTAACTCCTTAAATATATTTTATATTAAGGACCAGAAAGAGTATTACTTTTGTTTGTGTAAATCAATTAAAAATACTACTCCCTCTGATATTAATTATAAGATAAAATTAACTTTTTTAAAGAAATTAAGAAAATTAATTAAATTATTTTAAAATATTTTTATTTTTATTTTTTTTTCAAACTAATTAGTTTAACTAATAAATTAATATATAATCTAAGGATACGAAATATATGATATAATTAAGTAACTTATTTAACTTTCTTAATCTCTAAAAAAAATTAACTTTATCTTATATTTAGGGATGGAGGCAGTAACTTGCAAACGGGAATAAAGACGTTAACATCAGATTTAAACCAAGCTGTTGAAAAAGAAAAAGAAAAAGAAAAAAAAAGAATAATATTTTGATCTTTAAAACTTCCCTCAAGCCGCTCGCTGGATGCAATTGCAGGTTTAGCCGTTTAGTTGAAGTATTAATTTGGCCTTTGGATAATCTGGGTCGAAACTTTTCAATACAAGATTGTTGTCGCACGTGATTCACAATTTGTCCCCTTTTACGATCGTGTCCGCTATTCTCCATTTAAGCTGTAAAGACCGAGAGGTCAGAGGTTGGGTGAAATGGGTTCGAATAAGGAAGACCCGAGAATCTCTCAGAGATTACAAGCTTTGATTCGGCATTGTCGGAGCCCCGAACCTAGCGGCTTCAACGATTCGTCGTCAAGCCAATTTAGACCCACCAAGAGAGCTTCCGTCCTGATCTGCCTTTTCGAAGGGGGCGATGGGAATCTACGGGTGTTTCTCACTTTGAGGGCTTCGTCTCTGTCAACCCACTCAGGTATTGGCTTCCCGTTGTCTCTGAAAAACTGGAAATCTTGAGGTTGTTCGCTCCTTTGGGTGACCCGAGTGAAGGTGTTTGTGTGTGTGTATGTGTGTGGTTGCAACTTGCAGGTGAAGTAGCGCTGCCTGGTGGGAAGAGAGAAGAAGGCGATGCTAACGATGTAGAAACGGCTTTGAGGGAGGCTAAGGAGGAGATTGGTTTGGACCCTTCTCTTGTTACTGTTGTTACTTCTCTTAATCCATTTTGCACCAAGGTATGAACACGATTCTTTTAAAACGTGTTTCGTTCTATGTAACTTTTATAATATGTGTTTGATATTACTTATTTTTAGATAATAAATTTTTATTATGTAAATTGAGATAATATTTTTCTCATATATTTATCTCGTATACCGTAAATTATGATTTATAAATATTTACCACCTAAAAATAAATTATTTCAAATGAATACTTATTGACATAGTGTGTGTTTGGAAGAGCTTATATCTAGGAAATAAGTCCTTATTACACAAATCGAGATAAAACTCCTCTCATACACTTACCTCGTATACCGTGAATCACTAATTATAAGCACTTATTTTCTAAAAATAAGCTATTCCAAACGATCACATATACCAGTAGATTGGTATTGTTGATTATTCATAAGCCGTTCTGCAATTTTTATTTTTATAGATATATTGACGATGATTTTTAATAAAACATCGTGGGAATTTGTGCATTCTGTTGTTATTGTTACACGTGCACGCATAAAAACCATTTCTGGTCAGAATACTGGATTCATTGTTGATGAGGTGACGTGAAAATACGAAAGATTGAGTTATGTTCGGGGTAACTTTTTTTTTTTGACTTTTAAGTGTTTTTGAATTATTATTTACTATGAGATTAATAGAGATGGGAATGCGGGTTGGTATTTTTTTTTTTAAATTTTATAATTTCACTCTTTTTTAAAAATTTTTATTTTCTTTTTTCTTCATCTTCTCATATTACATTTTTTTTTTTTATATATTTGTGTTATGAAGTTAATTTCATTCTAATTTTTCTTTTTAATAATAAATTTAATAATAGTAGAATAAATAAATATAATATGAAAATAAGTGTCAAATGGAAAGTATGGAGAATTAATTAAACACATCATCAAAGGATAAGAGATTCAGATAAGGGAGATTAAGAATACTTGAGAAAAAACCAAAAAAAAAATAATAATAATGCGGGCCAGCCCGCGGGCCGCCAAAAAAACCCGTTTATTTGGGGCCCGTCAGCCCGTCCCAAATTACCACCTCTAACGAAATAAGTATGTGAGAGGAGTTTTATCTCGATTTATATAAAAATCACTTATTTCTTAGGAATAAACTGATCCAAACATGCTTATAAATTATCCGGAATATACAATAAAATTCAACTAGTGAAGTTTGAGTCCTAATGTTAATTGAGTTCCTCTAGTAATTTCCCAATATTGGCAGCTCATTTCACATGATGAACACCTACGTTTGTCATAGTTGTAAGCTTTCCCCGGGTTCTACCTTTTTTTTTTGGCCGAATTCCCTGAGTTCTACCAACACTTTGTCATAACAGGCCCTAATTAGCAACTTATACTCTTTTAGTCTTTATTATAAGACATATTTAAGGAGTTAATCTAGATCTTAAATATAAGACAAAGTTTTCATATTTATCAATATTTTTCTAATTTACCCCTACTGATACTCCCCTAATAATAATCAAGGAGGAGAATGAATGAAAGAATTGAGAAAGATGACTAGGGTATTTTAAAAAATACATGTCATATTAATTAATACAACGAATTTTCTTAATCTAATCAAATTAGATAAATATGTTTTATATTAAAGATCGGAGGGAGTACATCATAAAGCCAAGATCAACAGAAGCCAAAAAGAGACAGCAGGCCAGAACCTTAGCTCAAAATCTCAATCCTTACCTAACATAGAGTGTGTGTTTGGGGGCGCGTTTGAACCCCCCAAACGCTCAACTGAGTCAAGAAGCTCAATGGGTCATTTGAAAAAAAAAAATTTAGTGTTTGGTTTCACCGGTAAGCAATTGAGCTTAATTCCATCTTAATGGTTTTTGCCATAAACTCCATTTCTCAGCTTTTATTGATTTAGCTTTTTGGAGAGAGTGAGAATGGTTAAAATATTTTTTTTCAGTTGTGTCCAATGTACTATCAGACTTATTGCAATTTTACCCTTAATGTACTTTTTTTACTACAAAAATTAATTTCAACTATTATTTGGTACTTTTAACCCTTAAAATATTTTTTCAACTGTATCCAGTGTATTATCAGACTGATTGCAATTTTATCTTTAATATACTTTTTCAGTTCCAAAAATTATTTTAAACTATTTTTTGGTGTTTTTAACCCTTTAAAATATTTTTTTCACCCACTGTCTCTTACTATTATCACAAAAGTCACTTGTGCTTAAGTCAATTTAAACAAATTTTACTTTTACAAAAGTCATTTATACTATCGTTGTTCCAAACATAAATCACATTACACAATCGAGCTTTTACCAAAAATAAAATTACCAAAAGCTAAATTGAGAAACTCCATTTTTTCTATCGTTGTTCCAAACACACACAGAGTGCGTTTGTATTAGTTTTTAGAGAATAGCTTCTAGAGAAAAAGTGGAGAATAACTTTTAGAAAATAGATTATGAGCAAAATAGATTATGGGAAAAAAGTGATTTTGATAAAATGAAAGTGTTTGGATATTGTGATCAAAATAACTTTTTTCATTGTCAAATTACTAAAAAGGACATTAGCTTTTGTGGTAATTACAATTAAAGAATAAGATTATATTTTATGTATTATTTAAGGGTTAAAGTTCAAATTTAACAATCAAGTTTTTCCTAAGGGGCGTCTGCTACAAATAAGTTATGGAAGATGCAAAAATAACAATGAACAATTAAAAAGATGCAAATTTGATAAAACCATTAAATTTGACCTAATTATATTAAATTATAAAAGAAGAAAACTCCTAACGACATTAAAAATGATGTATCTTAACCCATTATTTAACATTAAATTTCATAATTAATACCAAATATGAAATAAATTTGTCTATATGTAATGTTAATTAACTTAATTAATTTTTATAATATAATCAAATTAGATAAATAGGTCTTATATTAAGGATAGGAGAGAGCGTTAAAATTTAGAAATTTAAAAAAGAAAAAGAAAAAAAAGGAATAGAGAGAGAATTTTGAAATTCTTAGAGAGAGAGTGGCGTGAATGAAATAGGCCCTGTTTGGTAGGATGGAATTAGGGGTGATAGAAATGGAATTGAGGATCAATTCCATCATGATGCTTGTTTGGTATGATAGAATTGGAAAATTTTCTAATTCCATGTGGAAGCCAAATAGGCTCAATTTCACCCAATCAATTCCATCAAAATACCTCAGATTTACAATTCCATATGATCATTTCCATCTATTACCCTCCACTACCTGCAAAAAAAAAAAAAAAAATTTGAAGGACAGTTTGGTATTTTTATACAAAAATTAGATCTCATTTCTATGACATATCAAACATACTTTTAGTCCCCATTTCCATTTCCATCAAAATCAATTTCAGCGTATCAAACGGGCCCATAGAGGGGTGGGGGTCCACAACATGGAAAAAGTAAAAAAAAGGGAGAATCACTCCTAGGTCCCAAATAAGGAACATATTATCAGAAAAGTCCCTTGAGGTTGTAAAACACACTCAACAGGTTGTTAATACATGCAGAAGAGTTGTAAATAGGGATCTTTCTGATAATATGTTCCTTGCTTAGGACCTAGAAGTAATTCTCCTAAAAAAAAAAAGACTATCCAAAACCATGGTTTTGGAAAGACAAGAAAAGGAATTATGGGAAAAAACTTAGTGTTTAGGTATTTTTTTACAAAATCATGGTTTTACCAAAAAGTACTTTTATTCCCTCTATCCAAGCGCACATATACTGTGTCAGAATCCACGACTGACAAAAGTAGAGGTGGGAATGCGGGCTGGCCTGCGGGTTGCGGGCCAGCCCGCGCGGGTTGGGAATTTAGACGGGGCGGGCTGAAGTAGCCCGCCCCCTTCGCGGGCTGGCAAAGCCATTTTTTTTTTTTTTTAAATTTTAAATTTCACTCTTTTTTTAAAAAAACCTACCCTATTTCTTTTTCACCCGCTCATATCACACTTCTTTTTTTTATACATTTATATTATAAAGTCAATTTCATTCTTACTTTTCTTTTTTTTTCATCTATTCACATCACAAAACTATATAAACACATATTTTTTAAATTTGATAATAGTAGAATAAATAAATATAATATGAAAATAAGTGTCAAATAAAAAATATGGGGAATTAATTAAACACATCATCAAAAGAAAGAAGAAAATGAATACTACGAGGGCATTTGAGGAGAAGAAAATAAAAAAAAATCAAAAAAAAAAAAAATTTTGCGGGTTGGCGGGCTGGCCCGCCAGCCCGCGGGCCAGCCCGCACCAACCCGCGGGCTAAACGGGCTGAGCCCGTTTAGCCCGAATATAAACGGGCCGCCATTTCGGCGGCCCGAACCCGACTATTTTTGGCGGGCTGGCGGTTTTACCGGCTCTAGACAAAAGGAATGATAGGTGTGCCAGGCGTTCAGTTCGGCTGTGTTCAATGTTTTAGCCAATTCATTGTCCTCTCACCTGGCCGGGAGCCTTGGTGCACTGGGTTGCTGTTAATATTAACTGCCCACCCAGTTGATGAAATCAGCTGTTTTAGCCTCCTTGTTGTAGACTTGTAGTGTTTGTACTGCCCACTCTACTGCCTCTAAAGTTCTAGCCTTGATAAGAGAGATTTTGAAGAATACAGTTTCTCTAAACAAACCGAAGGAATTTATATTTGAACATGTTTTCCCCTTCTTTTTTCTCTTTCTTTTTAGTGGGATTCCTTTCCGTCTCTTATCGTTCTAACTCCCTGACATATCTTGCTGTTTCAGTTCTTTCACTGATAGGGGCATAAGCCTGGCTGATTTATGACTCTGAATGCATTCTAATGTCTAATTTATAGTTCAATTCATAATTTCATACTGTAATTCTAATCCTGCCTGCTAATCTTTTGCGACTAATTTAAAGCCATACATAAGTATCTTTCGTGACATACTGGTATTTTCAAGTGCAGTATGGTGTGGCAATAACTCCTGTGATTGGCATACTGTCAAACAAGGATGCATTTACTCCAGTTCTAAATCCAAATGAAGTTGAAGCTCTATTTGATGTTCCATTGGAGATGTTCCTCAAGGTTTTACTCCAGTTCCAATTTTTCCTTAAAACTTTGTGTACCTCAGCATGATGATCGTCGTTTGAGATCCGATAAACCATATGACATCATGGTGTGGTTATGCAGGATGAGAATAGGAGAGCTGTGGAAAAAGAATGGATGGGAAAGAAGCATCTAGTACATTTCTTTGATTATGAGGTTGATAATAAGAAATATGTGATCTGGGCTATTACTGCGGCGATGTTAATCAGGGCAGCTTCCCTTGTATACCAGAAGCCACCAGAATTTCTGGAGTTGAGGCCTAGCATATGGGGAGGACTTACTGAAAATGACATTTTAATACTCCAGGGTAGTTCTAAATTCTAAACAGTGATATGTTCATTTTTTTTTTCTCCTTGTAAGATTATTGTGCAATCTATGTTGCTGACCACACCTAGTGGGATAAGGTTGCTTATTGTTGTTGTATAAAATTGTATGATGCCTTTTGTTGTAGGCCAATAATCTTGTTATTAGTGAGAAATAAAAGCTTCTAGTTTCAGACCTCTAGAATCAATAGCCCCCTACTACATAAAGACCACACTCACTGTGTATGTTTTATAAAATCTCATATGTATAACCAATTCATGGCAAATAGAAACATATCATGTAAATAATTAACTTTCATTTTTTTTCTTTATATTGATTCAATAATGTTTATGCAACACAATGGTGTCGAACAAGAACAATTCATGCAGTTGACCCCATCTAATAGGATAAGGATTGTTGAATATTGATTCAATTATGTAATGGTTAGTCGGTATTACTCAATGGCTCCTTTTAATATAAATGAAAAATAGAAAATCGAAGTTGGAATCACGAGTCTCTCGGCTGTTCTAATCATCAATTGTTGCGTCACTGAAATATATGCTCGAGCATCTTAAAATGTGGAATAATCAGAGCCCCAATGTAGTGCTAGCATTTTTTCTTGACATTGATACTCTACATGACATGTCAAAAATCTAAAGTTGATGTTATGCATATGTTTAACTAAAAACATGAATACATGACAAGAAACAAAAATAGGATTCAGTTTCTCTGATGATTCCAATAATTCGTATCACATCAGGTGCAACTTGTAATATTTTTCAATTTTGCGATGGAATAATGGTAGTTTCATTTGACCCAAGTGTACATGATTTCATCTTGCTAGGCCTAAAGTGCGGTGAAAAATCCCAACGTAATAATACAAGAAATAGTAATATGCTCATCAATCATTAGGGCTAATGGACCATGTTATATATCACAGCACCATCAGCTAAATACCTCATAAAACTTCTCAATGACAACAGAACCTGAGTCTATAGACTCCAATGGATCCTTCCTCAGGCGGTGTCTCAAGCAGTTAGGGATGACTGTAGCAATATCCTCTGTGCTCACTTTGTCCCTTCCCCTAAGAGCAGCCAGAGCTTTTGCAGCTCTATTTGTCACTATGTCTCCTCTCAGTCCATCCACATTCAACTCTGCACAAACCTTGGAGATATTCACCTTCAGATCTTGATCAATCTGAACTGAAGAAAGATTACTTCTTGCTGAAGCAATCAGTCCCTGAAGCTTTTCTTGCTCTGCCTTGTAAGAATCCCGAAACTCCTTCGGATTCTTATCGAACCTTGCTCTCTCCTCCACGATTTTCACTCTTAGCTCAGCATCCCTCACTGTCCCTACTTGAGAATGCATTCCAAATCTATCAAGAAGCTGTGGCCTGAGCTCCCCTTCTTCTGGGTTGCCTGAGCCGATTAAGATGAACCGAGCCGGATGGGAGATTGAGATACCCTCCCTCTCCACTGTGTTCCAGCCAGAGGCAGCAGAATCCAGTAAAACATCAACCAAATGATCATCCAACAGATTAACTTCATCAACATAGAGGATTCCCCTGTTGGCTTTGGCCAGTAGACCAGGCTCAAATGCTTTGACACCCTCGGTGAGGGCTTTTTCAATGTCAATTGTCCCACAGACTCTATCTTCTGTAGCTCCCAATGGCAAATCAACCATGTTGATTTTAGTCAACACAACCTCAAGTTTCTCTCCTTTTGTTATACGTTCTCTCACTTCCACACCCATGGACTCTGGATCTTCTGGATCTGAGTTATATGGGTCCCCATAAACAACCCTAATTTGAGGAAGCAAGTCCACTAATGACCTAACAGTTGTTGATTTTCCTGTCCCTCTGTCCCCCATGATCATCACCCCTCCAATCTTGGGATCAATCACGTTAAGTAGAAGGCACAACTTCATCTCATCTTGTCCTACTATAGCGGAAAATGGGTACACTGGCCTCTGGCTATCTTCAGAATCAGTCTTCTGGAAATGATAAGTTTACAGACTTGACATGTTATACATGAACATTAAAAAGGGGAAAATGCAGAGGTCTGACTCTTATCCTTATTATCATGCCACACATGACATTAAACAACATATTCTCGTCTATATGCTTCATTTCTAAGATATTTGCTACTGCGCACTAAACAGCTAACAGATGCTTTAAGGCGGAAAAGTTTCACCATACACTTAGTTAGGAATAGCCCAAAAGAATTGAAGTATTTCCAGAAAACATCTGGAGCGCAGGAACCCCAATTAGAATCCAAAGACATTATTTTGAACTCACATTTTCTTACACCAATGAACAATGCTCTACGAGATGCAGACAAAACAGTGCGTCGGCAAGTAAACTGAATCCAGATATGAGAATCTGAAATCTTCTAATTACCTGATCTACAGAATTTAGTTCAGTGGCAACGCTGGCCACTGAGAAGCGAGACCTTCCCTTTAAGCCGCGAATTCCAGTTCCTCCGTAAAACTTGCGCCCATAGCTTTGAGCTGAAGAACAACAAACACTCAACACAGTCAACAATTAAGCAATGCCTGCAAACACTCACTTTCATCTCCAATAGCAAACTCCAAAAAGAAAGAATGTTAATAAAGAGGGAAAACCTATAATGTACCTGTGGCTAGAGAGAGAGAATGAAGGGAACTTCTGGAAGAAGGAGAGGAGAGGAATCGAGAAGGGAAGGTCGTAATTGAAGAAGTGCCGAGAATGGAAGCCATAATCGGGAAGATAAAGGAAGCAATGGCTGTTGTACAAGTAGAAGCAGAAGCAGAAGCAGTCTGTGTTTGATTAGGAACAGTCACTGCTGTGAGCCATGGCAAGGACTTCGACTCTATTGGTCGAAGAGGATGCGGATAGCCGGATAAGAAGTAGATTTCGCTCCCATCCCTCTTTATCGGTCTCCCACATGTATATTGGTTAATTTCAATTAATTTGTATTTCTCGTTAAAAAATGTGTCTTTATTTTCTGCATTTATAACAACGTTTAATTTTTTTAGGGTTAAGTAGTAAATTTGTCCCGAAAATATGAGTTGAAGAGTAATTTTGTTCTGAAAGTTTTTTGGGGAGCAATTTCACTTTGGAAGTTTTAAAATGTACCAATGTCACGGTTTTCCGTTAAATAACAAATGTTGACCATTAAAAAATTGACACTGATTGTTAGCTTTTTAACTGAAAACGACAACATTGTTACGTTTTGGAACTTTCATAGCGAAATTGCTTTCCAAAAAACTTCCAGAGCAAAATTACTCCTAGACCCAGGAGCAAATGTGCTACTTAACCCAATTTTTTAAACAAAAAATTTTGAAAATAAATTAATTAGTCACAAAAATGGATGAATCATTACATAAAGAGATAATAAAATAATAGTATCACCTCTCTATTTTTTATTTGATACATTTATTTTTATTTAAATGGTTTATTTCAAAAAATTAGCACATATTTCATATTTGAGTGTAATTCAAAATTTTAGTATTGAATATAACTATAGAAGTGAGATATTCTTAATTTCTTGAAATATAAATTTTTATTTTTTGAGTCAAATCTTAAATATTTTTTTTAAAAAAAATAATGGTTTGTCTCGAGAACTTAATTTTTAAACTATTAACAATTTATGGATAATGAGAAATTAATTTCAAAAATATTATATTAGTAAAATACTAAAATTAAAATTTCAAATAAAATTATAGAACTACAAAAAATAAGTTGTATAATATACTCCCTCCCATTGTCATCATGAGTTTAATGACTAATTTTAAGAGATTAAGTGAATTAGTTAAGTTAATTATTTATAGAAAATGTCTTAATTTTTCTAAAATACTTATTTTAATTATTTGCATTGGAAAAATAGAAGACTCTCTTCATACACACAATTAATAAAGATAGTTTAGAAAAAAAAAAACACTACAAATTTTAAAAACAAAGTGAATTCAAACATTATATTAGGGGGGGGGTTCTTGTACTAAATCTTATATTTAGAGTCAAGGGAGCATTAATAAAATTGATTGGTAGCTTATTAATTGATTGAGGACTCATTTATTAATGAGGAAATAAATAAATTTTTTTAATAAATATATTTATTTCATATAAATAAGATCCAAAGAATAAATCTAAAATTCTCTTATTAAAAAAATAAGAGAAAGTACATATTTAATTATCCTTTAATTCAACCACTTGAAAATCCAACAAATATGGCATGCTTGGACTAAAATCAGTCACAAGTATTACTTGCAAGGTCCCCAATCTAGTAGTGTTACTGTTAAAAGTCAGAAGCTCTTTCGGTGGAAGCATGATATTGTTGACTTCTATATCCTTTTCAGTCAATTACTTTGAATTTATCTCTCTGACTCTCCCGTTAATCACTCTTACTTTGTCTATATTTTTTCCTATAAATACCATGTAAATCCTCTCAGTTCAATACAATCAATTCCAATCTTCAATTCTTTTCATGGTATCAGAGCTATAGAAGAGAATAGGAATTCAAATTTATACCAGAATTCTCCAACACGCCCTTTGATTAGTCAAAATTAGCATCGACGTTATTAGCAATTCTGGTTTGTGCCCTCTGAGTTCTCCACTGTCAGAATCAGAGAGGACTCATACCACTGACGATCACATCAACTCCGCTGTAACCTTCAGAGCCTTCGTCGGAGGTAACATCAGTCTGTTACGAGGCATTGTCTGCTGGATCGCTTAGCTTCTCGGTGATTGTTGCATGCGCTCTCCTCAAGTTGACCACCGATAGCCTGATTTCAACCACCAAAGGAGAGCTTCTTCATTGCCGTCGTTGGGCCCCTCCTATGTGTCGCTCACTCGATACCTCTGCGACCCACTCGCTCACCTTCGACGGATCACGCTCATCACCGTCGGACCTCAGCTCTCTCTCATTCCGACAAATCGGCGCTCGTCCTCCGGAGCCTTCACCGTCAACTTTCACTGCCTCAAACTTCAGCTTGAAGTCGAAACAAAACCACGCCCAGTCTCGCTCACTCCGTCATCCTCATCCGCCGACGATCGCTACTTCACTCTCGGCTCGCCGGCGTCGACTATTGTAGAGTTATTTACATATGCTGATTAGGTAGGTGATCGAGATGACAGGAAATCCACATCTGGATATTGTACGTATGTGTGGGGTAACCTGGTCACATGGAGAAGTAAAAAGCAAAGTGTAGTTGCGAGAAGCAGTGCTGAAGCTGAATACAGGGGCGTAGCATTGGGAATCTATGAAGGCATATGGATAAAGCGTGTTCTTGAAGACTTGAGGAAGTCCATAAATCTACCAATCAAGGTCTATTGCGATAACATGACTGCAATCAACATTGCTCATAATCCAGTTCAACATAACAGAACTAAACATGTCAAGATAGACAGACATTTTATAAGGGAAAAAGTTGATGAGGGTATTGTTAATCTAAAGTATATTTCTTCTAAAGAACAGACTGCAGACATCCTCACTAAAGGGCTGCCCAAGGACATGTTTAAGTATTTGATTGGCAAGTTGAACTTGATTGATATCTACAGTCCAACTTGAGGGGGAGTGTTAAAAGTCAGCTCTTTCGATGGAAGCATGATATTGCTGACTTCCATATCTCTCTCAGTCAATTACTTTGAATTTATCTCTCTGACTCTCCCGTTATTCACTCTTACTTTATCTATATTTTTTCCTACAAATACCATGTAAATCCTTTCAGTTCAATACAATCAATTCCAATCTTCAATTCTCTTCAGTTACATAAGGATATCATAATCAGATTATTAACAGCATTTGCTCATTTGGTGAAGTTTGGATTGCCTCAATCTCTCCAAGAACAATAAATTAAGTTTTATGAAACGAAAATGAAAATACAAGGAAAATAAAGATAACATATTAATCCTTATTCATTTTCTCTCATTTCTCTGAGATTTACCATTATATTGATGACTGTCCAACTTCGTGGCCATTTGAAAACAATTGCATGTCCTCTCTGAAGGCAGGCAAGGCAGCTTCAGCCAAAGTCACCAAAACCTTGAAGCCATCCTTCTTCCCTGAGCTTGCTGTTGAATATGGCAAGAGGAAACATGGCTCCACACTTCCAAGCAGATTCCTTGCAAGAGGCAACACAGTCACTGGACCTCCCCACCCAAAATCTACGCTTGAATGTCCCAAATGTCTCCAATCTGTGAACCCACTCACTCCTTTTCCCGCTGTGACCCCATCCCCATAATGCTTCTCTTGAAAATCAATGAAGGACCTCACATACTCATCACTCACATTGCTTTTGCTCTTCTTTATCTGCTCTGCTGTTTCCCATATGGGTTTCTCTATCACATCCTTTGCTCTCATCTTCACGTACATTGGAACACAACCGTTGCCCCAGTAGCCTACTGGAAGCGGCGGGTTCACCAGTTTCCTTATGTTGATTGAGTATGCGAACTTTATCTCCTCATCATCACCTTCAATCCCTGAGGCCTTAACCCTGTTTTAGAAACAAGATTAGTCGTTGAGGCCAATTTTTATGTGATTTTCCTGGGAGAAATTCGTAAATCCAATCCGTGTAGACTAAATCAATAGATACATGTGCATAACAGAATGTAAATTATACTCATAATATCATCTCATGTAATGATGCTCTGTTATAAACTTGGTCCACTGAGAATTTTTTTGATTTCAATACCAAATTCTCCTCACTTGTACAGATCATAAGACCAATCATTGAGTACAGTGTTCTATATGATTAATATTCCAGAATGAATATATTATATTTCACTTACCAACCACTACAAACGATCAGTTCCATTTGAGTTTTATATTTTTTTTAAGAAAAAGGTGATCAAGTTGAAAATTCAGCTTGTCACTTTCACAACCTTCTCTTTCAATTACTTTTAGATGTAGCCTACATCGAACAGAGCAATTACATACAGCTTCACAGCCAAGAGCAAAAGCAAGGGTATTAGGAAGAAAATTACTCACTTGGATCTCCAAATGTATGCACCCAAAGCCTCAAAAGTGGTGAAGTTCAATCCAGATTGTTCAAACAGCGAGCGCTTGAACTTCTCCAAGCACTCATCTCTCACAGGAAAGCAGGCTCTCGCAACTGGACCAATGTTCTGTTCGTATGGCAGGAGCCCCTTGTCCAAATGCAGAAATTCTCGGATCACAGGCGAATCAATTCGGATCGGATTCCGAGGACCCAACAACTTTTCACGGTACCAAATCGGCTCAATAGTTATTTGGGTAGCTCCACGGGCCAACTCGGCCGCGGCACTGAAAAACTGAGTCGCGCCGAGCCCGTCGCACAGGGAGTGATGTATCGCAGCCCCAAGAGTGAACGCACCGCACTTGAACACCGTGATTTGCAGAACACAAGGGTGTTCCATCGCACCGTCCATGTCCGGATCGGGAACCAATTGTTCGAGGAAAGGAGACTCAGGATCATCGAGATAATTCACGGACTCAAGCGTGAAATCCACATTAGCCAGAAACAAAGGGAGGCCCTGGCCAGCGGAGCACCAAATCTCGAGTCGCTGGTCTTCATGTTGGCGTCGACGGAGTTTTCCGGCGAGTGGGTAGTATTGAACGAGAGCTTGGGAGAGGGCAGAAGAGATGACAAGAAAAGGGTCGGCGGAGGAGGAGGGGTGCGTATTGACGTAAGCACGAAGGTATCGGAAAGTGAGGTGGAGGTTGCGATCGGTGTCGAGGTGAGAGAGAGAGAGGGCATGGTCGTCGGTGAAGGGAGGACGAGAAGGGTGGATGAGAGTGGTTTCAGAGACCTGAACCATTTGCACCATTGATGAATGTAGAATTGGGGATATGGTTGAAGGTATGGCTTTAATGGTGTATGGTTTGGTTGTGCATATAGTTCCGCCTTGCGTGATCGGGTCGCAGTAGTCAACTATTTATGAAGTCTGTTCAACAGTTCAGTCTCACCAAACCATGTGAGGGAAGACGAAGGCCTGGATTAAAAAAGTTAAAAAATTTTAAAGAAAAAAAGCAGAGAGAGGGAAAACGTGGACTAGGTGTAGCCCCTCACCTGTCCAGCCTGTCACTCCCCCAACGGCTTTGCTGCATGAATGTGGCGGGGACCGACTATTTTGTTTTTTACCCCGCCAAATTCATGCCACATCTTTAAAAAATTGGACATGAGGAGAGAAGGGCCACTTTTAAAAAATTTTTAGTCGAAATATCTAAATAAAATTTAAATTTTTAGTGTACAGTCATATAAAATACTGTACTGTTCTATTCTACTTTTCCAATCTTAGTTATAAGAGTTGAATAATTGAATTACATAATTTAAAAAAGTAGTTAAAATTAATTAAAAATAATAAGTATGTCTAAAATAAACTTTATTTTTTAAATATGTCCTTATTTATATGTGTAAGTAAGAGAGAGAAATAAAATAAATATAAGTATCGCCAACCTTTTAATTAATGTAATATATATAATTAATAGGGGTAAAAATAGAAAAAAAAAAACTCATTAAATGTTCAGTCAGCTCTTATCAAAATCTTATAAAAAAGACTTGGGCAATTTAAATTTTGGATTCTTATAAAAAAAAAACCAGAAGAAGTATTTAACTAATTTTATGAGATTATGAGAACTAAATAAATTAGTATTTGATTATAATATATGTGACATCTAACAAAGGTATTAAAACTTGGATCGAGTACTGAACCGGTCAGGGTACTGGGTTAATGTTCAGGGGGTTAGACCGGGGCCAAACCGGTGAGAAATTGAAGATTTTAGGCTTATTAGTATAAAATTCTAAAAGAAATATATATATATATTTTTTAAATTGAAACCTTGACAGGATCAGGAACCGGACCAGTCTACCGACCGATCCGGTCCGGGTTCCAGAAGCATGCATCTAACATTTGGTACTCACTTTGTTCCTCTGTCATTTTTTCCACATCTAACTTGTGAAGTTGTGATAGAATATTCTGCTTCAGGCAACTAAAAAACAATAAAAAACTTCTGTTGCTTTTTTACTATAATAAATCATTTGATCATAAAAATGTTAATGTGATTAACCCCGGACTGGACATGCCAGTTCGATCATGAGGACTATCGAATCAGTCATCTAATAGGTTTGGTCTAACTGGTTTAATATTTATTAAGATTTTTTTTAATTTTAAAAATTCATATTTAATTATACATGTTTCTAAAAATTATAAATTAGAACTCTATGAAAAGTTTGAGATGTCTATTTTCTAATACAAAAAAAATCACTTAAAAATATTATCATTTGATCTTAAAAAATTATTAAAATTTAAAACTATTCTAAAAAATATTATCGTTTAAGTTCACTTCTTTATCAGTTTGATTTTGATCTGATCCACAGACCCTTGACCCAATACCCCAACCGATTCAGTGACCGATATGAAATTAATTACCTTAAAAAATGTGACATAATCTTCTTATATTTGTTTTTTAAAAAAATTATGTAACATTAAATTATATATCAGTTTAAATTTCTTCTCAAAATTTGTCTGTGAGCTCGTATGCTGCTGTCATGGATTTTCTTTAGACTAGCTTTGTCTTGCTCCTGTCTTTCGTCTGTTTAGCTTGTCCTTTTCTCATATTTTTTCTTTGGTTGTACTCTGTGTTTTCGAGTCTGCGTTGCAAGGTCCAAAAAACAAAGTGTCTGCGCCGTAAACTTGCTCATTTGGCTTTGAAGTAATAATATACTAATATATACCTCTCTGGTCGAGCCACAAAAAAAAAAGTAATCGTTTCATGCATGTAGTCCAAATTTATAATCCCTCTCTCGTCTCGTAAGAAGTAGGGATTCATTTTTCTTCGTCGACGAACAAGCATTCCGCGCTTGATCGAGCTCGCCGTTGGACGCCGTCCGTCGTAGTTAACACTGCGTGGTTGTTCTCGGGCAAGTACTGAAGTAGGTTCGAACACTAGGCTTTGTCTACTCCCAAACTCCGGTGAGATTGATTTGTTCATTCTGGCTTTGAATCTGCATTTGAATTTATTCCCCGCTTCATCTGTTCCCTGCGTGGTCGTCAACCCTGTGTTGGACGCCGGCGCACCGTTTCTTGCGCTGGTTTTCATTTTTCATTTTAATTTTGCTTAGAATCTAGTCTTATAATCGTTTGAATATTGACGCTTTTGAATAAAGATGAGTTTGCTTTTGTTTTTTTCAAAAAGCTTATATTACTAGTTTTTGCTTCAATGTTGTTTAATCGGCTATTATTCTTCTGCCCTTTTCAATTTTCTTTGGATTGTTTTGTCGTGTATGGTCATTTTGTTTATTAATCTCTTTATATCATCATCTATTTAGAAAATTCTTAAGGTATTTGTGATGCATGATCCGGTAAATGACTTTGCTCGAGTTGTCTCTTACTAATTAGAAGCTTGAGTTTAAAATTGTCATTCTTCAGTCGCTTGGCGGAGTTGCCGAATCAATTGGCTTACTAAGGCAGCTTCGTCAAAGTCTCTGGACAAAAATTAAAAGGATATTAATCAACTATTCATGTTTCAAAGATTTCAGTGGGGGCATTTGTCTCCACTGAGTGTAATATAGGCCCGCCTATGGTGAATTTGATTCTGTATTTTTGCAAACGTACTGTAGTTCAACTGGCTTTCGATTAAACTAGTGCTTCTCGGCATATGATCTGTGCTCCTTTTTGAACTTATCTTTATTAATTCTATTGTCTTCTACTCAAATTTAATGAAGTTTTGATCAACTTGTTTTTCCCTTCATAAGCGCTTAAGATTTCCTCCAGCACATGGATTGGTTGCGACTTTGCACATCTGCAAACTTATACATGGATTCAGTCTTCTTTTCTCTCTTGTGGTCATCTTGTTCATACACGGCCTTTAGACGCTACT
This sequence comes from Inga laurina, assembly GCA_963855925.1. Taxonomy (NCBI): domain Eukaryota; kingdom Viridiplantae; phylum Streptophyta; class Magnoliopsida; order Fabales; family Fabaceae; genus Inga; species Inga laurina. Next base: position 17,640,987 of record OY979708.1, on the reverse strand, counting down.
CGAATGCCTCAAAATATATAGATTACTAGAAATTCATTTTCTGATTTTGTGTCAACTTGAAAGTGGTTAATTCTGTTTGAACCGAGTCAAAAAAATTTGCTTTATGGCTGACTTCAACAAGTGCTTGATAACATTATTTTACTTCCCATTCTTATTTTCTTTCTTTCTTGCTGTTACCTGAGTCGCTGAGGGATTTTTTTTTTTGGTCACTTTCACATTTCCACCCGAGTGTTTTCCATTTTCCCCAAATATCTATCATACTTGATGCTCTTTTTATTTTATTTTAATTTTTTTTCTTTTCCTACTTCATTTTGAGCTGATTTGTTTGAATTGGAACATGACAGGTTCAGTGTAGTTGAGAAGTGACAGGAAGTTTTACCAGTCTCAAATAATGGCAGATCAACAACAGAAAACCTCATCTGCAGATTCAAAGGAAGGAACTTCACAGAAAGGTTATTCTCCCACTTTACGTTTGCATCCAGGATGCCATTAGTATCACAAGCATACTCTTCCTAGTATTTTCTTGGAATTAAGTATGGCCGTAATGAATGTAGGTTGACATCACTCTACGCATTTCCTTGTTGCAGTGTTGTTTCAGCAATAATGTGGGGTGATGGCTTATAACATATATAAGGAAGCATGACAACAAAAAGAAAGAACTATGACAATAAAAAGAAATCTATAGGCGCCACCATAAGGCCTTGCTGTCACCAGAGTCCTTGCTACATTGAATCTCATTATTGGACTGTTTATGCGAACTGAGAAGCACGATATAAGAAAAAATCGAGTAGTTGAGAACAAAACATGCTGAAATACAGAGTTTCATTTTCCCCTTCGTAATTAAGGGATGTTATGCCACGCTAGCTACTCTATGTGACTGATTTTATATAATATCTTGTTTTTATTGTTCTATGTATTATTGCAAAATTCTAGGTTCTAAAAATTTCTTATAAATGTGAGATTGGATTTTCTTGCTAACCCTGCGGACACCAATTGTTGTTTACTTCTTTCAGCTACAACAATGATATAATGAAACTATTACTTTCTTTATTTTGAACAGAAGAGGGCATTGGCAAGGAATTTCTTAGCTCCTGGAAATCAATATCTGTGACAGATGATGATGCAATGGATTTTAATTTTGACAGTGTTACTAAAGGAAAGAAAAAGACATTCAATTTCGGAAAACTGTAAGTCATGCTAGAGTTATTTTTTTTCCTTAAATAAAATAAGGCTAGTAAGTACACACTGCTGACAGTGCACAGTGAAACCCCTGTTTTGGTTTATTGTTTTTACATTTTGCTATTCATTTGAGCTTATTCTTAGGGGAGTTTAATATGTTGAATTAAGTTAAATGCGAATTATTTTGCTTTTCCTGAAGGTATGTAATCATTTTCATCTAAAAAGTAGTTATAATATATCACTTTTTTTTAATAGGGACATGGATTTCAATCTGGATGGTGAGTTTGATAAGATATCATCATTTAAGATGGATATGTCAGACCTTGATTTTTCATGCTCGCCCAAAAAACCTTCAAAGTCTAAGGAGAATAAGGGTGACATATCAGACCTTGATTTTTCATGCTCCCCAAAAAAACCTGCAAAGTCTTCAGAGAATAAAGTGGGAGACATGTCAGGCCTTGACTTTTCCTGCTCACCCAAAAAATACACAAAGTCCAAGGAGAATAAAGGAGGAGGATGTTCTGGTGCAAAAGAAGGAAGGGGACACAGTTTTGACTTCAACTTTGATTTCAACGAGTAAGTAGAAGAAATTGTTCATCAATGCAATTTTCATATTTGAAGCTTATGATTACTGCTTCTTTTAATGGCTCAGGATGGATAGCTTCAATCTTGATTCAAGCTTATTGAAAGGAGATAAGACCTCCACCATGGATCTGACTAAAAAAGGAGTTACTTCACACAAAATTGATAGTGAAGTTGCTGAAGAACCTGAAACCAATAATAATGAACATGTTCATGCATCTAATGTTCCCATGATTTTGAAGCCTCTATCATCAGAGACTGCGGAAACCTCAAAAGTTGGGATTATGGTAGGTGATCAAGAGGATCTAGATTTCATTCACGGTGATTCTGCACGAAAAACTTCATCATCTAGGAAGCTGGACATGTTAGTTGAAGCTAGAAGTACAGAAGAGAAGGATCAAAAAAGAGAAATACCCATGAAGAGACATACCTCAGAATCAATATCTGAGGATATCCATAACCCAACTTCTCAATCTGTTGACCACAATGTTTCAAATCAGGACAGTATTATAGGTCAGCATACTGAAGTTCATTCTTTGGGAACAAGAATGATTACAAGTTCAGATGGTAAGCAAAGTGTCATCACTAATAAGGCAACATATGTGGACCCTGATGGAGTAAAGTCACCATTAAAGATTTCAGCCACACTTCAAATGAAAGATTTAGAAAGCGGTAATGAAGAAGATAATGCATTTGGCGGCAACAATCAAGCAGAAGATACAAATGACCCTCATCCAGTTAACAATGACTCAAGTTTTGAAAATAATACTTCAGAAGATGTGTCAAAGAAGGTTTTGCTTGATAATGACATCAAGGAAAATCAAAATTCAACTTCAGAGGTTCATTTGGCTATAGCAAGCAGGTTTAATTATTTATGGTCTTTTGGATCAGAGATCAATAGCTGGTACCAATTTTATTCTAGAATAAGTTGAGTTGCTGATGGTTGTGTCCACTCTGATCCCTATCCTATACCATCTGAATTGGACATAAAAGTATTTACGTGAAGGTGTAAAGCGCATGTTTCAATTGAATTTACATTGTTTTTAACAATTTTTTCTCAATGGATCCAGTAAACCTGAAGTTGATGAAGAGATGCTGATGAAAGATAGAGAAATCAAAGGCATGCAATCAAAGTTTTTCTGCAAAACAGGAGAGAATGTTCCTTTAAAGCATAATTCATTGACATTTGGGAAGAAGGGAATCTCCTTTGACTACCAAAAAACTGGTGACATGCATCTTGGACCCATGGTCAAAGCAAGGTAAGCTACGCTTGTCTTAACATGTATAATTGGTTGCCTTTCAATGGTATTGTGTCTCACACAGCTTTCAACAGGGAGAGCTACAAATCAGATGACTCAGAATGTGGAACCAGATTGGTTAGTGATTCAACTCCACCTACCACCAAATCAGTGAGAGATGAATTAGTATCAATTGATGTCAAACATGGTATTAAAATTCCTAGTAATGCCATGTAAGATATCTGTTCTTGTATCTCAATAATCTCCTAGAAGTTCCTATATTTCTAACCAATTTAAATAATTGCATTAATTTGCTCAACTTTATTTTGCTATTTGTTATGATTGTGATTGTCATTTGTGATCATGACTAGGAAAGGTATTGTTTCTGATGGTACTCAAAGTGGAGGAAAGTTAGCTGAGACCAAGCAGCCAATTCTCAAGGAAGTAAAGAAAAGCAAAATCATGTTGCTAGAAACTAATATGTCCTCTAAAGATGTTCATATTCTGAGGTAAGGCAGCAACACTTGACCATTACTACTCAAGTTGAAGTATAATATACACACCAGCATCCATCATATTAACAGGACTCTGTATGATAAGCTTTGCTGACTTGCAGATGCAGTAATATGAACTAAATTGGTAAAAGAATTCTGCTGATACTATTTATCCTTAAGAAAAGAGTTTGAGGAAAACATTCAGCCAGGTTACATGCTAGCTTTCCTGGATTGAGGCCAAAACCTCAAAGAATGGATCAATAAATATGTGAATGTATAGGGGAGGAATTTGTACATTATGCATATTTATGTATTATCATACGTATATTTACTCCTAATCCATTGATTGGATCAATGAAAATCACTTCCTATTATGAAATATTGAAGGGATGTGTGTTAATAATCAGATTCTAGTTTTCTCATGTTAAACAAATTGTGCCTTAATGTTTCGACTGATGTTAGTTCACGATGGACTTCACCCTTCACCATATTGCTAATTGTTCAATATTGGACTCTGAAATTGGTTTTACTTTTGTTTCCTTCCTTCATGTTAATACTTCTTTCAGTATTAATTTAGTTTTGAAATGATTATGCCATGTAATTACCTCTCTCAGACTTATTTCAGATGTTCAAGTTTTCGACAAGACTTTCTGGGGATTATCGTAGTGATGGCCCATAATTTTCCTTTTTGTTGGTATTTTTTGCAGTTCTCATGTTAATCCTTCCTGTTTAACTGAGAAAACAGCTAGACATGCTGACAAGGTGCTTGTGAATCTTCAAGCTCAAAATTCAGACAAGGAACCCCTTAAGAATTTAAGGGTAACCGGAGAAGAAAATAAACTTTCTTCAATTAAAGCTGTCAAGATCGGCAGCTTTAGGACTGCAAAGTATGATGCTAAGTGTAATACTGCCCTATTGTTTATTAGTCAATTAACTTGCTACTGGTTTTGAGTGACAATTCATATGTTATCTTAGGGGTGTTGAAACTGACAAGGCATTACCAACTCCTATGCGTCAGAAAGAGACTAAGTCCCCAGCAAACTCTGAAAATATGAAAATACGGGGCATTACAGCAGCAAAGATTGATCATGTTATTGACAGTTCTGCGAATCAAAAGCCTGCGACCCCTTTCTTGAAGAGGAAAAACACTAATGAGGTCTGGAATTCGATGATTTCCCTTGGCACCATATTGTCATCCCTATTGTACTCCCATCTGGGCCAGGGTCATATTTTTTAAAATGGTGTAGTCTGATTCATTATTCTCTCCCCTCTAGGTTCTCCCGCTCCTCTCGTAATAGGAATGTAACTCTTGTTTCTTTCTCTTTTTGATAAAGAATATGTAATGTAGGAAGAAATCCGTAGCTAGTTGAAGCTTCAATACCTTTTCGTTGAAAAGAAATTATACACATGCTTAACCAAGTTTCAGCACAACTATAATAAAAATTTGCAGGTTTCAGAAGCAGATTTAGCGCCCTTGAGGTCCCTGAAGCGACTCTGTCACTCTCCTAGTGAAATCAGGTTTCAATGGATGACTGGTTATTTTTATTATTTATTGTTTCTTTTGATTCTGTGCTGGACCAGTAATATATTTCTAAACAACTGCAGAAATTCTAAGGGGTGTCCAGAAAAAGTTGTTGGAAAGGTATATTAAGGTTTGGGAATATCGTATCTGATGCACTGTATTATTTGATGACGACTGATAACATACAGTGATACGAGGATTTCAATCCTTCATGTTGTCAATATCAGTTTTCATTTTCCTTATAAATCACTTAGTTTTACTCATGAAATTCAGGTGGAGAGTAGGTCCAATAGCTTACCCTGCAATACTCCCACATTGGAACTTCCACGTCCACCGGAGATTAACCTGGTGGAAGTAAAATTGCCCACTTCTGCATTAGCGGAAGATAACAGCAATGTTGAAAAGGCTGAAGCATATACAAAGGAACTTGAAGATGTGAGTGAAAAAAGAACTAGCTATGTTTTTCTTTATAAATTACCCATGTTTACTTTACTTATGTACTTGCATTTATTTTAGAATTTGAAACCATCTCTTTTATATTACTCCCTTAGGTCCGTAGTATAAGGCATATCTACCTAATTTGATTAGATTAAGAAAGTTAGATAAGTTAGTTAATATGACATGTATTTTTTAAAACACCGTAGTCATTTTCTTTAATTCGTCCATGCCTTCTCCTCTTTGATTATTGTTGAGGGAGCATCAATAGGGATAAATTAAGAAAATGTTGATAAATATGAAAAATATGTTTTATATTAAGGACCAAAGGGAGTACAATTTTCCCAGGCCAACTGCAGTGGAAGGGTTTATTTTCAACCAGGCATGCAGTATCTTAGAAGAGGAAAAGATAAAAGTAAATTATTACCATTGTTTAAAATTTTTGAGTGTGATTTCTCGCAGATTTGCAACATGCTGAAAAAGAAGCATGAGGAAGCGAAAGAATTAATTGTTCGAGCAGTTGTGAATAACAATAACTTGTTGATGCTAAATCATCCCATTTATGAAGAAAAAATATCCTCATCTGCTTTCCTGTCCTTTCCTCATTTTTTTTTAATTTGTTATAGAAAATAAACTATAGTTACGCCTTAACAACTGTGAACTTTCGGAAGGTTCAGAAACTTGCCCTCCACTTGATGTCCAAGGAGATTCAAACTTGATGGGTGGCAAACTGTTGCATTCAGAGGTCAGTGTAGAATGTAGATTTAGGCGGACTGTAATTTCTCGACTTCTACCGTATATTTTTCCTACTTTATCAGATATCAATAACTTCAGATTATTTGTCATCATTTGAAGTTGGGGACAAGGTTATATTTTTTCCTGTGTGATGTCTACACTGGATTGGATCTCACAAATCTGTTGATATCATACAACTTCATATACAACGTTAAAAATCTGTGATTTAATAGTTGTGTTTTGGCCTCTTCTAGTTTTTATTGTGAAATCTGCGGTGATGCATATGCATCAAGTAATTTTGGAAGATATGTTGGCTTTTGATCAGGTTGCAGTCCATTTGATTGCATTTAACGTAGTAATCTGTTCTCCTTTTCATGGAATTTATGTGATTTTGACCCTAAAATTGACTGCGACTTATTTTCCTGCATTGAAAATAATTGCAAAAAAAAAAAAAAAAAAAAAAAAAGGAACCAATGTAACCTGTCAGTCCAAACATTTGCATTATATGTACACCTATATAATATTATGATGGTGTTTTGGCAGTGAAAGTATATCCATTCATACCTTAACTAATTACAACTATATAATAATGAGATAATTTAATCTAGATTTTTCCACCGACGTTATAATAAATACTAACACTACAAATTTAATCGAATACAAGAATCCAAAAAATTCTTTTCGTTCATAGTTCACAAGCAGCGGCTAAATTCAGGACTTTGATTTGTTAGCCTCAAGAATGATTTCATCACACGCATGTACACATGCTTCAAGAGCTTGGGGAAAGAGAAAAAGAAAGATGTGAGTGGTTATTTGAACACTTAAGTGGACTTCATATAAAATTGTGTGGCAAGGGACTGAGGGTATCTCTCAAAACCTCCTTCAACTATCGACATGAAAAGCATCTTTTCAATCCCTTCACTCCCTATTTGCTATTCCATTGCATAATCTCTACTTGCGCTATGCACGATGCACCGAAATATATAGTGGTGCTTTGGCAGTAAAGTATTCGCCCACTCTAGATGATTACATACATTAATTACAACAATATAATAGTGAAATAATATATCATATCTAGATTTTGCTACTTACCGTTATTGACATTAACAATAAGAAAGCAGGCATTAAGTGCTATAGATAGGTGCTAATCTACGAGGACGAAAAGAAATTTTCCTCCTAATTTGTCCGTGACGGGGGGAAAAAAATTGCTCGGTGCCAACGCCGCGTCATACTGTAATCTCCAACTAAAAGTTGGACATACGTAGGCATCGTGGCAAATAAAGCTGGTGGAATTTGAACCGTTATTATATTAAGATAATATAAAACTTAATATAACACAATAAACTACTTACTAATCAAAAGCTAATCTTGTTAAGAAAAATGAGCTCACCATGTAGGACAACATTCATAAAATAAATCATAAATTATAGCACATGAGTTTTCTTATATCAATAGCGGAAGACTAATAAGAATTACCTCTCGTCATTGTTAAGCTTTGATCAGAGAGAGAACTCACAAATCCCGAGAAAAGAGAGCTGCAAAAGAAAGTGAAGATAGAAGATAATTGTCAGGTCTCTTTTTGGCTGGCAGTACCATTGTTAAGCTTTGATCAAAGAGAGAACTCGCAAATCCTAATAAAAGTGTTAGAGAGTTAACATGATTTACTAATTATGTGCTAATCATAAGAAAGGTCTAGAATATATTATGTGCTTATCTTGTATAGCTGTATAGTGACACGTGTAGGGTATTCATTGAATATTGTAGAATATGCCGATATTGTACCAAAGTTTGTTATACGGATATGTTGCTATATATGCAGGATCTGAGGTCACACGATTTTCACCTCAGAATATTTTCTCTCATTTGCTCTTTTGTTTCTTGGTATCAGAGCAATGGCATTGACAACAGAAGAATCACATGGTTCTGCATCCTGGACTGCACACAACTCCTCTGTTACATCGATAACAAAATCCTATTCTCTGTTCAGCTCCTCTACTCAGACCACCTCCATCAAGCTGGATGGAGGCAATTTCTTGGTCTGGGAATCAATTGTCTTACCACTGATTGAAGGAAACAAGCTATAGACACACATTGACAGTACAGGAATTGTTCCTTTCGAAAATGATTGTTGGACCAAATGGCATCGTTCCAAACTCAGATTATGAAGAGTGGTTTTCGGTAGATCGTATGCTAGTAGGTTGGCTATGCAATACGATGACTCAAGATATAGGAGCTCAGCTCCTCCATTGCAAGACTGCTTATGAACTATGGACAAAGGACAGTCTCTGACTTGTGCATCAAGCAAAGCAAGGGTCATGGTTTTTAAATCTGAGTTACACCAGACTCACAAAAACTCGTTGAAAATGGAAGAATATTTGTCTAAAATGAAGAATATCTCAGATCAGCTCACACTAGCAGGCGCTCCGATTTCAACCGATGGACTCATTCTCCGTACTCTTACTGGACTAGACAATGAATACAATGATATTGTAGTCAAACTCAAAGATCAGGCTAATTTGACCTGGATTGAAGCTCAAGCTTCATTACTGTCATTCGAAAGTTGACTAAAACAACTCAACAATTTCTCCTCACTCACTATTCAACCAAGTGCAAACATTGCTCAAACAGAGGGACGTCGGTACTCACTTGATCCTGATCGTGGCTCCTGGAGAGGTCTACGAAACTTTCAAAGAGGATGACGCTCTAGAGGGCGTCAAAACAACTATAACAACAGTGGTAGAACTTTTTGTCATCTTTGTAACTGAGTTGGTCATTTTGTCAAAGACTGCTATCATCGATATGATAGGAATTTCTAGCCACCATCTCATGGTCGTGGTGTCTCAAATGCTTATAGTCCTCAGGCGTTCTATGCAAGTCCACAAACAATCAATGATCCTTCATGGTATATGGACAGTGAAGCAAATTTTCATATCACTTCAGATCCTAAACAACTAGACTATGTAAAACCTATTGGTAAGTCTAAAACTCTTGTTACACGCACTGGTCAGCAAACTCAAGTAGCTGGCATTGGTTCTACAACTCTGACTTGTTCTAACTCTAAAATACACTTGAAAGATGTTTTTTTAGTACCTGCAGCTACTAAAAATCTCATAAGTGTTAATCATTTGCTAGAAGATAATTGTGTAATGGTGAATTTTACTAATTCTGGATGTGTTGTGAAGGACAAAGTAATAGGGCAGAAATTGATGCAAGGGATCCCAAATCAAGGAATATACCCAATGAATAATGGAGATTTTGACGCTCAAATCATGGTTGTAAGTTTTCAAGATGAGAAGAGGAATTTTCTTTCATGGCATTACAAATTAGGACATCCTAGTTATAGTGTTCTGAAACAAGTTTTAAAGAATTGTAATGTCAAGGTTGATATTAATGAAAGTTATGTTTGTGAAGCTTGTCATTTTGGAAAATCCAAACAATTGCCATTTAATAAATCTCTATCACATGCATTATCTCCATTCGACTTAGTACATACAGACATCTAGGGTCCCTTACCAATACAGTCTACAAATGGTAATTTTAGATATTATATCCATTTCATTGATGATTTCAGTAGGTTCACATGGTTATATCCATTAAAATATAAAGGAGAGGCTATTCAAGCATTTAAGCTTTTTCAAAGTTATGTTGAAACTCAATTTCAGACTAAAATTAGAGTATTGCAATGTGACAATGGGTCTGAGTATGAGCCTATTATCTCTATTGCTCAACAGTCTGGCATTGATATGAGGCTCACTTGTCCCTACACATCTTCTCAGAATGGTCATGCCGAAAGGAAGCATCGACACATTATTAAAATGGGTTTAACCTTGTTAGCTCAAGCTAAAATGCCTCTTGTTTATTGGACCGAAGCTTTCCAAACCATTGTATTTCTGATCAACAGGTTACCTGCTCCTATTCTTTAGGGCCATACACCCCTGTTTTTTCTATACAAAACATAACTGAATTATGGTGAGCTTCAACCTTTTGGTTGCGGCTGTTATCCTTGTTTAAAGCTATATAATCAACATAAGTTACAGTTTCATAGCCAGAAATGTGTGTATCTTGATCCAGCGCCACACCACAAAGGTCATAAATGTCTCAGTACAACTGGCTGAATATATATTTCAAGGCATGTTGTATTTGATTCATCTGTATTTCCTTTCGCTACTGGTTTTCTAAATAGACGCATACCAGAGAAGGATAATGAGTGTGTTATTCCTATAGAAATTGTTCCTATATTGTCGAATTCATCTGTATCAACGGTACCACATATATCATCGGCACCATCTATCACAGTTTCCGACAACTCAGATAGCACGGTTCAAGCCCTAGTTGTTGACCATTTAAATATGGCTGATCCAAATAGTGTCTCAACTCTTTTCTTTCCTCTATTGAATTCAAGACCAACAAGTCCTTAAGCCCAACTTTCGGCCCAGTTTGACTCCACACACTCAAGCCCAAGTAATATGCATCCGTTGATTACTCGGGCAAAGGCTAAAGTCAGCAAACCAAAATATCCATTCATTGGTTTGCTGTAATATGAAGATTCAAACTCTCTGGTTAGGGCACGAGAACCACAGTCAACATTGGAGGCTTTGTCGTGTGCATACTGGAAATGAGCTATGGAAGATGAATTTGCTGCACTTCAACACAACAAAACTTGGGTTCTCGTTCCCTACAATCGATCTCAAAAGCTTATTGATTGTAAGTAGGTATTCAAAACCAAATACATGCCAGATGGGTCAATTTTGAAGCCTAAAGCACGTCTAGTGGTGAAAGGTTTTCAACAAGCTCCCAGAATTGATTTCAGTGAAACCTCTAGTCCAGTAGTCAAATCTACTACTATTCGAGTAGTTCTCACGATAGCAGTAACGTTTAATTGGGAAATTCGTCAGCTGGATGTCAATAACGCCTTCCTCAATGGTTATCTTCAAGAAGAAGTATATATGAGACAACCAGAAGGACTTTGAGATTCTGCCAAGCCTAATCATGTCTGTAAGTTAACAAAAGGCAATTTATGGTCTAAAGCAGGCTCCTAAAGCCTGGTTTGATAGGATACCATTTACTTTACTTCAATGGGGTTTTAAAAATGCCAGAAGTGACATTTCTCTATTTTACTTGAGGTCATATAAGCTGACTGTGTTTATCCTGGTTTATGTTGATGATATCTTAATTGTTGGCAATAATTCTATGTTTCTAAAGGATATTATTCAACGGTTAAATTCACTATTTGCACTTAAAGACTTAGGTGTTGTATACTATTTTCTGGGCTTGGAAGTATATCGTGATAGGACTGGACTCTATTTAAATCAAAGTAAATATATCTTAGATCTGTTAAAGAAATTTAACATGTTAAGTTGTGCACCAATCACCACACCTATGGTGACAGGGAGGTAGTTCAGTGCTAATGAAGGAGTAGTCATGGAAAATCCAACCCTATTTAGACAAGCTATTGGATCATTACAGTATTTAACAACTACCCGGCTTGATATAGCTTTCTCTATAAATAAATTAAGTCAATTCTTGTCTCAACCTACTGATATACATTTTCAAGGTGTCAAGAGAATACTCAGATATTTAAAAGGAACTCATCAACTTGGATTGCATATCAAACCTCTTATATCACCAAGTTTGATTGCTTATACAGATGCAAACTGGGCAACTGATAAGATGACAAAAAATCTACAACTGGTTTATGTGTTTATTTTGGTGGCACATTGGTCTCCTGGTCATCTTGTAAACAAAGAGTAGTAGCTCGTGCAAGTAGTGAATCTAAATATCGAGCTTTAGCTGATGGAGCTTCTGAAATCAAGTGGCTGAATTCATTAATATCTGAACTGGAACTATATTTAGAGCACCTTGCAATTATTTGGTGTGACAATCTTAGTGCCAAGGCTTTATCAGCGAATCCTGTTCAACATGTTAGAAGTAAACACATTGAAATTGATATCCATTTTATTAGAGATATGGTCTTATCGAAAAATCTGGATGTTAGGTATGTGCCTTCTTCACATCAAATAGCTGATTGTCTGACCAAGGCCATATCATTTCCTCAATTCTCTACCTTCAGAAGCAAACTCGGTCTGTCAGCAACACCCTCTCGTTTGAGGGGAAGTGTTAGAGAGTTAACATGATTTACTAATTATGTGTTAATAATAAGAAAGGTCTAGAATATATTTTGTGCTTATCTTGTATAGCTGCATAGTGACACGTGTAGGGTATTCATTGAATATTGTAGAATATGCTGATATTGTATCAAAGTTTGTTATACGGATATGTTGCTATATATACAGGATCTGAGGTCACAAGAGTTTCACCTCAGAATATTTTCTCTCATTTGCTCTTTTGTTTCTAAAAGAGAGCTGTAAAAGAAAGTGAAGATAGAAGATAATTGTCAGGTCTCTTTCTGATTGGCTGTGAGGTACAACGATGGCAACTGGGTTAAGAGGCGTCGCCAACCAGGGAACTTTAAGAAGTAGTCTAGGTTTTCTAACACTCATATTTAATCGGTCGTAAAACTCAAGTGTGTTTTCCCACCATCAAAGATATTACATTAATAGCCAATAACTCTAATCTTAAATTGGGCCTAGATCTGACTTAAGAACCACATTTAGGATATTTTAATTAATTACCTAAATAATAACTAATAATAATTATAATATGTTACTAAAATATCTTCCACCCTACTGCACTATGATTAATCCTTTTTTTTTCTTGCAAACGACTAACCCTACCTCTTATGTAAAGGAAGGTATTAGATCATATATAAATGGGTTAAGATGCAAATTTAACAACTAATTTTTTGTTGAGGTGTGTCTAGCACAAATAAGTTTTAGAAGGGGCAAAAATAACAATAAACAATTTAAAATGGTGCAAATTCAATAAAACCGTTAAATTTAATCAAACGACATTAAATTATAAGAGAAGAAAACCTCTAATTGTATGTATTAAGGAAATTTTAACGGTTTTGTTAAATTTACATCCTTTTAAATTGTTTATTATTATTTTTGTCCATTCTAAAACTTATTTATGTCAGACGTCGTTAAATTTGCACCTTAACCCTATATAAATATATGTATATACAAAATTAGACATAAGTTAGTGGACTAGTGGTTGGTGCGTTGTGCCCGCTTGAGTTAGTGGGAGACTGGAAGCCTGGAATTAATATTGGTGTTTTGAAGGCTATAACGCTCTCTCTAGGTATACCACATATATCCCATTTGCACGGATACACAAGACGTCCGATAAACATATCTGGCCTGGGAGCACTGTAGCTTGTAGCTTGTAGCTTGTAGCTTGTAGCTTGCAAGCTAAATAATGATGGCGAGAAGAAGTGTGGGTTTGATTTTGTTGACTTGGCTGCTGTTGGTGATGAGGTTGTTCATGCCAGAAGCTCGGGTTGAGTTGATGAAGATTACTAATGAATTGTCGTCTTCGTCACATTTCCTGAGCGGTTCTTTCAGTTTGAGCACCCAGAAGCATCACCACCTTCACGGTGCATGTCACCACTCAACCCTAACTGCCCTGAAGGTGTCCTACGCCATTGAGAGGGGGACCGAGTCGACTCACTCCCGGGGCTCCTAATGAGATCCTCGTCGTCATTGATTATGGATTATGAATGATCTGTTGTGTAAACGATCATGAATATGTCATTCTGAACTTATTATTGTGATTTATACAAATAAGTGACAAATTTGATTAAAAGCAATAGTGTCTTCACTAATAGGTACAGTTGTTAGAACTTAGACACACTTTCACAGTAGCGAAATCCATCAATACAAAATCTATATGTAACAAAATTACAATACAAATCCCGTAGCAGGTCAAGTTTACCACTTTGGACTTCCAATATTGATATGGCTATTACTATAGTACTGAGTTCAATTAATTGATATTGGAAGTCCAAAGTGGTAGTCATAACGATATGACCCCTTCAATATAAATTCACTCGACCACTTAATTAGACTATTTAGTCATATAAATTCACTCTACCAAAAATCTGGCTATGACCCCTTCAATATAAATTCACTCAACCCACTTAATTAGACTTAACGATGATAACAATTACTGCCTTCAGTTCTTATTATAACATATATTTACCTAATTTGATTATATTAAAGAAATTAATTTAGTTAGTTAATATTACATATATTTTCTAAATTAAAGCACCCTAGTCATCTTTCTTAATACTATCATTCACTCTTCTCCTTGATTATTAATGAAGGAGCATTTACAAGGATAAGTTAGGAAAAATAGACAAATATGAAAACTATATCTTATATGGATTAAGATCAACTCCTCAAATATGTTCTATATTGAGGATTGGAGGGAGTAACACCTTTATGTTCTTCCTTATCACTTCGTCAAACTCCATCTTTCAGCCTCTGGAATTCACACCCTGAGAATGTGAGTTTTATGGCTTCATTGAACTCACTACGCGCGCGCGCGCGCACACAATTGAACCCCATGAACATCGTGACTCCCTAATAATATATAATTGCATGATTGATAAATGAGATTAAATGAGATATGACTAATAATATAATTAGCTCAAAATAAATTTATTGAAAAATAATATGGGAGTATAAATTACTAGTCCTCTCCATGTCCCTAATATATGGATACGTAGTGCTATACAAAAGAAAAATCTAACTACTCCTCTAGTCTTTAATATAACAAACAGCTGCATAACTAATTTGACCATCTCAAAAAGTGAAATAAGTTACTTAATGCTAACAAATATGACCTCATCTCCTTAAAATATCACTTTATAACACTAGATTATATATCACTTTGATCTTTATTATAAGTTTAGTTTGCGAAAAAATTTTATCCTAAATATAAGATCATCAGAGAATCATTAATAACCATTTTTCAATTTTGCCCCTATTGAAAAAGTAGGTGATAGAAAATGTATAGAATTTTTTCCAATAATTATTTTTAAATAAGGGCAACTTTGAAAATTTTAACAGTTTGTCTTGACTTCTATTTATTGGTAGGTGAGATTTAATTTGGTCAAACTGTGGGGTTATAGTAAGGACCAGGGTTATATAAGTTTATGAGATAGATAAATTAATTTAGAAGAAAATAATAAATACAAGGGAAAAAAAGTAGATTAAGTTCTTACTTTCATGACAAAAATCAACTTCTAACTTGCTCCTAAACTTATTGAGAGTAATATTTTAATCAAAGTCATGTATTGGGACAGAAAATTAATTTAAAGACCCAACAATAGTGAAGTCTCTCTCAATGATCTCATCATTCGCGTGAGAACTTGGTTTGTTTAATTTTTTGTATCTCCACGTGCGTGTTGATTAAATGCGTTTGATTTGTGATTGATTCATTTCAAAAATATGCAGTAGGGGGGGGGGGGGGGCCTCGTAATATCTCAGTAATACAGAACTTACACTTGCTCATCAATTGCCAATCATCAATACAAAATCTATATAAACAAACTACAATACGGGTCATTTTTCAAAAATCATACAGAGCCCACAGCCAGTAGCAAGTCAAGAGTTTATCACTTTTACAATATTATATTATTGATAGTTATTACTAATACTGAGTTCAATTAACCCCTAAAAATCCACAAGGTCAAGTTTTGCAATGAATAAAGTCTACTCCACACAAAAGTCACTGCGACCCCTTCTATAAACATTCACTCGGCCAATTAATTAGACTTGACGATAACAATTAACCCCATTATGAGTGTGTCTATATATATATATATATATATATTCTTCCTTATCCTTCCACTAAACTCTGTAATTCAAACCCTGAGGATTTTATGGCGTGACTGAACTCACTTATCAACATCATGACTTGGATGGGGTACACAAATAATATATAATCATGTTAATTTGTGGACAGATACTATTACGGAAAACTTCTCTGCTTACTCAGCTATAATTAAGTTTGATCCTTCAACATGCATTTTGTTGCATGTAAGAGATACACACAAAAATCTCGGAAGATTCAACCGATGGATTGTTGTGGAGGAAATCATTTTAGATAGATAGAGTCCAGAAATAGAGTTAAATTGAACACAACAGCAGTACAGAGAATTAACACTAGACTTTTTCCAACCCAAAAAAAGAAAGAAAAGATAAAAAGGGGTAATAAGAGAAACATATATAGTAGTATATCCTAAGATTTTATGTGGTACAATAATAATATAATGATGGATCTCTGATGATGAGGGTCGGGTCCTCCAGGACTCAATCTGTGAATCCTATCGTACGGCTGTTCACCTTCCTCAGCAACTACATATGAGCCTGGGACCATGTTGCTTGTCGTCGTCGTCGACGGATTCAGTGGTCGTGTCTCACTTCCTACACTTAGAAATAACACCGACGTAATGCAGGAGGTATCGTCCTCGTTCGAGCCTGGAACGAAATCATCATTGAGGTGCATTACAATATGAAACTGAGTAAATAATCAGTAAAAGGCTCAGCCACAACCCATATTTCGCCATTATCAGATTTCCTCCAAGATAGATATTCACAAAATTTCAAAGGTGAATCTGAAAGAAAGGGTTATTGATAGACCTTATTAGGTTGAAAGCCAAAACTAAGCGTGCAACACAAATTATAATTCCCACACACACATTTGCCCTAAATCTAGGTTTTGCCTGCTTAATATTCAAGGACACACACACACATATATATACACATAGCCGATCGACTCATCATTAGTGTGATTAGTTGTTAGTTAGTACTTGTTCAGCTGGAAAGTTGATAGGACAAGTGGGCCGGAAAATTTATAAGTTGAGCTCTCTCTTTTCACCTCCAAATTGCATCCATTTTACTGGGTGCACGGGGACAAATATTATTGATGGTATCCTTTATGAGAATGACCATGACTTTCGGATCATCATGGAGATAAACTCAACTCCAATATCTAGCTACTTTAATAATTATTTTATATATTCTTTGAACTTCATATGCCACACCCCAGCTCCAAGATATTTTGATGCTCTCGATCTCTTAAGACATTCCCGATTCATAAACAGTATAGTATTTTAGGTTATGAAATCCTAGACAAGCGTGCATTAATTGTTAAGCATGATTATGTATACCTCTGTAATTTTGGAGATACATATATACGAGCATGATGATGAAGATATATATATATATATATATACACATGGGAAGGTGGATTAGAAGGTTATTGGTGTGCATTACATTGTTGTTATTTCTTAGTGTGTAGTAGGGTGTGGTTGACCATTGACCCGACCTTCCCCCCCCCCCAAATTAAATCAGATGGTCATCATTTACTCAACATTTTCTAGCTGATCATGTAATATATCATATTTGTATATGTTAACCTCATGAATTTCTTGTCAAACTTGCACATTTTCTCTTATTTCTTCCACATTTTGGTTTAGTAATGGGCATTTGGGAGTGAAAAAGTGAAGGAAATGTGCATGAAGCACATTTGGCATAGAAAGAGCATAAATGTGGTGGTATTATATGAATATTTGTTTTGATTATCAACTATGAGCTTTTATGGAGTTCTTTGTATTGATAAAGCCACAATTTAGTCACAATTGGAACCGGAGAAAGCCCAATTCAATGATAACAGGGTGAAATGAAGTTTAAGTAATCAACCGTGCCGTGGAAATGTAAGAAAGGATGAAAATAGACCTTGGTGGGAGCGAAACTGCATTTCAAGAAGCTTGGCCGCATTTTATTGGCTACAGCCAGGCAGTTTTAGTAGTCTTGGCCATGGCCCATAAATTCTAGATGGTCACTCGTTGCGGCCAACATATGATCAATAACTTACTGGTCGCGGCCAGCCCAATACCTGGCCGTGGCCAATCATCTCACAGAAGCTCACTGGTCGCAACCAAGGACCTGCTGGCTGCGACCAACACCTGATACAACTATTATGCGTTTTGTCATTCAGGGCCTATAAATTATGAATCCAGGGACTGAAACCATATCTTCCAGACCCAAAAAACCCTAGGGAGGTGGCTGTGACATTCCTCTGAGCTTGGGTGTGCCAAAAATCAAGGGAAATCAAGTGGAGATTGAAAATTTGAAGAGATTCAAGCTGATTTTCCTTGGTTTTGCTAATTTCTTTCCCTTTCTTCTCCATTTTGCTGATATGGCTATTGTTGATATGTATTATTGTTGTATTCATTTTCTGGATATGAGCAGCTAAACTCTTATTTTAGGATTATTTTGAACCTTTGTATAGATTAATACTTGAATCTTCCCCTCTTTTATGTATGAATGATATATATATGTGTTGATTTCATCCTATGCATAAAGCTTCTGAATGTTGGCCAACAATTAGATTGACTCTTGTACTCTATTTTTGACTTGCGAAAGCAAGATTTGAGTAAATAACTTGGTTGAAATCATAGTTGACTTGAAGTTTACTTGATAAATGGATAGATTAACTGAATTAGTATTGTCAATGTAGATTGATGCTTAATATAATGTATATTCTCATTCTATTGTAGCAAGAGATTGTGCATATTAATTGGGTATATGAACTTGCATCTCATCCTCTCTTTTTTTTTTTTTTTTAAAATTTGCATACGTGGGTAGTTTAGAGAAGTCATAATTTGGGGATTTCAAGGTAGGCTTGAACGGTGATATGGACGAATTTGAGGAGATTATATACGCTTGACTTTGTTGAGATTGACATTTGTCTTTGCTTGCACGTCACAAGTTTCCTTATTTTGTTCAACATTATGGTGTTACTCACTGTTTTGACCATAATTCTGTTGTTCCCTATTCCTCCCTTTGTTTTAGCCATATATCACATTCATAATTTTTTTCCACTGATGGAAGTGTTGCCACTTGCTTAGGTTTAAACAGTGATGGTTGGATTAGCAATTGACATTGTATTGAATAAATTCTCAGGATTGGATATTGTGCAAACCACACTCAATGTTGCCACATTTCTGCACTCTTTGTGGCTAATTGGTCTTTTCACACCATGCCTGAAATTTTTGCAATTCATTGAATTTTTGAAGAGATCAAATTTTACATATCATGTTTGATGACAAAGACTTGAAATACCACTTGTGAAAACCACATGCATACTCTATTTTTGGGAATTTGAACTTGGCTAAAAATTTCTGATTTGACATAGTTGTTTTGAATGAGCCATACAAACTTTCATTTACCTCCATGGATTTGATGTAATTGCACCTGGCACATTATTGGATTCTCAATGTAGTAAGGATTGAAATCAGGCTGAATTTTTCTTTGGCGACTTGGTATTAGCTAGCTGTACTTGGCATATTATTGGAATCTTCATGCAGTGAGGATAGGATTTAGGCTGGGATTATGCTTGCTAATTTGGTATTAGTTAGACCATAAGTTTAGGGTTTTAGCTTACAGTTTTCTTGCTATTAGGATTTTCATTTTAGTGTTCTTGTGAAGATATTTTTCTGTCTTTCTTGATAATTTTGATAGTAGCTATATGAGTATTTGGGATTTGTCTCGTCTTTTTCTAGTTACCATGCCTGCCAAGCATACCGCTGACCAATCCGATCTTAAGGCCGTTGCTGCAGTTAAAGAGAAAATTGTCAAGAGACCTCTTTTGTAGGAACGCGAGTTCCCTTTCACGGTCTCCTATACGTTTTATGAACTAGCTACCAAGACATATCACTTGAATAAGCTCATGGACCCTAAGATTGAGGGAAATCTCCAAATTGACCATGAGTTTTATGCCAACACATGTGTGCAACCTGTTTGGAAGTTTTCCCTTTGGGGCTTTGATATTGACTTCACTTTGGACAATTTTCGGCAGTATGTCAATTTACTTGCTGTAGAGGACTGTAAGTATAAGCAATGCATGGATGACACTGATGCTATTCCTAAAGATGAGATATCTCAGATGCTTGATTATGAAGGAGCCGTGAAGTGGAAGAGCAGAGGTGGGACACAAAAATATTTGCTGCACACACGTTTATTGGTGGAGGCGAGAATTTGGTTGCATTTCAGCAAAGATTACTTTTGGCCCTCATCCAACCGCAATCACCTCACTTGGGATTAAGCCCTCCTTGTCTATCTTTTAATGAAAAAGCAACCAGTAGATGTAGGCTATCTAATTCACAATTCTGTCTAAGATCATGTTCATGAGCATACCGGCGGTCTTATGTTCCCTCATCTCATTTCTGCCTTCTGTGTTTCTACTGGTGTTGCCGCTCTTTCTACGAATGTCTTGTTCAAGCCACTTAAGAAATTCCAATACCTGAGCATTAAGCCAAGAGAGACTAAGCAAGTTCTACCTACCCACCAACCATTTACTGCACCTGAATTCGAACATGGTGGACCCTCTCACCATTCATCCAAACATGGTGAACCCTCAGGTGCCCCGTCCTCCTCTCAGCCTGCCTCAACTTTAGATTTTATCTTCTCCACTATCTAGCACACTGAGGCCAATATTGCCAATTGTCTCTCTCATCTGCAAGACCACGGTGCCCAACTGACCCGACTTGAAGAGTTACTTGCTGCACATGCTTTGGGCGCTGCCGATGATAATGTTGAATCAGATACAGATGATGACGATGAGGTTGTGATGATGTTGATGGTGGTGGTGGAGATGAGTAGGAGGTTTCTATGGGTGCTGATTGGCTGATTTCACTAAATTTTTGTTCCTTTCATTTATTGTGGATTTTCTTTGCACCCTTTTGTGATTTCATTTTAGTTTCTTTTGTTAATTCCTCTTTTCACTTTACTGTTTCTGTTATTGTTCATTGGATACTAGTGGTTGTCTCTGATTAGTTCATATGCTCAGTTCACTTCTTTTGTGCTTAACATACCTCACTGTCATTTGCTATCTTTCTGGTTAGTGGTTTTATCTATTCTTAGTGCAGGTGTTGTGTGTATTTCTTAGACAAGATTTATACCCTCAGTTTTTCACTTTTGACAGTAAGGACACTGTCTGTTAAAGTTTGGGGGTGTTTCTGACTGCCTGTATGCATGTTGACAAGAATTTCAAGTTGAAAATGTTTTTTGTGCCCTATCCTGTGGTTCAAAAGATGAGTTAGATTTGATTAATTATATCTGAAGTTGAATGTGTGATCCAATGATAGAAATGGATACTTGGATTTTATGTTTTCCAGGAAAATGATAATAAATATTCATGAATGCTTGGTTCTCATTTTAAAACTTACTTCCTAATAATTTCCGGTATAAGCATTATGCACAAGGGTTGGAAATGATTTGAATGCTTTTGTTACGAGATTTTATAGCAAATTGATGTATATGAGCTTTTCTCATTGAAGGACTTTTGAATTCGCATTTGAATTTCTTGAAATGAATTAGTATTTCACATATTTTTAAAACATGATTTGGGCATTCTTTTAAATACGTTTGTGCCTTTCAAGCCAACCAATGACATTAAATCCATTTGCACCCCTTTTTGAGCCCAAAAAAAAAAAAAAAACAAGTGCCTAATGCATTGCCAAAGACCAAAGTCAGGCCTTAAACTATATAGCCCGAAAAACCATGAATTACCCTTATCTTGAGATAAATTAAGATTTGGTGATGATTAGTGATAGCAAGGATTGGTTTGTTGGTTAGAAGATATATATTCTTATGTTAAGATGGGCATGACAAATGTGATGCATAATCTTCAGCAGTCTGTACTTCTTTTACAAAAAAGTATGTAAATCCAATAAAAATTTTGAGTACAAGATAGAAATTTGAGATAATTTTGGGGAAGTAGGTGAGCTCCATGAAAATATTGTCATTTATCTCAAGAGTTTTGAATTCTCTATTTCCCCATTCTTTTAATGAGCTTAACCATTGGCCACATTAAAAGCCCATGAAGTCCCATTGATTTTAAAGTTGTGTGGAATGATCTATAAGTGAATAGAGAGGAGAATGTAAAAGGATTAAGCTCGGATATTGAGGTTATTCTTATACATGTTGAAGTGTTGCATTTGATCTTAACAACTGCAGGAAGATTGTTATTCAACTCTCTTCACACACACACACATTCGGGAAAATGTTTGGAAGTTCATCCTTAAATTGTGAACCAGGCATTCCTTTATATTTTATTATTTTTCCTATTGAGCATTACATCATGAGTAATCAATGAGGAAATTATCATGCATGAGTACTACGTATGGGATAAATTAATCTAACTCTTTTTTCACGCTATTGGTTTTACTCGAGGACAAGCAAAAGTTTAAGTTTGGGGGTGTGCTAGCCTCATGAATTTCTTGTCAAACTTGCACATTTTCTCTTATTTCTTCCACATTTTGGTTTAGTAATGGGTATTTGGGAGTGCAAAAATGAAGGAAATGTGCATGAAGCATATTTGGCATAGAAAGAGCATAAATGTGGTGGTATTATATGAATATTTTTTTTGATTATCAACTGTGAGCTTTTATGGAGTTCTTTGTGTTGATAGAGCCACAATTTAGTCATAGTTGGAGCCGGAGAAACCCAATTCAATGAAAACAAGGCGAAATGGAGTTTAAGTAATCAACTGTGCCTTGAAAATGTAAGAAGGGATGAAAACAGACCTTGGCTGAAGCAAAACTACATTTCAAGAAGCTTGGCCGCATTTTACTGGCCGCGGCCAGGCAGTTTCAGCAGTCTTGGCCGCGGGCAAGCCATTTCACAGGCTGCGACCAATCAATTCATGATGGTCATTGGCCATAGCCAACCCATTCACTGGCCACGGTCAACACTTGGTCAGAAACATACTAGCCGCGACCAACATATGGTTAGTAACTTACAGGCCATGGCTAATCATCTCACATAAGTTCACTAGTCGCGGCCAAGGATCTGCTGGCCGCAGCCAGCACTTGATATAACTGTTATACGTTTTGTCATTCAGGGCCTATAAATTATGAATCCAGGGACTGAAACCAAATCTTCTAGACTCGAAAAACCCTAAGGAGGTATCTGTGACATTCCTCTGAGCTTGGGTATGCCAAAAATTAAGGAAAATCAAGTGGAGATTGAAGGTTTGAAGAGATTCAAGTTAATTTTCCTTAGTTTTGCTAATTTCTTTCCCTTTCTTCTCCATTTTGCTGATATGGTTGTTGTTGCTCTATATTATTGTTGTATTCATTTTCTGGATATGAGCAGCTAAACTCTTATTCTAGGATTATTTTGAACCTTTATATGGACTAATACTTGGATCTTCCTCTCTTTTATGTATGAATGATATATAATGTGTTGATTTCATCCTATGCATAAAGTTTCTGACTGTTGGCCAGCAATTAGATTGACTTGTTTAATCTATTTTTGACTTGAGTGAGAAAGCAAGATCTGAGTAAAAAATTTGGTTGAAACCATATTTGACTTGAAGTTTACTTGATAAATGGATAGATTGTTAGTGATATAGAAATATAATCACCGAACTAGTATTGTCAATGTAGATTGATGCTTAATGTATATTCTAGGATTATTTTGAACCTTTATATGGACTAATACTTGGATCTTCCTCTCTTTTATGTATGAATGATATATACATGTGTTGATTTCATCCTATGCATAAAGTTTCTGACTGTTGGCCAGCAATTAGATTGACTTGTTTATTCTATTTTTGACTTGAGTGAGAAAGCAAGATCTGAGTAACGAATTTGGTTGAAACCATATTTGACTTGAAGTTTACTTGATAAATGGATAGATTGTTAGTGATATAGAAATATAATCACCGAACTAGTATTGTCAATGTAGATTGATGCTTAATGTATATTCTCATTTGATTGTAGCAAGAGATTGTGCATATTAATTGGATATATGAACTTGTTTTTTACTTGAGAAAGCTGAACTAAATACTTTTGAATCTATACTAACACATTTAATCATTGAAGACATTAAAAGAGAGGAACCTAATCAAGTTCTTATGAAATACAAAGGGGATAAATAATCCTAGTTTCCATATTAGAATTGATTTTACATATTCAAATTTCCATTGTTTTTAAATACAGATTTTACAATTATGTCTCCATACCAAAAACATTTTTTTAGCTCAACTTGATTGAATGTACTAAGCTTATTGTTCGGTTTTAATTGTTAAAACAAATCCGTGTAGGAACGATACTTTACTTATCATTTTATTACTTGACACGATCTGTGCACTTGCGGTGGCAAACAGTATAATATAATATTATTATTTTAATTTATTATTATTGATTATTAAGTTGATATATATATTTTTAAGTTACAATCTGTAATCTCTTTGATAATATTTTGAATGTTTTGTGAGTTGCACTGAAAGCTTTTTTAATTTAATTTGAACTAATTAAAATAATAATCATATTGAAACAGTTCATTAATGATATGCTGTAAAGGAAACAAACAAGTCAGTCAAAAAAAAAAACAAAACAAAACAAAAGAAACCCAACAGAAAAAAGTGATCATCTTAATTTTTGTTAAACCTAACTTCCCATATAAGTGGATTCAAGTATAACTGGCAAGGCCATTATGCGCATGCATTACTTAATAATGTTAACAAATACTAATGGAATAGTACTGATGCAATTTGATCACGCAGTGCAAGATTTTATGCCGCATGATATATACATCTTACGGAAATAACGAGGCAATCAACGAAACAACAGATAAGTAGTTGGTCAAACTGGTGATGACATCTAAAAGTAAAAGACGACAAAATGATGACTAAAAAGTTAATTATGGGTTAATCCGTTTGATCAATTAAGGTAAGGACACATATAACTAATGACTATTGCTTTTTTAACAGCAATATTATATCTAGATATTATATTTAAGATCAGAATTAACATTAAAAATTGCCGCGGTTAAAGAACTTATGTTTATTTTGTACGAGCATTCCCACTATATTATATTTACTTACTCCGGCCCTATCCACGAGTTACATTTTATCTCATAAAGCTGGTCACGCAAGCACCTGTTATACTTTCTTTTTCGTTTGAAATTTTAATTTACTCTTTCTATTTTTACTCCCATTACATATATATATATATATATATATATATATATATATATATATATATATATATATATATATATATATATATATATATATATATATATATATATATATATATATATATATATATATATATATATATATATATATATATATATATATTATCCACTCATTCTTTCTCTCCTACTCTCTCTATAAATAAAGGTATATTTAAAAAAATTGCATCTCTTTTACACTTATTACTTTTAAAAAATTTTAATCAACATTTTGATTTTGATTTTTTTGCCCGACAACATTTTGATCTACTTATTTGATTAGTCACGTTGTAATATATATATATATATATATATAGCATCAGGGTGAATAGTATATTGCCTTTCCATGTTTTTTGACTGCATGCGCCATCCCTAAATATATTTAAATATCCCAGTTTTATTCCCAGATTAAATATCTTATCACTTAAATTATATAAGGTTTCTTTTAGATTCAAATGCACAATTGTAACATGAAGTAATGCAAGTGACTAATTCTCATGAAATTAAGATTTGTGCATATGCTATAGCACTTGAATAATTTGAGACATATATAGTGGTTTTCTGACACTCAATTCTCACCTAACATTGTGGAACCGGAAACGTGGTCGTTCAATTTATTATTTAATTATGGATAATCTTGAAGTAACTAGTCCCCGTCGTCCCTTTCATTATTACCATCAATTTCATTAAATAAAGAACAAGAATTTAATAAACTGATCATTAATTGATGTTCGAATTACATGCTTGAGGAAGAATTCTGAAATAGACAAGGTGGGGGGTAGCTAGTTATGGAGGGAGGGGCTGGTCATTTTTGTCCCTTAATGCACCATAATGGTCTAAGCGTACTTTCCACTCTTAATTTTCCATTCATTTTATTTTATGACCAAGGGTTTTCCCTTTAAAGTTTAGAGAGTAAAGGCTTCTCATCTCTTCTAATAAGTACACTTTTCGAGATTCAAACTTGTATTTTTTTCCTTATGGGAGTGAGACCTCTTACCACATCAATCAACAGTTTGTTAATCCATTCTTTTTTTTTAATAAGAAAAATATGGGAATGGTTAGTTATTTGAATATATATATATATATATATATATATATATATTGATGTAAAACGGGTTGGGGAAAGAGGAGGAGAGAGAGATTAGAAGAGGGAGGACAATAAAAAGGAGGGGGAAATCAGACGAATCAAGGGAGGAGGGAGAATATTCATAGGAAAAGGTTATATTTTTTCCTGTGTGATGTCTACACTGGATTGGATCTCACAAATCTGTTGATATCATACAACTTCATATACAACGTTAAAAATCTGTGATTTAATAGTTGTGTTTTGGCCTCTTCTAGTTTTTATTGTGAAATCTGCGGTGATGCATATGCATCAAGTAATTTTGGAAGATATGTTGGCTTTTGATCAGGTTGCAGTCCATTTGATTGCATTTAACGTAGTAATCTGTTCTCCTTTTCATGGAATTTATGTGATTTTGACCCTAAAATTGACTGCGACTTATTTTCCTGCATTGAAAATAATTGCAAAAAAAAAAAAAAAAAAAAAAAAAGGAACCAATGTAACCTGTCAGTCCAAACATTTGCATTATATGTACACCTATATAATATTATGATGGTGTTTTGGCAGTGAAAGTATATCCATTCATACCTTAACTAATTACAACTATATAATAATGAGATAATTTAATCTAGATTTTTCCACCGACGTTATAATAAATACTAACACTACAAATTTAATCGAATACAAGAATCCAAAAAATTCTTTTCGTTCATAGTTCACAAGCAGCGGCTAAATTCAGGACTTTGATTTGTTAGCCTCAAGAATGATTTCATCACACGCATGTACACATGCTTCAAGAGCTTGGGGAAAGAGAAAAAGAAAGATGTGAGTGGTTATTTGAACACCTAAGTGGACTTCATATAAAATTGTGTGGCAAGGGACTGAGGGTATCTCTCAAAACCTCCTTCAACTATCGACATGAAAAGCATCTTTTCAATCCCTTCACTCCCTATTTGCTATTCCATTGCATAATCTCCACTTGCGCTATGCACGATGCACCGAAATATATAGAGGTGCTTTGGCAGTAAAGTATTCGCCCACTCTAGATGATTACATACATTAATTACAACAATATAATAGTGAAATAATATATCATATCTAGATTTTGCTACTTACCGTTATTGACATTAACAATAAGAAAGCAGGCATTAAGTGCTATAGATAGGTGCTAATCTACGAGGACGAAAAGAAATTTTCCTCCTAATTTGTCCGTGACGGGGGGAAAAAAATTGCTCGGTGCCAATGCCGCGTCATACTGTAATCTCCAACTAAAAGTTGGACATACGTAGGCATCGTGGCAAATAAAGCTGGTGGAATTTGAACCGTTATTATATTAAGATAATATAAAACTTAATATAACACAATAAACTACTTACTAATCAAAAGCTAATCTTGTTAAGAAAAATGAGCTCACCATGTAGGACAACATTCATAAAATAAATCATAAATTATAGCACATGAGTTTTCTTATATCAATAGCGGAAGACTAATAAGAATTACCTCTCGTCATTGTTAAGCTTTGATCAGAGAGAGAACTCACAAATCCCGAGAAAAGAGAGCTGCAAAAGAAAGTGAAGATAGAAGATAATTGTCAGGTCTCTTTTTGGCTGGCAGTACCATTGTTAAGCTTTGATCAAAGAGAGAACTCGCAAATCCTAATAAAAGTGTTAGAGAGTTAACATGATTTACTAATTATGTGCTAATCATAAGAAAGGTCTAGAATATATTATGTGCTTATCTTGTATAGCTGTATAGTGACACGTGTAGGGTATTCATTGAATATTGTAGAATATGCCGATATTGTACCAAAGTTTGTTATACGGATATGTTGCTATATATGCAGGATCTGAGGTCACACGATTTTCACCTCAGAATATTTTCTCTCATTTGCTCTTTTGTTTCTTGGTATCAGAGCAATGGCATTGACAACAGAAGAATCACATGGTTCTGCATCCTGGACTGCACACAACTCCTCTGTTACATCGATAACAAAATCCTATTCTCTGTTCAGCTCCTCTACTCAGACCACCTCCATCAAGCTGGATGGAGGCAATTTCTTGGTCTGGGAATCAATTGTCTTACCACTGATTGAAGGAAACAAGCTATAGACACACATTGACAGTACAGGAATTGTTCCTTTCGAAAATGATTGTTGGACCAAATGGCATCGTTCCAAACTCAGATTATGAAGAGTGGTTTTCGGTAGATCGTATGCTAGTAGGTTGGCTATGCAATACGATGACTCAAGATATAGGAGCTCAGCTCCTCCATTGCAAGACTGCTTATGAACTATGGACAAAGGACAGTCTCTGACTTGTGCATCAAGCAAGGCAAGGGTCATGGTTTTTAAATCTGAGTTACACCAGACTCACAAAAACTCGTTGAAAATGGAAGAATATTTGTCTAAAATGAAGAATATCTCAGATCAGCTCACACTAGCAGGCGCTCCGATTTCAACCGATGGACTCATTCTCCGTACTCTTACTGGACTAGACAATGAATACAATGATATTGTAGTCAAACTCAAAGATCAGGCTAATTTGACCTGGATTGAAGCTCAAGCTTCATTACTGTCATTCGAAAGTTGACTAAAACAACTCAACAATTTCTCCTCACTCACTATTCAACCAAGTGCAAACATTGCTCAAACAGAGGGACGTCGGTACTCACTTGATCCTGATCGTGGCTCCTGGAGAGGTCTACGAAACTTTCAAAGAGGATGACGCTCTAGAGGGCGTCAAAACAACTATAACAACAGTGGTAGAACTTTTTGTCATCTTTGTAACTGAGTTGGTCATTTTGTCAAAGACTGCTATCATCGATATGATAGGAATTTCTAGCCACCATCTCATGGTCGTGGTGTCTCAAATGCTTATAGTCCTCAGGCGTTCTATGCAAGTCCACAAACAATCAATGATCCTTCATGGTATATGGACAGTGAAGCAAATTTTCATATCACTTCAGATCCTAAACAACTAGACTATGTAAAACCTATTGGTAAGTCTAAAACTCTTGTTACACGCACTGGTCAGCAAACTCAAGTAGCTGGCATTGGTTCTACAACTCTGACTTGTTCTAACTCTAAAATACACTTGAAAGATGTTTTTTTAGTACCTGCAGCTACTAAAAATCTCATAAGTGTTAATCATTTGCTAGAAGATAATTGTGTAATGGTGAATTTTACTAATTCTGGATGTGTTGTGAAGGACAAAGTAATAGGGCAGAAATTGATGCAAGGGATCCCAAATCAAGGAATATACCCAATGAATAATGGAGATTTTGACGCTCAAATCATGGTTGTAAGTTTTCAAGATGAGAAGAGGAATTTTCTTTCATGGCATTACAAATTAGGACATCCTAGTTATAGTGTTCTGAAACAAGTTTTAAAGAATTGTAATGTCAAGGTTGATATTAATGAAAGTTATGTTTGTGAAGCTTGTCATTTTGGAAAATCCAAACAATTGCCATTTAATAAATCTCTATCACATGCATTATCTCCATTCGACTTAGTACATACAGACATCTAGGGTCCCTTACCAATACAGTCTACAAATGGTAATTTTAGATATTATATCCATTTCATTGATGATTTCAGTAGGTTCACATGGTTATATCCATTAAAATATAAAGGAGAGGCTATTCAAGCATTTAAGCTTTTTCAAAGTTATGTTGAAACTCAATTTCAGACTAAAATTAGAGTATTGCAATGTGACAATGGGTCTGAGTATGAGCCTATTATCTCTATTGCTCAACAGTCTGGCATTGATATGAGGCTCACTTGTCCCTACACATCTTCTCAGAATGGTCATGCCGAAAGGAAGCATCGACACATTATTAAAATGGGTTTAACCTTGTTAGCTCAAGCTAAAATGCCTCTTGTTTATTGGACCGAAGCTTTCCAAACCATTGTATTTCTGATCAACAGGTTACCTGCTCCTATTCTTTAGGGCCATACACCCCTGTTTTTTCTATACAAAACATAACTGAATTATGGTGAGCTTCAACCTTTTGGTTACGGCTGTTATCCTTGTTTAAAGCTATATAATCAACATAAGTTACAGTTTCATAGCCAGAAATGTGTGTATCTTGATCCAGCGCCACACCACAAAGGTCATAAATGTCTCAGTACAACTGGCTGAATATATATTTCAAGGCATGTTGTATTTGATTCATCTGTATTTCCTTTCGCTACTGGTTTTCTAAATAGACGCATACCAGAGAAGGATAATGAGTGTGTTATTCCTATAG
Organism: Inga laurina; assembly: GCA_963855925.1. NCBI lineage: Eukaryota > Viridiplantae > Streptophyta > Magnoliopsida > Fabales > Fabaceae > Inga > Inga laurina. The sequence goes on along the minus strand of OY979708.1, from coordinate 17,610,556 downwards.
AAATTGTTCCTATATTGTCGAATTCATCTGTATCAACGGTACCACATATATCATCGGCACCATCTATCACAGTTTCCGACAACTCAGATAGCACGGTTCAAGCCCTAGTTGTTGACCATTTAAATATGGCTGATCCAAATAGTGTCTCAACTCTTTTCTTTCCTCTATTGAATTCAAGACCAACAAGTCCTTAAGCCCAACTTTCGGCCCAGTTTGACTCCACACACTCAAGCCCAAGTAATATGCATCCGTTGATTACTCGGGCAAAGGCTAAAGTCAGCAAACCAAAATATCCATTCATTGGTTTGCTGTAATATGAAGATTCAAACTCTCTGGTTAGGGCACGAGAACCACAGTCAACATTGGAGGCTTTGTCGTGTGCATACTGGAAATGAGCTATGGAAGATGAATTTGCTGCACTTCAACACAACAAAACTTGGGTTCTCGTTCCCTACAATCGATCTCAAAAGCTTATTGATTGTAAGTAGGTATTCAAAACCAAATACATGCCAGATGGGTCAATTTTGAAGCCTAAAGCACGTCTAGTGGTGAAAGGTTTTCAACAAGCTCCCAGAATTGATTTCAGTGAAACCTCTAGTCCAGTAGTCAAATCTACTACTATTCGAGTAGTTCTCACGATAGCAGTAACGTTTAATTGGGAAATTCGTCAGCTGGATGTCAATAACGCCTTCCTCAATGGTTATCTTCAAGAAGAAGTATATATGAGACAACCAGAAGGACTTTGAGATTCTGCCAAGCCTAATCATGTCTGTAAGTTAACAAAAGGCAATTTATGGTCTAAAGCAGGCTCCTAAAGCCTGGTTTGATAGGATACCATTTACTTTACTTCAATGGGGTTTTAAAAATGCCAGAAGTGACATTTCTCTATTTTACTTGAGGTCATATAAGCTGACTGTGTTTATCCTGGTTTATGTTGATGATATCTTAATTGTTGGCAATAATTCTATGTTTCTAAAGGATATTATTCAACGGTTAAATTCACTATTTGCACTTAAAGACTTAGGTGTTGTATACTATTTTCTGGGCTTGGAAGTATATCGTGATAGGACTGGACTCTATTTAAATCAAAGTAAATATATCTTAGATCTGTTAAAGAAATTTAACATGTTAAGTTGTGCACCAATCACCACACCTATGGTGACAGGGAGGTAGTTCAGTGCTAATGAAGGAGTAGTCATGGAAAATCCAACCCTATTTAGACAAGCTATTGGATCATTACAGTATTTAACAACTACCCGGCTTGATATAGCTTTCTCTATAAATAAATTAAGTCAATTCTTGTCTCAACCTACTGATATACATTTTCAAGGTGTCAAGAGAATACTCAGATATTTAAAAGGAACTCATCAACTTGGATTGCATATCAAACCTCTTATATCACCAAGTTTGATTGCTTATACAGATGCAAACTGGGCAACTGATAAGATGACAAAAAATCTACAACTGGTTTATGTGTTTATTTTGGTGGCACATTGGTCTCCTGGTCATCTTGTAAACAAAGAGTAGTAGCTCGTGCAAGTAGTGAATCTAAATATCGAGCTTTAGCTGATGGAGCTTCTGAAATCAAGTGGCTGAATTCATTAATATCTGAACTGGAACTATATTTAGAGCACCTTGCAATTATTTGGTGTGACAATCTTAGTGCCAAGGCTTTATCAGCGAATCCTGTTCAACATGTTAGAAGTAAACACATTGAAATTGATATCCATTTTATTAGAGATATGGTCTTATCGAAAAATCTGGATGTTAGGTATGTGCCTTCTTCACATCAAATAGCTGATTGTCTGACCAAGGCCATATCATTTCCTCAATTCTCTACCTTCAGAAGCAAACTCGGTCTGTCAGCAACACCCTCTCGTTTGAGGGGAAGTGTTAGAGAGTTAACATGATTTACTAATTATGTGTTAATAATAAGAAAGGTCTAGAATATATTTTGTGCTTATCTTGTATAGCTGCATAGTGACACGTGTAGGGTATTCATTGAATATTGTAGAATATGCTGATATTGTATCAAAGTTTGTTATACGGATATGTTGCTATATATACAGGATCTGAGGTCACAAGAGTTTCACCTCAGAATATTTTCTCTCATTTGCTCTTTTGTTTCTAAAAGAGAGCTGTAAAAGAAAGTGAAGATAGAAGATAATTGTCAGGTCTCTTTCTGATTGGCTGTGAGGTACAACGATGGCAACTGGGTTAAGAGGCGTCGCCAACCAGGGAACTTTAAGAAGTAGTCTAGGTTTTCTAACACTCATATTTAATCGGTCGTAAAACTCAAGTGTGTTTTCCCACCATCAAAGATATTACATTAATAGCCAATAACTCTAATCTTAAATTGGGCCTAGATCTGACTTAAGAACCACATTTAGGATATTTTAATTAATTACCTAAATAATAACTAATAATAATTATAATATGTTACTAAAATATCTTCCACCCTACTGCACTATGATTAATCCTTTTTTTTTCTTGCAAACGACTAACCCTACCTCTTATGTAAAGGAAGGTATTAGATCATATATAAATGGGTTAAGATGCAAATTTAACAACTAATTTTTTGTTGAGGTGTGTCTAGCACAAATAAGTTTTAGAAGGGGCAAAAATAACAATAAACAATTTAAAATGGTGCAAATTCAATAAAACCGTTAAATTTAATCAAACGACATTAAATTATAAGAGAAGAAAACCTCTAATTGTATGTATTAAGGAAATTTTAACGGTTTTGTTAAATTTACATCCTTTTAAATTGTTTATTATTATTTTTGTCCATTCTAAAACTTATTTATGTCAGACGTCGTTAAATTTGCACCTTAACCCTATATAAATATATGTATATACAAAATTAGACATAAGTTAGTGGACTAGTGGTTGGTGCGTTGTGCCCGCTTGAGTTAGTGGGAGACTGGAAGCCTGGAATTAATATTGGTGTTTTGAAGGCTATAACGCTCTCTCTAGGTATACCACATATATCCCATTTGCACGGATACACAAGACGTCCGATAAACATATCTGGCCTGGGAGCACTGTAGCTTGTAGCTTGTAGCTTGTAGCTTGCAAGCTAAATAATGATGGCGAGAAGAAGTGTGGGTTTGATTTTGTTGACTTGGCTGCTGTTGGTGATGAGGTTGTTCATGCCAGAAGCTCGGGTTGAGTTGATGAAGATTACTAATGAATTGTCGTCTTCGTCACATTTCCTGAGCGGTTCTTTCAGTTTGAGCACCCAGAAGCATCACCACCTTCACGGTGCATGTCACCACTCAACCCTAACTGCCCTGAAGGTGTCCTACGCCATTGAGAGGGGGACCGAGTCGACTCACTCCCGGGGCTCCTAATGAGATCCTCGTCGTCATTGATTATGGATTATGAATGATCTGTTGTGTAAACGATCATGAATATGTCATTCTGAACTTATTATTGTGATTTATACAAATAAGTGACAAATTTGATTAAAAGCAATAGTGTCTTCACTAATAGGTACAGTTGTTAGAACTTAGACACACTTTCACAGTAGCGAAATCCATCAATACAAAATCTATATGTAACAAAATTACAATACAAATCCCGTAGCAGGTCAAGTTTACCACTTTGGACTTCCAATATTGATATGGCTATTACTATAGTACTGAGTTCAATTAATTGATATTGGAAGTCCAAAGTGGTAGTCATAACGATATGACCCCTTCAATATAAATTCACTCGACCACTTAATTAGACTATTTAGTCATATAAATTCACTCTACCAAAAATCTGGCTATGACCCCTTCAATATAAATTCACTCAACCCACTTAATTAGACTTAACGATGATAACAATTACTGCCTTCAGTTCTTATTATAACATATATTTACCTAATTTGATTATATTAAAGAAATTAATTTAGTTAGTTAATATTACATATATTTTCTAAATTAAAGCACCCTAGTCATCTTTCTTAATACTATCATTCACTCTTCTCCTTGATTATTAATGAAGGAGCATTTACAAGGATAAGTTAGGAAAAATAGACAAATATGAAAACTATATCTTATATGGATTAAGATCAACTCCTCAAATATGTTCTATATTGAGGATTGGAGGGAGTAACACCTTTATGTTCTTCCTTATCACTTCGTCAAACTCCATCTTTCAGCCTCTGGAATTCACACCCTGAGAATGTGAGTTTTATGGCTTCATTGAACTCACTACGCGCGCGCGCGCACACAATTGAACCCCATGAACATCGTGACTCCCTAATAATATATAATTGCATGATTGATAAATGAGATTAAATGAGATATGACTAATAATATAATTAGCTCAAAATAAATTTATTGAAAAATAATATGGGAGTATAAATTACTAGTCCTCTCCATGTCCCTAATATATGGATACGTAGTGCTATACAAAAGAAAAATCTAACTACTCCTCTAGTCTTTAATATAACAAACAGCTGCATAACTAATTTGACCATCTCAAAAAGTGAAATAAGTTACTTAATGCTAACAAATATGACCTCATCTCCTTAAAATATCACTTTATAACACTAGATTATATATCACTTTGATCTTTATTATAAGTTTAGTTTGCGAAAAAATTTTATCCTAAATATAAGATCATCAGAGAATCATTAATAACCATTTTTCAATTTTGCCCCTATTGAAAAAGTAGGTGATAGAAAATGTATAGAATTTTTTCCAATAATTATTTTTAAATAAGGGCAACTTTGAAAATTTTAACAGTTTGTCTTGACTTCTATTTATTGGTAGGTGAGATTTAATTTGGTCAAACTGTGGGGTTATAGTAAGGACCAGGGTTATATAAGTTTATGAGATAGATAAATTAATTTAGAAGAAAATAATAAATACAAGGGAAAAAAAGTAGATTAAGTTCTTACTTTCATGACAAAAATCAACTTCTAACTTGCTCCTAAACTTATTGAGAGTAATATTTTAATCAAAGTCATGTATTGGGACAGAAAATTAATTTAAAGACCCAACAATAGTGAAGTCTCTCTCAATGATCTCATCATTCGCGTGAGAACTTGGTTTGTTTAATTTTTTGTATCTCCACGTGCGTGTTGATTAAATGCGTTTGATTTGTGATTGATTCATTTCAAAAATATGCAGTAGGGGGGGGGGGGCCTCGTAATATCTCAGTAATACAGAACTTACACTTGCTCATCAATTGCCAATCATCAATACAAAATCTATATAAACAAACTACAATACGGGTCATTTTTCAAAAATCATACAGAGCCCACAGCCAGTAGCAAGTCAAGAGTTTATCACTTTTACAATATTATATTATTGATAGTTATTACTAATACTGAGTTCAATTAACCCCTAAAAATCCACAAGGTCAAGTTTTGCAATGAATAAAGTCTACTCCACACAAAAGTCACTGCGACCCCTTCTATAAACATTCACTCGGCCAATTAATTAGACTTGACGATAACAATTAACCCCATTATGAGTGTGTCTATATATATATATATATATATATTCTTCCTTATCCTTCCACTAAACTCTGTAATTCAAACCCTGAGGATTTTATGGCGTGACTGAACTCACTTATCAACATCATGACTTGGATGGGGTACACAAATAATATATAATCATGTTAATTTGTGGACAGATACTATTACGGAAAACTTCTCTGCTTACTCAGCTATAATTAAGTTTGATCCTTCAACATGCATTTTGTTGCATGTAAGAGATACACACAAAAATCTCGGAAGATTCAACCGATGGATTGTTGTGGAGGAAATCATTTTAGATAGATAGAGTCCAGAAATAGAGTTAAATTGAACACAACAGCAGTACAGAGAATTAACACTAGACTTTTTCCAACCCAAAAAAAGAAAGAAAAGATAAAAAGGGGTAATAAGAGAAACATATATAGTAGTATATCCTAAGATTTTATGTGGTACAATAATAATATAATGATGGATCTCTGATGATGAGGGTCGGGTCCTCCAGGACTCAATCTGTGAATCCTATCGTACGGCTGTTCACCTTCCTCAGCAACTACATATGAGCCTGGGACCATGTTGCTTGTCGTCGTCGTCGACGGATTCAGTGGTCGTGTCTCACTTCCTACACTTAGAAATAACACCGACGTAATGCAGGAGGTATCGTCCTCGTTCGAGCCTGGAACGAAATCATCATTGAGGTGCATTACAATATGAAACTGAGTAAATAATCAGTAAAAGGCTCAGCCACAACCCATATTTCGCCATTATCAGATTTCCTCCAAGATAGATATTCACAAAATTTCAAAGGTGAATCTGAAAGAAAGGGTTATTGATAGACCTTATTAGGTTGAAAGCCAAAACTAAGCGTGCAACACAAATTATAATTCCCACACACACATTTGCCCTAAATCTAGGTTTTGCCTGCTTAATATTCAAGGACACACACACACATATATATACACATAGCCGATCGACTCATCATTAGTGTGATTAGTTGTTAGTTAGTACTTGTTCAGCTGGAAAGTTGATAGGACAAGTGGGCCGGAAAATTTATAAGTTGAGCTCTCTCTTTTCACCTCCAAATTGCATCCATTTTACTGGGTGCACGGGGACAAATATTATTGATGGTATCCTTTATGAGAATGACCATGACTTTCGGATCATCATGGAGATAAACTCAACTCCAATATCTAGCTACTTTAATAATTATTTTATATATTCTTTGAACTTCATATGCCACACCCCAGCTCCAAGATATTTTGATGCTCTCGATCTCTTAAGACATTCCCGATTCATAAACAGTATAGTATTTTAGGTTATGAAATCCTAGACAAGCGTGCATTAATTGTTAAGCATGATTATGTATACCTCTGTAATTTTGGAGATACATATATACGAGCATGATGATGAAGATATATATATATATATATACACATGGGAAGGTGGATTAGAAGGTTATTGGTGTGCATTACATTGTTGTTATTTCTTAGTGTGTAGTAGGGTGTGGTTGACCATTGACCCGACCTTCCCCCCCCCCCAATTAAATCAGATGGTCATCATTTACTCAACATTTTCTAGCTGATCATGTAATATATCATATTTGTATATGTTAACCTCATGAATTTCTTGTCAAACTTGCACATTTTCTCTTATTTCTTCCACATTTTGGTTTAGTAATGGGCATTTGGGAGTGAAAAAGTGAAGGAAATGTGCATGAAGCACATTTGGCATAGAAAGAGCATAAATGTGGTGGTATTATATGAATATTTGTTTTGATTATCAACTATGAGCTTTTATGGAGTTCTTTGTATTGATAAAGCCACAATTTAGTCACAATTGGAACCGGAGAAAGCCCAATTCAATGATAACAGGGTGAAATGAAGTTTAAGTAATCAACCGTGCCGTGGAAATGTAAGAAAGGATGAAAATAGACCTTGGTGGGAGCGAAACTGCATTTCAAGAAGCTTGGCCGCATTTTATTGGCTACAGCCAGGCAGTTTTAGTAGTCTTGGCCATGGCCCATAAATTCTAGATGGTCACTCGTTGCGGCCAACATATGATCAATAACTTACTGGTCGCGGCCAGCCCAATACCTGGCCGTGGCCAATCATCTCACAGAAGCTCACTGGTCGCAACCAAGGACCTGCTGGCTGCGACCAACACCTGATACAACTATTATGCGTTTTGTCATTCAGGGCCTATAAATTATGAATCCAGGGACTGAAACCATATCTTCCAGACCCAAAAAACCCTAGGGAGGTGGCTGTGACATTCCTCTGAGCTTGGGTGTGCCAAAAATCAAGGGAAATCAAGTGGAGATTGAAAATTTGAAGAGATTCAAGCTGATTTTCCTTGGTTTTGCTAATTTCTTTCCCTTTCTTCTCCATTTTGCTGATATGGCTATTGTTGATATGTATTATTGTTGTATTCATTTTCTGGATATGAGCAGCTAAACTCTTATTTTAGGATTATTTTGAACCTTTGTATAGATTAATACTTGAATCTTCCCCTCTTTTATGTATGAATGATATATATATGTGTTGATTTCATCCTATGCATAAAGCTTCTGAATGTTGGCCAACAATTAGATTGACTCTTGTACTCTATTTTTGACTTGCGAAAGCAAGATTTGAGTAAATAACTTGGTTGAAATCATAGTTGACTTGAAGTTTACTTGATAAATGGATAGATTAACTGAATTAGTATTGTCAATGTAGATTGATGCTTAATATAATGTATATTCTCATTCTATTGTAGCAAGAGATTGTGCATATTAATTGGGTATATGAACTTGCATCTCATCCTCTCTCTTTTTTTTTTTTTTTTAAAATTTGCATACGTGGGTAGTTTAGAGAAGTCATAATTTGGGGATTTCAAGGTAGGCTTGAACGGTGATATGGACGAATTTGAGGAGATTATATACGCTTGACTTTGTTGAGATTGACATTTGTCTTTGCTTGCACGTCACAAGTTTCCTTATTTTGTTCAACATTATGGTGTTACTCACTGTTTTGACCATAATTCTGTTGTTCCCTATTCCTCCCTTTGTTTTAGCCATATATCACATTCATAATTTTTTTCCACTGATGGAAGTGTTGCCACTTGCTTAGGTTTAAACAGTGATGGTTGGATTAGCAATTGACATTGTATTGAATAAATTCTCAGGATTGGATATTGTGCAAACCACACTCAATGTTGCCACATTTCTGCACTCTTTGTGGCTAATTGGTCTTTTCACACCATGCCTGAAATTTTTGCAATTCATTGAATTTTTGAAGAGATCAAATTTTACATATCATGTTTGATGACAAAGACTTGAAATACCACTTGTGAAAACCACATGCATACTCTATTTTTGGGAATTTGAACTTGGCTAAAAATTTCTGATTTGACATAGTTGTTTTGAATGAGCCATACAAACTTTCATTTACCTCCATGGATTTGATGTAATTGCACCTGGCACATTATTGGATTCTCAATGTAGTAAGGATTGAAATCAGGCTGAATTTTTCTTTGGCGACTTGGTATTAGCTAGCTGTACTTGGCATATTATTGGAATCTTCATGCAGTGAGGATAGGATTTAGGCTGGGATTATGCTTGCTAATTTGGTATTAGTTAGACCATAAGTTTAGGGTTTTAGCTTACAGTTTTCTTGCTATTAGGATTTTCATTTTAGTGTTCTTGTGAAGATATTTTTCTGTCTTTCTTGATAATTTTGATAGTAGCTATCTGAGTATTTGGGATTTGTCTCGTCTTTTTCTAGTTACCATGCCTGCCAAGCATACCGCTGACCAATCCGATCTTAAGGCCGTTGCTGCAGTTAAAGAGAAAATTGTCAAGAGACCTCTTTTGTAGGAACGCGAGTTCCCTTTCACGGTCTCCTATACGTTTTATGAACTAGCTACCAAGACATATCACTTGAATAAGCTCATGGACCCTAAGATTGAGGGAAATCTCCAAATTGACCATGAGTTTTATGCCAACACATGTGTGCAACCTGTTTGGAAGTTTTCCCTTTGGGGCTTTGATATTGACTTCACTTTGGACAATTTTCGGCAGTATGTCAATTTACTTGCTGTAGAGGACTGTAAGTATAAGCAATGCATGGATGACACTGATGCTATTCCTAAAGATGAGATATCTCAGATGCTTGATTATGAAGGAGCCGTGAAGTGGAAGAGCAGAGGTGGGACACAAAAATATTTGCTGCACACACGTTTATTGGTGGAGGCGAGAATTTGGTTGCATTTCAGCAAAGATTACTTTTGGCCCTCATCCAACCGCAATCACCTCACTTGGGATTAAGCCCTCCTTGTCTATCTTTTAATGAAAAAGCAACCAGTAGATGTAGGCTATCTAATTCACAATTCTGTCTAAGATCATGTTCATGAGCATACCGGCGGTCTTATGTTCCCTCATCTCATTTCTGCCTTCTGTGTTTCTACTGGTGTTGCCGCTCTTTCTACGAATGTCTTGTTCAAGCCACTTAAGAAATTCCAATACCTGAGCATTAAGCCAAGAGAGACTAAGCAAGTTCTACCTACCCACCAACCATTTACTGCACCTGAATTCGAACATGGTGGACCCTCTCACCATTCATCCAAACATGGTGAACCCTCAGGTGCCCCGTCCTCCTCTCAGCCTGCCTCAACTTTAGATTTTATCTTCTCCACTATCTAGCACACTGAGGCCAATATTGCCAATTGTCTCTCTCATCTGCAAGACCACGGTGCCCAACTGACCCGACTTGAAGAGTTACTTGCTGCACATGCTTTGGGCGCTGCCGATGATAATGTTGAATCAGATACAGATGATGACGATGAGGTTGTGATGATGTTGATGGTGGTGGTGGAGATGAGTAGGAGGTTTCTATGGGTGCTGATTGGCTGATTTCACTAAATTTTTGTTCCTTTCATTTATTGTGGATTTTCTTTGCACCCTTTTGTGATTTCATTTTAGTTTCTTTTGTTAATTCCTCTTTTCACTTTACTGTTTCTGTTATTGTTCATTGGATACTAGTGGTTGTCTCTGATTAGTTCATATGCTCAGTTCACTTCTTTTGTGCTTAACATACCTCACTGTCATTTGCTATCTTTCTGGTTAGTGGTTTTATCTATTCTTAGTGCAGGTGTTGTGTGTATTTCTTAGACAAGATTTATACCCTCAGTTTTTCACTTTTGACAGTAAGGACACTGTCTGTTAAAGTTTGGGGGTGTTTCTGACTGCCTGTATGCATGTTGACAAGAATTTCAAGTTGAAAATGTTTTTTGTGCCCTATCCTGTGGTTCAAAAGATGAGTTAGATTTGATTAATTATATCTGAAGTTGAATGTGTGATCCAATGATAGAAATGGATACTTGGATTTTATGTTTTCCAGGAAAACGATAATAAATATTCATGAATGCTTGGTTCTCATTTTAAAACTTACTTCCTAATAATTTCCGGTATAAGCATTATGCACAAGGGTTGGAAATGATTTGAATGCTTTTGTTACGAGATTTTATAGCAAATTGATGTATATGAGCTTTTCTCATTGAAGGACTTTTGAATTCGCATTTGAATTTCTTGAAATGAATTAGTATTTCACATATTTTTAAAACATGATTTGGGCATTCTTTTAAATACGTTTGTGCCTTTCAAGCCAACCAATGACATTAAATCCATTTGCACCCCTTTTTGAGCCCAAAAAAAAAAAAAAAAAAACAAGTGCCTAATGCATTGCCAAAGATCAAAGTCAGGCCTTAAACTATATAGCCCGAAAAACCATGAATTACCCTTATCTTGAGATAAATTAAGATTTGGTGATGATTAGTGATAGCAAGGATTGGTTTGTTGGTTAGAAGATATATATTCTTATGTTAAGATGGGCATGACAAATGTGATGCATAATCTTCAGCAGTCTGTACTTCTTTTACAAAAAAGTATGTAAATCCAATAAAAATTTTGAGTACAAGATAGAAATTTGAGATAATTTTGGGGAAGTAGGTGAGCTCCATGAAAATATTGTCATTTATCTCAAGAGTTTTGAATTCTCTATTTCCCCATTCTTTTAATGAGCTTAACCATTGGCCACATTAAAAGCCCATGAAGTCCCATTGATTTTAAAGTTGTGTGGAATGATCTATAAGTGAATAGAGAGGAGAATGTAAAAGGATTAAGCTCGGATATTGAGGTTATTCTTATACATGTTGAAGTGTTGCATTTGATCTTAACAACTGCAGGAAGATTGTTATTCAACTCTCTTCACACACACACATTCGGGAAAATGTTTGGAAGTTCATCCTTAAATTGTGAACCAGGCATTCCTTTATATTTTATTATTTTTCCTATTGAGCATTACATCATGAGTAATCAATGAGGAAATTATCATGCATGAGTACTACGTATGGGATAAATTAATCTAACTCTTTTTTCACGCTATTGGTTTTACTCGAGGACAAGCAAAAGTTTAAGTTTGGGGGTGTGCTAGCCTCATGAATTTCTTGTCAAACTTGCACATTTTCTCTTATTTCTTCCACATTTTGGTTTAGTAATGGGTATTTGGGAGTGCAAAAATGAAGGAAATGTGCATGAAGCATATTTGGCATAGAAAGAGCATAAATGTGGTGGTATTATATGAATATTTTTTTTGATTATCAACTGTGAGCTTTTATGGAGTTCTTTGTGTTGATAGAGCCACAATTTAGTCATAGTTGGAGCCGGAGAAACCCAATTCAATGAAAACAAGCCGAAATGGAGTTTAAGTAATCAACTGTGCCTTGAAAATGTAAGAAGGGATGAAAACAGACCTTGGCTGAAGCAAAACTACATTTCAAGAAGCTTGGCCGCATTTTACTGGCCGCGGCCAGGCAGTTTCAGCAGTCTTGGCCGCGGGCAAGCCATTTCACAGGCTGCGACCAATCAATTCATGATGGTCATTGGCCATAGCCAACCCATTCACTGGCCACGGTCAACACTTGGTCAGAAACATACTAGCCGCGACCAACATATGGTCAGTAACTTACAGGCCATGGCTAATCATCTCACATAAGTTCACTAGTCGTGGCCAAGGATCTGCTGGCCGCAGCCAGCACTTGATATAACTGTTATACGTTTTGTCATTCAGGGCCTATAAATTATGAATCCAGGGACTGAAACCAAATCTTCTAGACTCGAAAAACCCTAAGGAGGTATCTGTGACATTCCTCTGAGCTTGGGTATGCCAAAAATTAAGGAAAATCAAGTGGAGATTGAAGGTTTGAAGAGATTCAAGTTAATTTTCCTTAGTTTTGCTAATTTCTTTCCCTTTCTTCTCCATTTTGCTGATATGGTTGTTGTTGCTCTATATTATTGTTGTATTCATTTTCTGGATATGAGCAGCTAAACTCTTATTCTAGGATTATTTTGAACCTTTATATGGACTAATACTTGGATCTTCCTCTCTTTTATGTATGAATGATATATAATGTGTTGATTTCATCCTATGCATAAAGTTTCTGACTGTTGGCCAGCAATTAGATTGACTTGTTTAATCTATTTTTGACTTGAGTGAGAAAGCAAGATCTGAGTAAAAAATTTGGTTGAAACCATATTTGACTTGAAGTTTACTTGATAAATGGATAGATTGTTAGTGATATAGAAATATAATCACCGAACTAGTATTGTCAATGTAGATTGATGCTTAATGTATATTCTAGGATTATTTTGAACCTTTATATGGACTAATACTTGGATCTTCCTCTCTTTTATGTATGAATGATATATACATGTGTTGATTTCATCCTATGCATAAAGTTTCTGACTGTTGGCCAGCAATTAGATTGACTTGTTTATTCTATTTTTGACTTGAGTGAGAAAGCAAGATCTGAGTAACGAATTTGGTTGAAACCATATTTGACTTGAAGTTTACTTGATAAATGGATAGATTGTTAGTGATATAGAAATATAATCACCGAACTAGTATTGTCAATGTAGATTGATGCTTAATGTATATTCTCATTTGATTGTAGCAAGAGATTGTGCATATTAATTGGATATATGAACTTGTTTTTTACTTGAGAAAGCTGAACTAAATACTTTTGAATCTATACTAACACATTTAATCATTGAAGACATTAAAAGAGAGGAACCTAATCAAGTTCTTATGAAATACAAAGGGGATAAATAATCCTAGTTTCCATATTAGAATTGATTTTACATATTCAAATTTCCATTGTTTTTAAATACAGATTTTACAATTATGTCTCCATACCAAAAACATTTTTTTAGCTCAACTTGATTGAATGTACTAAGCTTATTGTTCGGTTTTAATTGTTAAAACAAATCCGTGTAGGAACGATACTTTACTTATCATTTTATTACTTGACACGATCTGTGCACTTGCGGTGGCAAACAGTATAATATAATATTATTATTTTAATTTATTATTATTGATTATTAAGTTGATATATATATTTTTTAAGTTACAATCTGTAATCTCTTTGATAATATTTTGAATGTTTTGTGAGTTGCACTGAAAGCTTTTTTAATTTAATTTGAACTAATTAAAATAATAATCATATTGAAACAGTTCATTAATGATATGCTGTAAAGGAAACAAACAAGTCAGTCAAAAAAAAAAAAAACAAAACAAAACAAAAGAAACCCAACAGAAAAAAGTGATCATCTTAATTTTTGTTAAACCTAACTTCCCATATAAGTGGATTCAAGTATAACTGGCAAGGCCATTATGCGCATGCATTACTTAATAATGTTAACAAATACTAATGGAATAGTACTGATGCAATTTGATCACGCAGTGCAAGATTTTATGCCGCATGATATATACATCTTACGGAAATAACGAGGCAATCAACGAAACAACAGATAAGTAGTTGGTCAAACTGGTGATGACATCTAAAAGTAAAAGACGACAAAATGATGACTAAAAAGTTAATTATGGGTTAATCCGTTTGATCAATTAAGGTAAGGACACATATAACTAATGACTATTGCTTTTTTAACAGCAATATTATATCTAGATATTATATTTAAGATCAGAATTAACATTAAAAATTGCCGCGGTTAAAGAACTTATGTTTATTTTGTACGAGCATTCCCACTATATTATATTTACTTACTCCGGCCCTATCCACGAGTTACATTTTATCTCATAAAGCTGGTCACGCAAGCACCTGTTATACTTTCTTTTTCGTTTGAAATTTTAATTTACTCTTTCTATTTTTACTCCCATTACATATATATATATATATATATATTATCCACTCATTCTTTCTCTCCTACTCTCTCTATAAATAAAGGTATATTTAAAAAAATTGCATCTCTTTTACACTTATTACTTTTAAAAAATTTTAATCAACATTTTGATTTTGATTTTTTTGCCCGACAACATTTTGATCTACTTATTTGATTAGTCACGTTGTAATATATATATATATATATATAGCATCAGGGTGAATAGTATATTGCCTTTCCATGTTTTTTGACTGCATGCGCCATCCCTAAATATATTTAAATATCCCAGTTTTATTCCCAGATTAAATATCTTATCACTTAAATTATATAAGGTTTCTTTTAGATTCAAATGCACAATTGTAACATGAAGTAATGCAAGTGACTAATTCTCATGAAATTAAGATTTGTGCATATGCTATAGCACTTGAATAATTTGAGACATATATAGTGGTTTTCTGACACTCAATTCTCACCTAACATTGTGGAACCGGAAACGTGGTCGTTCAATTTATTATTTAATTATGGATAATCTTGAAGTAACTAGTCCCCGTCGTCCCTTTCATTATTACCATCAATTTCATTAAATAAAGAACAAGAATTTAATAAACTGATCATTAATTGATGTTCGAATTACATGCTTGAGGAAGAATTCTGAAATAGACAAGGTGGGGGGTAGCTAGTTATGGAGGGAGGGGCTGGTCATTTTTGTCCCTTAATGCACCATAATGGTCTAAGCGTACTTTCCACTCTTAATTTTCCATTCATTTTATTTTATGACCAAGGGTTTTCCCTTTAAAGTTTAGAGAGTAAAGGCTTCTCATCTCTTCTAATAAGTACACTTTTCGAGATTCAAACTTGTATTTTTTTCCTTATGGGAGTGAGACCTCTTACCACATCAATCAACAGTTTGTTAATCCATTCTTTTTTTTTAATAAGAAAAATATGGGAATGGTTAGTTATTTGAATATATATATATATATATATATATATATATATATATATTGATGTAAAACGGGTTGGGGAAAGAGGAGGAGAGAGAGATTAGAAGAGGGAGGACAATAAAAAGGAGGGGGAAATCAGACGAATCAAGGGAGGAGGGAGAATATTCATAGGAAAAGGTTATATTTTTTCCTGTGTGATGTCTACACTGGATTGGATCTCACAAATCTGTTGATATCATACAACTTCATATACAACGTTAAAAATCTGTGATTTAATAGTTGTGTTTTGGCCTCTTCTAGTTTTTATTGTGAAATCTGCGGTGATGCATATGCATCAAGTAATTTTGGAAGATATGTTGGCTTTTGATCAGGTTGCAGTCCATTTGATTGCATTTAACGTAGTAATCTGTTCTCCTTTTCATGGAATTTATGTGATTTTGACCCTAAAATTGACTGCGACTTATTTTCCTGCATTGAAAATAATTGCAAAAAAAAAAAAAAGGAACCAATGTAACCTGTCAGTCCAAACATTTGCATTATATGTACACCTATATAATATTATGATGGTGTTTTGGCAGTGAAAGTATATCCATTCATACCTTAACTAATTACAACTATATAATAATGAGATAATTTAATCTAGATTTTTCCACCGACGTTATAATAAATACTAACACTACAAATTTAATCGAATACAAGAATCCAAAAAATTCTTTTCGTTCATAGTTGACAAGCAGCGGCTAAATTCAGGACTTTGATTTGTTAGCCTCAAGAATGATTTCATCACACGCATGTACACATGCTTCAAGAGCTTGGGGAAAGAGAAAAAGAAAGATGTGAGTGGTTATTTGAACACCTAAGTGGACTTCATATAAAATTGTGTGGCAAGGGACTGAGGGTATCTCTCAAAACCTCCTTCAACTATCGACATGAAAAGCATCTTTTCAATCCCTTCACTCCCTATTTGCTATTCCATTGCATAATCTCCACTTGCGCTATGCACGATGCACCGAAATATATAGAGGTGCTTTGGCAGTAAAGTATTCGCCCACTCTAGATGATTACATACATTAATTACAACAATATAATAGTGAAATAATATATCATATCTAGATTTTGCTACTTACCGTTATTGACATTAACAATAAGAAAGCAGGCATTAAGTGCTATAGATAGGTGCTAATCTACGAGGACGAAAAGAAATTTTCCTCCTAATTTGTCCGTGACGGGGGGAAAAAAATTGCTCGGTGCCAACGCCGCGTCATACTGTAATCTCCAACTAAAAGTTGGACATACGTAGGCATCGTGGCAAATAAAGCTGGTGGAATTTGAACCGTTATTATATTAAGATAATATAAAACTTAATATAACACAATAAACTACTTACTAATCAAAAGCTAATCTTGTTAAGAAAAATGAGCTCACCATGTAGGACAACATTCATAAAATAAATCATAAATTATAGCACATGAGTTTTCTTATATCAATAGCGGAAGACTAATAAGAATTACCTCTCGTCATTGTTAAGCTTTGATCAGAGAGAGAACTCACAAATCCCGAGAAAAGAGAGCTGCAAAAGAAAGTGAAGATAGAAGATAATTGTCAGGTCTCTTTTTGGCTGGCAGTACCATTGTTAAGCTTTGATCAAAGAGAGAACTCGCAAATCCTAATAAAAGTGTTAGAGAGTTAACATGATTTACTAATTATGTGCTAATCATAAGAAAGGTCTAGAATATATTATGTGCTTATCTTGTATAGCTGTATAGTGACACGTGTAGGGTATTCATTGAATATTGTAGAATATGCCGATATTGTACCAAAGTTTGTTATACGGATATGTTGCTATATATGCAGGATCTGAGGTCACACGATTTTCACCTCAGAATATTTTCTCTCATTTGCTCTTTTGTTTCTTGGTATCAGAGCAATGGCATTGACAACAGAAGAATCACATGGTTCTGCATCCTGGACTGCACACAACTCCTCTGTTACATCGATAACAAAATCCTATTCTCTGTTCAGCTCCTCTACTCAGACCACCTCCATCAAGCTGGATGGAGGCAATTTCTTGGTCTGGGAATCAATTGTCTTACCACTGATTGAAGGAAACAAGCTATAGACACACATTGACAGTACAGGAATTGTTCCTTTCGAAAATGATTGTTGGACCAAATGGCATCGTTCCAAACTCAGATTATGAAGAGTGGTTTTCGGTAGATCGTATGCTAGTAGGTTGGCTATGCAATACGATGACTCAAGATATAGGAGCTCAGCTCCTCCATTGCAAGACTGCTTATGAACTATGGACAAAGGACAGTCTCTGACTTGTGCATCAAGCAAGGCAAGGGTCATGGTTTTTAAATCTGAGTTACACCAGACTCACAAAAACTCGTTGAAAATGGAAAATATTTGTCTAAAATGAAGAATATCTCAGATCAGCTCACACTAGCAGGCGCTCCGATTTCAACCGATGGACTCATTCTCCGTACTCTTACTGGACTAGACAATGAATACAATGATATTGTAGTCAAACTCAAAGATCAGGCTAATTTGACCTGGATTGAAGCTCAAGCTTCATTACTGTCATTCGAAAGTTGACTAAAACAACTCAACAATTTCTCCTCACTCACTATTCAACCAAGTGCAAACATTGCTCAAACAGAGGGACGTCGGTACTCACTTGATCCTGATCGTGGCTCCTGGAGAGGTCTACGAAACTTTCAAAGAGGATGACGCTCTAGAGGGCGTCAAAACAACTATAACAACAGTGGTAGAACTTTTTGTCATCTTTGTAACTGAGTTGGTCATTTTGTCAAAGACTGCTATCATCGATATGATAGGAATTTCTAGCCACCATCTCATGGTCGTGGTGTCTCAAATGCTTATAGTCCTCAGGCGTTCTATGCAAGTCCACAAACAATCAATGATCCTTCATGGTATATGGACAGTGAAAAAAAATTTTCATATCACTTCAGATCCTAAACAACTAGACTATGTAAAACCTATTGGTAAGTCTAAAACTCTTGTTACATGCACTGGTCAGCAAACTCAAGTAGCTGGCATTGGTTCTACAACTCTGACTTGTTCTAACTCTAAAATACACTTGAAAGATGTTTTTTTAGTACCTGCAGCTACTAAAAATCTCATAAGTGTTAATCATTTGCTAGAAGATAATTGTGTAATGGTGAATTTTACTAATTCTGGATGTGTTGTGAAGGACAAAGTAATAGGGCAGAAATTGATGCAAGGGATCCCAAATCAAGGAATATACCCAATGAATAATGGAGATTTTGACGCTCAAATCATGGTTGTAAGTTTTCAAGATGAGAAGAGGAATTTTCTTTCATGGCATTACAAATTAGGACATCCTAGTTATAGTGTTCTGAAACAAGTTTTAAAGAATTGTAATGTCAAGGTTGATATTAATGAAAGTTATGTTTGTGAAGCTTGTCATTTTGGAAAATCCAAACAATTGCCATTTAATAAATCTCTATCACATGCATTATCTCCATTCGACTTAGTACATACAGACATCTAGGGTCCCTTACCAATACAGTCTACAAATGGTAATTTTAGATATTATATCCATTTCATTGATGATTTCAGTAGGTTCACATGGTTATATCCATTAAAATATAAAGGAGAGGCTATTCAAGCATTTAAGCTTTTTCAAAGTTATGTTGAAACTCAATTTCAGACTAAAATTAGAGTATTGCAATGTGACAATGGGTCTGAGTATGAGCCTATTATCTCTATTGCTCAACAGTCTGGCATTGATATGAGGCTCACTTGTCCCTACACATCTTCTCAGAATGGTCATGCCGAAAGGAAGCATCGACACATTATTAAAATGGGTTTAACCTTGTTAGCTCAAGCTAAAATGCCTCTTGTTTATTGGACCGAAGCTTTCCAAACCATTGTATTTCTGATCAACAGGTTACCTGCTCCTATTCTTTAGGGCCATACACCCCTGTTTTTTCTATACAAAACATAACTGAATTATGGTGAGCTTCAACCTTTTGGTTACGGCTGTTATCCTTGTTTAAAGCTATATAATCAACATAAGTTACAATTTCATAGCCAGAAATGTGTGTATCTTGATCCAGCGCCACACCACAAAGGTCATAAATGTCTCAGTACAACTGGCTGAATATATATTTCAAGGCATGTTGTATTTGATTCATCTGTATTTCCTTTCGCTACTGGTTTTCTAAATAGACGCATACCAGAGAAGGATAATGAGTGTGTTATTCCTATAGAAATTGTTCCTATATTGTCGAATTCATCTGTATCAACGGTACCACATATATCATCGGCACCATCTATCACAGTTTCCGACAACTCAGATAGCACGGTTCAAGCCCTAGTTGTTGACCATTTAAATATGGCTGATCCAAATAGTGTCTCAACTCTTTTCTTTCCTCTATTGAATTCAAGACCAACAAGTCCTTAAGCCCAACTTTCGGCCCAGTTTGACTCCACACACTCAAGCCCAAGTAATATGCATCCGTTGATTACTCGGGCAAAGGCTAAAGTCAGCAAACCAAAATATCCATTCATTGGTTTGCTGTAATATGAAGATTCAAACTCTCTGGTTAGGGCACGAGAACCACAGTCAACATTGGAGGCTTTGTCGTGTGCATACTGGAAATGAGCTATGGAAGATGAATTTGCTGCACTTCAACACAACAAAACTTGGGTTCTCATTCCCTACAATCGATCTCAAAAGCTTATTGATTGTAAGTAGGTATTCAAAACCAAATACATGCCAGATGGGTCAATTTTGAAGCCTAAAGCACGTCTAGTGGTGAAAGGTTTTCAACAAGCTCCCAGAATTGATTTCAGTGAAACCTCTAGTCCAGTAGTCAAATCTACTACTATTCGAGTAGTTCTCACGATAGCAGTAACGTTTAATTGGGAAATTCGTCAGCTGGATGTCAATAACGCCTTCCTCAATGGTTATCTTCAAGAAGAAGTATATATGAGACAACCAGAAGGACTTTGAGATTCTGCCAAGCCTAATCATGTCTGTAAGTTAACAAAAGGCAATTTATGGTCTAAAGCAGGCTCCTAAAGCCTGGTTTGATAGGATACCATTTACTTTACTTCAATGGGGTTTTAAAAATGCCAGAAGTGACATTTCTCTATTTTACTTGAGGTCATATAAGCTGACTGTGTTTATCCTGGTTTATGTTGATGATATCTTAATTGTTGGCAATAATTCTATGTTTCTAAAGGATATTATTCAACGGTTAAATTCACTATTTGCACTTAAAGACTTAGGTGTTGTATACTATTTTCTGGGCTTGGAAGTATATCGTGATAGGACTGGACTCTATTTAAATCAAAGTAAATATATCTTAGATCTGTTAAAGAAATTTAACATGTTAAGTTGTGCACCAATCACCACACCTATGGTGACAGGGAGGTAGTTCAGTGCTAATGAAGGAGTAGTCATGGAAAATCCAACCCTATTTAGACAAGCTATTGGATCATTACAGTATTTAACAACTACCCGGCTTGATATAGCTTTCTCTATAAATAAATTAAGTCAATTCTTGTCTCAACCTACTGATATACATTTTCAAGGTGTCAAGAGAATACTCAGATATTTAAAAGGAACTCATCAACTTGGATTGCATATCAAACCTCTTATATCACCAAGTTTGATTGCTTATACAGATGCAAACTGGGCAACTGATAAGATGACAAAAAATCTACAACTGGTTTATGTGTTTATTTTGGTGGCACATTGGTCTCCTGGTCATCTTGTAAACAAAGAGTAGTAGCTCGTGCAAGTAGTGAATCTAAATATCGAGCTTTAGCTGATGGAGCTTCTGAAATCAAGTGGCTGAATTCATTAATATCTGAACTGGAACTATATTTAGAGCACCTTGCAATTATTTGGTGTGACAATCTTAGTGCCAAGGCTTTATCAGCGAATCCTGTTCAACATGTTAGAAGTAAACACATTGAAATTGATATCCATTTTATTAGAGATATGGTCTTATCGAAAAATCTGGATGTTAGGTATGTGCCTTCTTCACATCAAATAGCTGATTGTCTGACCAAGGCCATATCATTTCCTCAATTCTCTACCTTCAGAAGCAAACTCGGTCTGTCAGCAACACCCTCTCGTTTGAGGGGAAGTGTTAGAGAGTTAACATGATTTACTAATTATGTGTTAATAATAAGAAAGGTCTAGAATATATTTTGTGCTTATCTTGTATAGCTGCATAGTGACACGTGTAGGGTATTCATTGAATATTGTAGAATATGCTGATATTGTATCAAAGTTTGTTATACGGATATGTTGCTATATATACAGGATCTGAGGTCACAAGAGTTTCACCTCAGAATATTTTCTCTCATTTGCTCTTTTGTTTCTAAAAGAGAGCTGTAAAAGAAAGTGAAGATAGAAGATAATTGTCAGGTCTCTTTCTGATTGGCTGTGAGGTACAACGATGGCAACTGGGTTAAGAGGCGTCGCCAACCAGGGAACTTTAAGAAGTAGTCTAGGTTTTCTAACACTCATATTTAATCGGTCGTAAAACTCAAGTGTGTTTTCCCACCATCAAAGATATTACATTAATAGCCAATAACTCTAATCTTAAATTGGGCCTAGATCTGACTTAAGAACCACATTTAGGATATTTTAATTAATTACCTAAATAATAACTAATAATAATTATAATATGTTACTAAAATATCTTCCACCCTACTGCACTATGATTAATCCTTTTTTTTTCTTGCAAACGACTAACCCTACCTCTTATGTAAAGGAAGGTATTAGATCATATATAAATGGGTTAAGATGCAAATTTAACAACTAATTTTTTGTTGAGGTGTGTCTAGCACAAATAAGTTTTAGAAGGGGCAAAAATAACAATAAACAATTTAAAATGGTGCAAATTCAATAAAACCGTTAAATTTAATCAAACGACATTAAATTATAAGAGAAGAAAACCTCTAATTGTATGTATTAAGGAAATTTTAACGGTTTTGTTAAATTTACATCCTTTTAAATTGTTTATTATTATTTTTGTCCATTCTAAAACTTATTTATGTCAGACGTCGTTAAATTTGCACCTTAACCCTATATAAATATATGTATATACAAAATTAGACATAAGTTAGTGGACTAGTGGTTGGTGCGTTGTGCCCGCTTGAGTTAGTGGGAGACTGGAAGCCTGGAATTAATATTGGTGTTTTGAAGGCTATAACGCTCTCTCTAGGTATACCACATATATCCCATTTGCACGGATACACAAGACGTCCGATAAACATATCTGGCCTGGGAGCACTGTAGCTTGTAGCTTGTAGCTTGTAGCTTGTAGCTTGCAAGCTAAATAATGATGGCGAGAAGAAGTGTGGGTTTGATTTTGTTGACTTGGCTGCTGTTGGTGATGAGGTTGTTCATGCCAGAAGCTCGGGTTGAGTTGATGAAGATTACTAATGAATTGTCGTCTTCGTCACATTTCCTGAGCGGTTCTTTCAGTTTGAGCACCCAGAAGCATCACCACCTTCACGGTGCATGTCACCACTCAACCCTAACTGCCCTGAAGGTGTCCTACGCCATTGAGAGGGGGACCGAGTCGACTCACTCCCGGGGCTCCTAATGAGATCCTCGTCGTCATTGATTATGGATTATGAATGATCTGTTGTGTAAACGATCATGAATATGTCATTCTGAACTTATTATTGTGATTTATACAAATAAGTGACAAATTTGATTAAAAGCAATAGTGTCTTCACTAATAGGTACAGTTGTTAGAACTTAGACACACTTTCACAGTAGCGAAATCCATCAATACAAAATCTATATGTAACAAAATTACAATACAAATCCCGTAGCAGGTCAAGTTTACCACTTTGGACTTCCAATATTGATATGGCTATTACTATAGTACTGAGTTCAATTAATTGATATTGGAAGTCCAAAGTGGTAGTCATAACGATATGACCCCTTCAATATAAATTCACTCGACCACTTAATTAGACTATTTAGTCATATAAATTCACTCTACCAAAAATCTGGCTATGACCCCTTCAATATAAATTCACTCAACCCACTTAATTAGACTTAACGATGATAACAATTACTGCCTTCAGTTCTTATTATAACATATATTTACCTAATTTGATTATATTAAAGAAATTAATTTAGTTAGTTAATATTACATATATTTTCTAAATTAAAGCACCCTAGTCATCTTTCTTAATACTATCATTCACTCTTCTCCTTGATTATTAATGAAGGAGCATTTACAAGGATAAGTTAGGAAAAATAGACAAATATGAAAACTATATCTTATATGGATTAAGATCAACTCCTCAAATATGTTCTATATTGAGGATTGGAGGGAGTAACACCTTTATGTTCTTCCTTATCACTTCGTCAAACTCCATCTTTCAGCCTCTGGAATTCACACCCTGAGAATGTGAGTTTTATGGCTTCATTGAACTCACTACGCGCGCGCGCGCGCACACAATTGAACCCCATGAACATCGTGACTCCCTAATAATATATAATTGCATGATTGATAAATGAGATTAAATGAGATATGACTAATAATATAATTAGCTCAAAATAAATTTATTGAAAAATAATATGGGAGTATAAATTACTAGTCCTCTCCATGTCCCTAATATATGGATACGTAGTGCTATACAAAAGAAAAATCTAACTACTCCTCTAGTCTTTAATATAACAAACAGCTGCATAACTAATTTGACCATCTCAAAAAGTGAAATAAGTTACTTAATGCTAACAAATATGACCTCATCTCCTTAAAATATCACTTTATAACACTAGATTATATATCACTTTGATCTTTATTATAAGTTTAGTTTGCGAAAAAATTTTATCCTAAATATAAGATCATCAGAGAATCATTAATAACCATTTTTCAATTTTGCCCCTATTGAAAAAGTAGGTGATAGAAAATGTATAGAATTTTTTCCAATAATTATTTTTAAATAAGGGCAACTTTGAAAATTTTAACAGTTTGTCTTGACTTCTATTTATTGGTAGGTGAGATTTAATTTGGTCAAACTGTGGGGTTATAGTAAGGACCAGGGTTATATAAGTTTATGAGATAGATAAATTAATTTGGAAGAAAATAATAAATACAAGAGAAAAAAAGTAGATTAAGTTCTTACTTTCATGACAAAAATCAACTTCTAACTTGCTCCTAAACTTATTGAGAGTAATATTTTAATCAAAGTCATGTATTGGGACAGAAAATTAATTTAAAGACCCAACAATAGTGAAGTCTCTCTCAATGATCTCATCATTCGCGTGAGAACTTGGTTTGTTTAATTTTTTGTATCTCCACGTGCGTGTTGATTAAATGCGTTTGATTTGTGATTGATTCATTTCAAAAATATGCAGTAGGGGGGGGGGGGGGGCCTCGTAATATCTCAGTAATACAGAACTTACACTTGCTCATCAATTGCCAATCATCAATACAAAATCTATATAAACAAACTACAATACGGGTCATTTTTCAAAAATCATACAGAGCCCACAGCCAGTAGCAAGTCAAGAGTTTATCACTTTTACAATATTATATTATTGATAGTTATTACTAATACTGAGTTCAATTAACCCCTAAAAATCCACAAGGTCAAGTTTTGCAATGAATAAAGTCTACTCCACACAAAAGTCACTGCGACCCCTTCTATAAACATTCACTCGGCCAATTAATTAGACTTGACGATAACAATTAACCCCATTATGAGTGTGTCTATATATATATATATATATATATTCTTCCTTATCCTTCCACTAAACTCTGTAATTCAAACCCTGAGGATTTTATGGCGTGACTGAACTCACTTATCAACATCATGACTTGGATGGGGTACACAAATAATATATAATCATGTTAATTTGTGGACAGATACTATTACGGAAAACTTCTCTGCTTACTCAGCTATAATTAAGTTTGATCCTTCAACATGCATTTTGTTGCATGTAAGAGATACACACAAAAATCTCGGAAGATTCAACCGATGGATTGTTGTGGAGGAAATCATTTTAGATAGATAGAGTCCAGAAATAGAGTTAAATTGAACACAACAGCAGTACAGAGAATTAACACTAGACTTTTTCCAACCCAAAAAAAGAAAGAAAAGATAAAAAGGGGTAATAAGAGAAACATATATAGTAGTATATCCTAAGATTTTATGTGGTACAATAATAATATAATGATGGATCTCTGATGATGAGGGTCGGGTCCTCCAGGACTCAATCTGTGAATCCTATCGTACGGCTGTTCACCTTCCTCAGCAACTACATATGAGCCTGGGACCATGTTGCTTGTCGTCGTCGTCGACGGATTCAGTGGTCGTGTCTCACTTCCTACACTTAGAAATAACACCGACGTAATGCAGGAGGTATCGTCCTCGTTCGAGCCTGGAACGAAATCATCATTGAGGTGCATTACAATATGAAACTGAGTAAATAATCAGTAAAAGGCTCAGCCACAACCCATATTTCGCCATTATCAGATTTCCTCCAAGATAGATATTCACAAAATTTCAAAGGTGAATCTGAAAGAAAGGGTTATTGATAGACCTTATTAGGTTGAAAGCCAAAACTAAGCGTGCAACACAAATTATAATTCCCACACACACATTTGCCCTAAATCTAGGTTTTGCCTGCTTAATATTCAAGGACACACACACACATATATATACACATAGCCGATCGACTCATCATTAGTGTGATTAGTTGTTAGTTAGTACTTGTTCAGCTGGAAAGTTGATAGGACAAGTGGGCCGGAAAATTTATAAGTTGAGCTCTCTCTTTTCACCTCCAAATTGCATCCATTTTACTGGGTGCACGGGGACAAATATTATTGATGGTATCCTTTATGAGAATGACCATGACTTTCGGATCATCATGGAGATAAACTCAACTCCAATATCTAGCTACTTTAATAATTATTTTATATATTCTTTGAACTTCATATGCCACACCCCAGCTCCAAGATATTTTGATGCTCTCGATCTCTTAAGACATTCCCGATTCATAAACAGTATAGTATTTTAGGTTATGAAATCCTAGACAAGCGTGCATTAATTGTTAAGCATGATTATGTATACCTCTGTAATTTTGGAGATACATATATACGAGCATGATGATGAAGATATATATATATATATATATACACATGGGAAGGTGGATTAGAAGGTTATTGGTGTGCATTACATTGTTGTTATTTCTTAGTGTGTAGTAGGGTGTGGTTGACCATTGACCCGACCTTCCCCCCCCCCAAATTAAATCAGATGGTCATCATTTACTCAACATTTTCTAGCTGATCATGTAATATATCATATTTGTATATGTTAACCTCATGAATTTCTTGTCAAACTTGCACATTTTCTCTTATTTCTTCCACATTTTGGTTTAGTAATGGGCATTTGGGAGTGAAAAAGTGAAGGAAATGTGCATGAAGCACATTTGGCATAGAAAGAGCATAAATGTGGTGGTATTATATGAATATTTGTTTTGATTATCAACTATGAGCTTTTATGGAGTTCTTTGTATTGATAAAGCCACAATTTAGTCACAATTGGAACCGGAGAAAGCCCAATTCAATGATAACAGGGTGAAATGAAGTTTAAGTAATCAACCGTGCCGTGGAAATGTAAGAAAGGATGAAAATAGACCTTGGTGGGAGCGAAACTGCATTTCAAGAAGCTTGGCCGCATTTTATTGGCTACAGCCAGGCAGTTTTAGTAGTCTTGGCCATGGCCCATCAATTCTAGATGGTCACTCGTTGCGGCCAACATATGATCAATAACTTACTGGTCGCGGCCAGCCCAATACCTGGCCGTGGCCAATCATCTCACAGAAGCTCACTGGTCGCAACCAAGGACCTGCTGGCTGCGACCAACACCTGATACAACTATTATGCGTTTTGTCATTCAGGGCCTATAAATTATGAATCCAGGGACTGAAACCATATCTTCCAGACCCAAAAAACCCTAGGGAGGTGGCTGTGACATTCCTCTGAGCTTGGGTGTGCCAAAAATCAAGGGAAATCAAGTGGAGATTGAAAATTTGAAGAGATTCAAGCTGATTTTCCTTGGTTTTGCTAATTTCTTTCCCTTTCTTCTCCATTTTGCTGATATGGCTATTGTTGATATGTATTATTGTTGTATTCATTTTCTGGATATGAGCAGCTAAACTCTTATTTTAGGATTATTTTGAACCTTTGTATAGATTAATACTTGAATCTTCCCCTCTTTTATGTATGAATGATATATATATGTGTTGATTTCATCCTATGCATAAAGCTTCTGAATGTTGGCCAACAATTAGATTGACTCTTGTACTCTATTTTTGACTTGCGAAAGCAAGATTTGAGTAAATAACTTGGTTGAAATCATAGTTGACTTGAAGTTTACTTGATAAATGGATAGATTAACTGAATTAGTATTGTCAATGTAGATTGATGCTTAATATAATGTATATTCTCATTCTATTGTAGCAAGAGATTGTGCATATTAATTGGGTATATGAACTTGCATCTCATCCTCTCTTTTTTTTTTTTTTTAAAATTTGCATACGTGGGTAGTTTAGAGAAGTCATAATTTGGGGATTTCAAGGTAGGCTTGAACGGTGATATGGACGAATTTGAGGAGATTATATACGCTTGACTTTGTTGAGATTGACATTTGTCTTTGCTTGCACGTCACAAGTTTCCTTATTTTGTTCAACATTATGGTGTTACTCACTGTTTTGACCATAATTCTGTTGTTCCCTATTCCTCCCTTTGTTTTAGCCATATATCACATTCATAATTTTTTTCCACTGATGGAAGTGTTGCCACTTGCTTAGGTTTAAACAGTGATGGTTGGATTAGCAATTGACATTGTATTGAATAAATTCTCAGGATTGGATATTGTGCAAACCACACTCAATGTTGCCACATTTCTGCACTCTTTGTGGCTAATTGGTCTTTTCACACCATGCCTGAAATTTTTGCAATTCATTGAATTTTTGAAGAGATCAAATTTTACATATCATGTTTGATGACAAAGACTTGAAATACCACTTGTGAAAACCACATGCATACTCTATTTTTGGGAATTTGAACTTGGCTAAAAATTTCTGATTTGACATAGTTGTTTTGAATGAGCCATACAAACTTTCATTTACCTCCATGGATTTGATGTAATTGCACCTGGCACATTATTGGATTCTCAATGTAGTAAGGATTGAAATCAGGCTGAATTTTTCTTTGGCGACTTGGTATTAGCTAGCTGTACTTGGCATATTATTGGAATCTTCATGCAGTGAGGATAGGATTTAGGCTGGGATTATGCTTGCTAATTTGGTATTAGTTAGACCATAAGTTTAGGGTTTTAGCTTACAGTTTTCTTGCTATTAGGATTTTCATTTTAGTGTTCTTGTGAAGATATTTTTCTGTCTTTCTTGATAATTTTGATAGTAGCTATCTGAGTATTTGGGATTTGTCTCGTCTTTTTCTAGTTACCATGCCTGCCAAGCATACCGCTGACCAATCCGATCTTAAGGCCGTTGCTGCAGTTAAAGAGAAAATTGTCAAGAGACCTCTTTTGTAGGAACGCGAGTTCCCTTTCACGGTCTCCTATACGTTTTATGAACTAGCTACCAAGACATATCACTTGAATAAGCTCATGGACCCTAAGATTGAGGGAAATCTCCAAATTGACCATGAGTTTTATGCCAACACATGTGTGCAACCTGTTTGGAAGTTTTCCCTTTGGGGCTTTGATATTGACTTCACTTTGGACAATTTTCGGCAGTATGTCAATTTACTTGCTGTAGAGGACTGTAAGTATAAGCAATGCATGGATGACACTGATGCTATTCCTAAAGATGAGATATCTCAGATGCTTGATTATGAAGGAGCCGTGAAGTGGAAGAGCAGAGGTGGGACACAAAAATATTTGCTGCACACACGTTTATTGGTGGAGGCGAGAATTTGGTTGCATTTCAGCAAAGATTACTTTTGGCCCTCATCCAACCGCAATCACCTCACTTGGGATTAAGCCCTCCTTGTCTATCTTTTAATGAAAAAGCAACCAGTAGATGTAGGCTATCTAATTCACAATTCTGTCTAAGATCATGTTCATGAGCATACCGGCGGTCTTATGTTCCCTCATCTCATTTCTGCCTTCTGTGTTTCTACTGGTGTTGCCGCTCTTTCTACGAATGTCTTGTTCAAGCCACTTAAGAAATTCCAATACCTGAGCATTAAGCCAAGAGAGACTAAGCAAGTTCTACCTACCCACCAACCATTTACTGCACCTGAATTCGAACATGGTGGACCCTCTCACCATTCATCCAAACATGGTGAACCCTCAGGTGCCCCGTCCTCCTCTCAGCCTGCCTCAACTTTAGATTTTATCTTCTCCACTATCTAGCACACTGAGGCCAATATTGCCAATTGTCTCTCTCATCTGCAAGACCACGGTGCCCAATTGACCCGACTTGAAGAGTTACTTGCTGCACATGCTTTGGGCGCTGCCGATGATAATGTTGAATCAGATACAGATGATGACGATGAGGTTGTGATGATGTTGATGGTGGTGGTGGAGATGAGTAGGAGGTTTCTATGGGTGCTGATTGGCTGATTTCACTAAATTTTTGTTCCTTTCATTTATTGTGGATTTTCTTTGCACCCTTTTGTGATTTCATTTTAGTTTCTTTTGTTAATTCCTCTTTTCACTTTACTGTTTCTGTTATTGTTCATTGGATACTAGTGGTTGTCTCTGATTAGTTCATATGCTCAGTTCACTTCTTTTGTGCTTAACATACCTCACTGTCATTTGCTATCTTTCTGGTTAGTGGTTTTATCTATTCTTAGTGCAGGTGTTGTGTGTATTTCTTAGACAAGATTTATACCCTCAGTTTTTCACTTTTGACAGTAAGGACACTGTCTGTTAAAGTTTGGGGGTGTTTCTGACTGCCTGTATGCATGTTGACAAGAATTTCAAGTTGAAAATGTTTTTTGTGCCCTATCCTGTGGTTCAAAAGATGAGTTAGATTTGATTAATTATATCTGAAGTTGAATGTGTGATCCAATGATAGAAATGGATACTTGGATTTTATGTTTTCCAGGAAAACGATAATAAATATTCATGAATGCTTGGTTCTCATTTTAAAACTTACTTCCTAATAATTTCCGGTATAAGCATTATGCACAAGGGTTGGAAATGATTTGAATGCTTTTGTTACGAGATTTTATAGCAAATTGATGTATATGAGCTTTTCTCATTGAAGGACTTTTGAATTCGCATTTGAATTTCTTGAAATGAATTAGTATTTCACATATTTTTAAAACATGATTTGGGCATTCTTTTAAATACGTTTGTGCCTTTCAAGCCAACCAATGACATTAAATCCATTTGCACCCCTTTTTGAGCCCAAAAAAAAAAAAAAAAACAAGTGCCTAATGCATTGCCAAAGACCAAAGTGAGGCCTTAAACTATATAGCCCGAAAAACCATGAATTACCCTTATCTTGAGATAAATTAAGATTTGGTGATGATTAGTGATAGCAAGGATTGGTTTGTTGGTTAGAAGATATATATTCTTATGTTAAGATGGGCATGACAAATGTGATGCATAATCTTCAGCAGTCTGTACTTCTTTTACAAAAAAGTATGTAAATCCAATAAAAATTTTGAGTACAAGATAGAAATTTGAGATAATTTTGGGGAAGTAGGTGAGCTCCATGAAAATATTGTCATTTATCTCAAGAGTTTTGAATTCTCTATTTCCCCATTCTTTTAATGAGCTTAACCATTGGCCACATTAAAAGCCCATGAAGTCCCATTGATTTTAAAGTTGTGTGGAATGATCTATAAGTGAATAGAGAGGAGAATGTAAAAGGATTAAGCTCGGATATTGAGGTTATTCTTATACATGTTGAAGTGTTGCATTTGATCTTAACAACTGCAAGAAGATTGTTATTCAACTCTCTTCACACACACACATTCGGGAAAATGTTTGGAAGTTCATCCTTAAATTGTGAACCAGGCATTCCTTTATATTTTATTATTTTTCCTATTGAGCATTACATCATGAGTAATCAATGAGGAAATTATCATGCATGAGTACTACGTATGGGATAAATTAATCTAACTCTTTTTTCACGCTATTGGTTTTACTCGAGGACAAGCAAAAGTTTAAGTTTGGGGGTGTGCTAGCCTCATGAATTTCTTGTCAAACTTGCACATTTTCTCTTATTTCTTCCACATTTTGGTTTAGTAATGGGTATTTGGGAGTGCAAAAATGAAGGAAATGTGCATGAAGCATATTTGGCATAGAAAGAGCATAAATGTGGTGGTATTATATGAATATTTTTTTTGATTATCAACTGTGAGCTTTTATGGAGTTCTTTGTGTTGATAGAGCCACAATTTAGTCATAGTTGGAGCCGGAGAAACCCAATTCAATGAAAACAAGGCGAAATGGAGTTTAAGTAATCAACTGTGCCTTGAAAATGTAAGAAGGGATGAAAACAGACCTTGGCTGAAGCAAAACTACATTTCAAGAAGCTTGGCCGCATTTTACTGGCCGCGGCCAGGCAGTTTCAGCAGTCTTGGCCGCGGGCAAGCCATTTCACAGGCTGCGACCAATCAATTCATGATGGTCATTGGCCATAGCCAACCCATTCACTGGCCACGGTCAACACTTGGTCAGAAACATACTAGCCGCGACCAACATATGGTCAGTAACTTACAGGCCATGGCTAATCATCTCACATAAGTTCACTAGTCGCGGCCAAGGATCTGCTGGCCGCAGCCAGCACTTGATATAACTGTTATACGTTTTGTCATTCAGGGCCTATAAATTATGAATCCAGGGACTGAAACCAAATCTTCTAGACTCGAAAAACCCTAAGGAGGTATCTGTGACATTCCTCTGAGCTTGGGTATGCCAAAAATTAAGGAAAATCAAGTGGAGATTGAAGGTTTGAAGAGATTCAAGTTAATTTTCCTTAGTTTTGCTAATTTCTTTCCCTTTCTTCTCCATTTTGCTGATATGGTTGTTGTTGCTCTATATTATTGTTGTATTCATTTTCTGGATATGAGCAGCTAAACTCTTATTCTAGGATTATTTTGAACCTTTATATGGACTAATACTTGGATCTTCCTCTCTTTTATGTATGAATGATATATAATGTGTTGATTTCATCCTATGCATAAAGTTTCTGACTGTTGGCCAGCAATTAGATTGACTTGTTTAATCTATTTTTGACTTGAGTGAGAAAGCAAGATCTGAGTAAAAAATTTGGTTGAAACCATATTTGACTTGAAGTTTACTTGATAAATGGATAGATTGTTAGTGATATAGAAATATAATCACCGAACTAGTATTGTCAATGTAGATTGATGCTTAATGTATATTCTAGGATTATTTTGAACCTTTATATGGACTAATACTTGGATCTTCCTCTCTTTTATGTATGAATGATATATACATGTGTTGATTTCATCCTATGCATAAAGTTTCTGACTGTTGGCCAGCAATTAGATTGACTTGTTTATTCTATTTTTGACTTGAGTGAGAAAGCAAGATCTGAGTAACGAATTTGGTTGAAACCATATTTGACTTGAAGTTTACTTGATAAATGGATAGATTGTTAGTGATATAGAAATATAATCACCGAACTAGTATTGTCAATGTAGATTGATGCTTAATGTATATTCTCATTTGATTGTAGCAAGAGATTGTGCATATTAATTGGATATATGAACTTGTTTTTTACTTGAGAAAGCTGAACTAAATACTTTTGAATCTATACTAACACATTTAATCATTGAAGACATTAAAAGAGAGGAACCTAATCAAGTTCTTATGAAATACAAAGGGGATAAATAATCCTAGTTTCCATATTAGAATTGATTTTACATATTCAAATTTCCATTGTTTTTAAATACAGATTTTACAATTATGTCTCCATACCAAAAACATTTTTTTAGCTCAACTTGATTGAATGTACTAAGCTTATTGTTCGGTTTTAATTGTTAAAACAAATCCGTGTAGGAACGATACTTTACTTATCATTTTATTACTTGACACGATCTGTGCACTTGCGGTGGCAAACAGTATAATATAATATTATTATTTTAATTTATTATTATTGATTATTAAGTTGATATATATATTTTTTAAGTTACAATCTGTAATCTCTTTGATAATATTTTGAATGTTTTGTGAGTTGCACTGAAAGCTTTTTTAATTTAATTTGAACTAATTAAAATAATAATCATATTGAAACAGTTCATTAATGATATGCTGTAAAGGAAACAAACAAGTCAGTCAAAAAAAAAAACAAAACAAAACAAAAGAAACCCAACAGAAAAAAGTGATCATCTTAATTTTTGTTAAACCTAACTTCCCATATAAGTGGATTCAAGTATAACTGGCAAGGCCATTATGCGCATGCATTACTTAATAATGTTAACAAATACTAATGGAATAGTACTGATGCAATTTGATCACGCAGTGCAAGATTTTATGCCGCATGATATATACATCTTACGGAAATAACGAGGCAATCAACGAAACAACAGATAAGTAGTTGGTCAAACTGGTGATGACATCTAAAAGTAAAAGACGACAAAATGATGACTAAAAAGTTAATTATGGGTTAATCCGTTTGATCAATTAAGGTAAGGACACATATAACTAATGACTATTGCTTTTTTAACAGCAATATTATATCTAGATATTATATTTAAGATCAGAATTAACATTAAAAATTGCCGCGGTTAAAGAACTTATGTTTATTTTGTACGAGCATTCCCACTATATTATATTTACTTACTCCGGCCCTATCCACGAGTTACATTTTATCTCATAAAGCTGGTCACGCAAGCACCTGTTATACTTTCTTTTTCGTTTGAAATTTTAATTTACTCTTTCTATTTTTACTCCCATTACATATATATATATATATATATATTATCCACTCATTCTTTCTCTCCTACTCTCTCTATAAATAAAGGTATATTTAAAAAAATTGCATCTCTTTTACACTTATTACTTTTAAAAAATTTTAATCAACATTTTGATTTTGATTTTTTTGCCCGACAACATTTTGATCTACTTATTTGATTAGTCACGTTGTAATATATATATATATATATAGCATCAGGGTGAATAGTATATTGCCTTTCCATGTTTTTTGACTGCATGCGCCATCCCTAAATATATTTAAATATCCCAGTTTTATTCCCAGATTAAATATCTTATCACTTAAATTATATAAGGTTTCTTTTAGATTCAAATGCACAATTGTAACATGAAGTAATGCAAGTGACTAATTCTCATGAAATTAAGATTTGTGCATATGCTATAGCACTTGAATAATTTGAGACATATATAGTGGTTTTCTGACACTCAATTCTCACCTAACATTGTGGAACCGGAAACGTGGTCGTTCAATTTATTATTTAATTATGGATAATCTTGAAGTAACTAGTCCCCGTCGTCCCTTTCATTATTACCATCAATTTCATTAAATAAAGAACAAGAATTTAATAAACTGATCATTAATTGATGTTCGAATTACATGCTTGAGGAAGAATTCTGAAATAGACAAGGTGGGGGGTAGCTAGTTATGGAGGGAGGGGCTGGTCATTTTTGTCCCTTAATGCACCATAATGGTCTAAGCGTACTTTCCACTCTTAATTTTCCATTCATTTTATTTTATGACCAAGGGTTTTCCCTTTAAAGTTTAGAGAGTAAAGGCTTCTCATCTCTTCTAATAAGTACACTTTTCGAGATTCAAACTTGTATTTTTTTCCTTATGGGAGTGAGACCTCTTACCACATCAATCAACAGTTTGTTAATCCATTCTTTTTTTTTAATAAGAAAAATATGGGAATGGTTAGTTATTTGAATATATATATATATATATATATATATATATATATATATATATATATATATATATATATATATATATATATATATATTGATGTAAAACGGGTTGGGGAAAGAGGAGGAGAGAGAGATTAGAAGAGGGAGGACAATAAAAAGGAGGGGGAAATCAGACGAATCAAGGGAGGAGGGAGAATATTCATAGGAAAAAATAATTTTTTTATTAATCAATCAATCAAACCTGATTATAATTGAGAACCCTAGCTCTATTTATAGAGCTTCGGATATAATAAATTAAAATAACAATTCAAAATTTAAATCTAAATCCTAAATTTAAAATTCAAATTCAGATTCAAAACTAAATCCTAAATAAGATAATAGAATACTAGATATCCTATTTTATTGAGATACTACAAATATTAAAATAATAAATCTAATAAATCATAATCTAATGGATAAATATCCTTATTTAATATCCCTATATCCCACCATATATACTTATAGACTTCAGGTAATATATATAATTCCTTGTAAATTTGTGTGGTGAGGATATATATATATATATCTCAAAACCTTCAACTATGAAGATGGGAATCATCTTTTCAACCTTCCACTTCCTATTTGTTATTCATAGATTAGGTAGTTTAGTAGCATGCAAACTAGGACTTTACCAAATAAGTGCCAAACTGTACACTCTGCTGCAACACCAAATAAAATAGTATGAATCAATTCTAGATCTGCGTCTATATATACCAAATCTTAGAATAAGTTGTAAAGGCTTGGAACATTTAGATGAGAATTATTAAAGGGTAGATGCAAGAAACACGTTTGGACTTCAATAAGAATGTTTTTTAAGATGAAACAATAAAATAAATATTTTTTTGCTCACTTAAACTATAATTTACATAATATTAATTTGACTTCTCCTCTAGCAATTCTCACATCTTTCACCACTCACAAACACCATCTTAACACCTTTACCCTACACACCACATAATTTCTATATTCACAACCCACTCTAGCCCTATGTTTATATGCTTGCACCTAATAGATCGATAGGGTGGCTTGGGTGTAAAGACATGATTTTTTTTATTCATATGTTAATAACAACAACATAATAATGAGATAATCTTATCTAGATTTTTCTACTCACGTTATTGACTTAACAATAAAAAGGTGAAAATTCTAGAGAGTTATTAAGGCATTATTCTTGACAATACATGAAATAACTAGCTAGGGACGATCGAGTCGGTGCGTGGGTAGTATTATATAATCCATAATCTAACAAAATGCTTAATTAACATGTGTGTGTGTGTGTGTATCTTCAAGGGCAACATATAGATTTTGTCATGGTTTAAGCAAAAAACTAGCTATGTTTTTGTTTATAAATTACCCAGGTTTACTTTACTTATGCACTTTCATTTATTTTAAAATTTGATAACATCTCTTTTATATTACAATTTTCCCAAGCCAAAGCCAGTGGAAGGCTTTATTTTCATCCAGGCATACAGTATCTTCGAAGGGGAAAGAGAAAAACAAAGAAAAGTAATAATATTACGATCAGTTTAAATTTTTTAATTGTGGTTTCCTGTAGACTATGATTTCTCGACTTCTACGTACCGTATATTTTTCCTGCTTTATCAGACAGCAATACGGTCGTCAGGTTATTAGTCATCATCTGAATTTAGGGACAAGGTTATTTTCTTAGCCTTGTGATGTCTAAACTGGATTGGATCTCGCAAATCTGTTGATATACAACGTTAAAAATCTGTCATTTAATAGTTGTCCGGACGTTCTTCCAGCTGCTTACACATTTGTTTTCTCTAGTGTGCACAATGATATGAACGAACACACATTAAGAAAATGATCCTACTTGCAGCGATGGAGAAAAATAAGTAAACATGTGAATCCAGAATCTTCCAAAATTATTTAGATGTCAATGTTCAAGATAGAGTCAAGGTTCTCATAATTCCTTGACTAGCATACGCTAATCATTGTAATGAATTTCCTATTACTCATCCATTAAGGCACTTTGCGTTGAATCTCTCATTTTCTCTAAGCAAGAAATATAATCTCTCTCTCTCTCTCTGTTTTTCACTGCATGTGGATGGTACAGAGCTATGCAATTCTTTTGAAATTGAAGTTGTCAAGGCTATAAGAATTAGAAGAAAGACACGATAAAGTGGTCAGGATTTCAATAAAAAAAAAAATGTGTACTACTTATTTAAACCATATAGTTTATATTATATTAATTTGACTTTTCCTCTTCAATCCAAACCTCTCTCACACACCATCCTCACGCTTCCATTCACTTCACAGGACTCACTTTCTGCATTCACGATACAATCACACTGGCATTATCCGCCTATGTAATATAATAATGGTGTTTTGGCGGGAAAACTATCCACCGCCTCAGGGATATTTTTTAGTTTTTTATTTCATACCTAAATTTTAACTATATAATAATGAGATAATGTCTAGACTTTTTTGCCGAAGTTATAATAAATATTAACATTAAAAATTTAATTAAATACAAGAATCTTTAATCATCATAATCTTGATTATTATACGATCGAAAGATGAGAACCACAAGTGTCCTACTCGGCTAGTATATATTGCTCCTGTCTTCTACCTGTTTAGGAAAGGATTGGGCTGAGTTTAGTTGCAAGTCAATTAATAGAACAACGAAGGGTAAGGAGTATTCATTTTTGGGGAATTGAAATTCAATTTCTTTTCATACTTGACAAACAGCAGCTAATTCAGGACTAGGGGAAAGGGAAAGGTTTGTGAGTGGTTATTTTGAAATAAATATTAACTTTTTTTTTTTGGCCAAGGAAATAAATATTAACTTGATGAAATTCCTTGTAAGATTATGTGGTGACTGTATCTCTCAAAAGTCAAAGCATCCTTCAACTATGAAGATGGAAATCATCTTTCAACCTTCGCTTCCTATTATTCGGCGGTAAAGTACGTATTCACCCACTCTAGATGATTTTTTTTTAAAAAAATTACATATATTAATTACAACAGTATATTAACGAGATAATCTTATCTAGATTTTTCTACTCGCTGTCGACATTAACAATGAGAACCTGAAAATTCTTGAAAAGAAATCAAACATTCTTGACAATAAAATGAAAGAACTAGCTAGAGACGGGTCGGTGCCTCGGGGTTATTATATAATGCATCTAATAAAATGCTTAATAAACAAACATCCTCAAGGAAAAAATCAGCTAAATGGGATTATTTGTCTTCGCAGAAGTAAAAGTGTAAAACAAAACAAAGTGCGCATTTAGTGCTACATGTATATAATTTAGCAATAGGTGCTAGTCTTAGGAGGACGAGAAAGAAAGTTTTCTCCTCCTGATTTGTCCGTGAAATTAAAGCACCCAACTAAAGCTAGTGGCATTTGAACGTTTATATTAGATATAAAACTTAAAATTACACAAATCACTCAATCAAATTGTAATCTTTTTAAGAAAGACAAGCCCAACCCTGCCTCCCTATGATTGTATTTTCCGCAAACGACGAAGCTCATAAGGGAAGCTTATTAGCATGTTCAGAATAGAAAGTTCAGAATAGATATATAATTATAAACGATTATTAGGTCATATAATACACTACCTCCGGTCCTTAATATAAGAGTTAATTGATTTTTTTTGGAGAAATTAAAGAAGCAAACTAAAGTACGTAACCATAGCATATCTTGTATATTATTTGATTATATATCAGTTTATAAGTCTGAAAAATTAATTTAAAGAAAAAGATAAATATAAATACTTTAATCTAACTTATTTAGTTTTCTTAACCTCTCTAACAAAACTCAACCATCTCTTATATTAAAGATGGAATGGAGGAGTATTAGACATAAGATAGTGCCTGGTGCATTATCTCCACCTGTGTTGGTTGGAAGCCTGGAAGGAATAAAGAATGGTGCTTTGAACGTTATATATAATTTTCTCTACACACACACACACACACACCGATACACCACATATAGGCAAGGCATCAAGATATGCTAAGGAGAAGGGTGGGTTTGATTTTGGTGATTTAGCTAAACGTAAGTGTAATACCCCGAATTTTGAGACTTGAGTTTAGAGAATAAGCCTGTGATTAGTGGATTGCTAAGCCCCGGTTTAGCAAGATCCCAAATTGTGATTAAGGGTTAATGACTCCAAAAGTGGATATGGTTAGTGATAAATAACCCTTTTGGAGACTATGATGTGATTTGGCACTCAAATGTGATTCGTAAGTATTGTGAGAAATGCCAAAATCCTGTATTTAAGTTCAATTATGGATTAACCTCTAAATTGACTTCAAATAGAGGTAGGGCGCATAATATGGTGTAAATGAATGAAAAATGTATTTGGTGGTGATTCAGTGTGAATTGCCATAATCAGGGGCAAAACGGTAAAGTTACCGACCAATTGATCAGTTACCGAATAAGAAACTCATTGGTAACTTCAAGATCAATGGTTGAGATTGATTTGTGTATTAGATCAAGGGGTGGAATCATGTGTGTGTGCGCCTATGTGAACTCATGTGAGGTTTGTCAAGATGGTGACACTTGGCACTTTGTGAGCCCTTGGATCTTGGTCAACATTTCAAACTCTTCCCTCTCTCTTTCATAGTCGGCCAACACATGAGAAAAAGGGGAAAAACTGATTCTCTCTTCATCATCTTCATCTTCACTTCCTCTCTCTCTCCAAAACCTCCATGGCGTCCCAAATAGAGAAGGAAAGAGAAAGAATAAGGTGAGATTTGGCTTGTTTCTTGTCCTCTAATGCTCTAATCACCTTCTATAAAGTTGTTCATAGTGATGAGAGCTTCATCTCTATGGTTTTAGATTCTTGATTGAAGGTGTTTAATGGCTTGAGGAAATTTGGAAAGATGGAGAATCAAAGAATTGGTTTGGGAAAGAGGAAGAGGTGAGTGTTTGAAGCCTTTTGGTCTAAGTTTTGTGAATTATGGATGAGTTTAGTGAATTTCGAATTTTGCCTTGATTTTCTTGTGATTTTGGATTGGATGAGTTGGTTTGTGTTTTATGTTGAAAATGGTGCCATGTTGTGGTATTTGGTCATTGGAATTGATTTGGGAACTTGGAATGAAGAGTTACAATGTTGTGAATTGTGTTATGGTTGAGTGATGACATGTTGTGATTGTTGGAAAAACATGTCAATATAATGTGAATTTGGTTGATTTGGTGTTTCCAATGGATTCCTTGTGAAATTTTGTGTGAGAATGATGTTTGATATGAAAATGGAATCATTGGAAGCCAAATTGCAAAAACTGGAATTCTGTCTTTTGAAGTTCTGTTCTGGGCAGTCTGGTGTTGTGGACGTTTTGAATGGGCAAATGGTCTCTAAAAATTCTGAAACTTTCCAGTCTTGAAGTTCACATCTTAAGCTTCAAAATGGACATATAATTTGTGCCATTTCGTTTTGGGAACTGGGATTTATGTTTGCCTAAAGTTTGAGGTCGAAAATGGATTCTGTTTTGGAGCAATGTTGGATTTTGTGTAAATCTGGATTGGTGTGGCGATTTCTAGTAAAGGCCAATATTTTTCCTGTGTAGAGGACTTGAATAGCTTTCATTTGGCTTTGGAATCACCTCATTTCGATTTTTTTGGAATTAATTATGATTTTTGGAAGTTCAGCCAAGAAACTGGATTTTCTTGGCCCCGGCCAGCGGATTCTGGGCCGCAGCCCAAATGTTTCTGAGCGTTTCTGAGCAGTTTTGGGCCGCAGCCAGTGGATTCTAGGCCGCAGCCCAAATGTTTCTGAACGTTTCTGGGCAATTTTGGGCCGCAGCCAGTGGATTCTTGGGCCGCGGCCCACCCCCAAAAATCAGTATTTTACACTTTTAAAGGTGGTTCTTGGTATAGCCTTTCCCAAGCCTTTAGGCATGTGTTTGGGCTTTGATTAGCCACCTAAAGGTCGTGAATGATAACCAACTTAAGTGTTTAAGAGTTAAAGAAT
Source organism: Inga laurina (assembly GCA_963855925.1). Taxonomy (NCBI): domain Eukaryota; kingdom Viridiplantae; phylum Streptophyta; class Magnoliopsida; order Fabales; family Fabaceae; genus Inga; species Inga laurina. The sequence continues at coordinate 17,569,055 of OY979708.1, read as the reverse complement.
TGGAAAAGGGATTTAACCCTATGTCCTTATTTGGCTATAGGGTTTGGTGTTCGCCCTGATCGTGAGTAGCCGGAGCTGGAGCATACGTGGAAAGAGTGTAGGGAACTTACCTCTTTTGCATGCTTTGATATTGTGTTAATGTGTTGATGCATATGTTATTGCTTTGCTTGATTATGTGGAACATATATGATGTTTGAAGCTCTGTTTCTATTTATGCTATGGCCATGAGTGTGTTGTTGAAACATTGAGCATGCAGATGTGTCATGGTATGGACATGTGATATGTATTGCAAGCATGTCATGCATTATACACTTATCATACATGCATTTTGGTATTTGTTTCCTACTGAGATTTTCTCGAATCTCACCCTCCCCTACCAACATTTCAGACAGGGTAGTAGATCGATGATGGAGTAAGCAGCCAAGGGCGAAGAGGATTTCCTTCGGGTTGAAGATTAGGTAGTTGATTATCATTATAGTCCGGATGTGTATTTGTATATTGGGATGAGTATTGAGTATGTATTCGAATGGGTTTGTGTAATCCCCATCTGAGGGCTTGTATGGGCGATTGTGCCCTGTAAAGCTTGAGTTAATAAATGGAATCCGGAATTGCCGGAATAATTACAATGTGTACTCTGATATATTAAATGTGATTTATCTTCGTGTAGTAATTGTATTCGCAAAATGTGAATGCGAGACCAGGTTATAAATGACTTTGAAAGATGTTTGTGAAAACCTCGTCGGGTAGATGGGTTTATAATATTAAATTTTTGTTCTTATTGGTCTCTATTTCATTTTATTGCGTAATCCGAATATTAATTACGGAAGGGGGTTACAGTAGGTAAGTTTGTTGGGGTTAGAAGCTCAAGTTGAGGTGATGAAGAACACTAATGAGTCATGGTCTTCGTCCCATTTCTTGTGCGGCTCTCTCAGTTTGAGCTCCGAGAAGCATCGCCTTCACGGCGGATATCACTGTTCAATCGTAAGCACCGTTAAGGTGTCCAAGTCGACTCAGTCCATTCAGCCGGAGGCAGCACCATTAACTTGCAAAAATGATAATAAACGGAATTGTGATTGCAATAAGATACTACTTCTGGTATGAAACAAGTAACATCTTAATATTTTTTGTAAGTGATACCAATAGAGTATATGAAATTTTTAGTACCGTTTTTTATTTTTATGCTTATTAATTATTGATTAGTCTCATTACATTAATTATCTTTGTGCTATGCTTTTCCCATAACTAAGAGTTTTTTAAAATTAATAAGCTGCTTTTTTTTTTACATATTTATTAATTTTGACCCCCTTTTTTTTTGCGTAATTTTATTATTTAATTGATATCTTATAAAAAGGATCAGATGGAACAACTAAATAAATTAATATCCCAACGATCATGGATATATATTTCATCCGGGAGGTATATTGAGAAATAATTTTGGTTAAAAGCAGTGTCTTTCACTGATACAGATGTTAGAATTCTTTGGGCAGTATTAGAGAAATGACCCCGTGATTACTTTAATAAAATGTACTGAACTGTGTCCTGGGTGAAAATAATTAGAAAACTTGCAGAGAAATTATAAACAAGAATTTAATTAACAATAATAGGTCTCATTTACATGTCAACTATCCTGTGGGCTGTGGCATTTGATATGAAATCGTCCCCAAAAAAGCAAAATTCATACATATATTTAAGACTAATGAAGAAGGGGCAAGTGGAACGATATAAAATGGATTCTAATTTATACATCATTATGATGCCCCCGGAAAAAAATCTCTATCATAATATTATTTGTTTTATTGCGATGGAGGGGAATTTAATTAGTAGATGGATCAGATCGATGGGGTTCAAATTAATTCCCAATGGTATTCACTTCAATTCAAACGTGAAGGTACCACAAAACCTGCTTGAAATATATATAATGGTCGTCTTGGGCGAAACGGTTTATCGATGATTAGTTTCAACTTTCAACATGCATGCTTGAGAATAGATGTGTGTGCCCTTTAATTTTCCGACTAACTGGAGAGGCCAAGAAACACAAACGAGAGTGATGATAGTCATTTGATAAAGATCATCAGGACCAACAGATAGAGAGAACACTTGCTTCTTATTACATGCGAAACAGAAGACCCACACAAAAAAGGAAAGTTCGATTCATGGATCAATCAGTGGTATATTGCGGGTTAGGCATTGTTTGGGCAGCTTCTACTACTTGCAGCTTTGGGCTAGACTTGCCGGAGGCATTATCTTCTTTCAAGCCTGCAATAATGAAATCATCATCACGAGGTGCATCACAATATGCAGCTGAGTAAAGGATCAATACAAGGCACAGCCACAACCCAAATTTCGCCATTATCAGATTCTTCCAAGATATTCGAAGGTGAAAACTGAAAGGAAGGGATATATATATTGAGAGCCCTTAGGCTTTAACTTGGGAGCCAAAACAAAGCGCGTAACACAATATTTATACACACACGCTCTTACCCTAAAGCTAGGTTCTTTTGCCTACATAGGATTCAAGATACAACATAATTTTCTTAAACAAATATTAAATCATTGTTGACTTATTGTGCCACTACTGATCAAACTTTTTAATTCCATTTTTCATACTTAAATACTCCTCAGTCCTTAATATAAGATATATTTAGATAATTAATCTTAGTCCTAAATATAAGATATAATTTTTATATTTGTCAATCTTTTCTTATTTTACCCCTATTGATGCTCCCTCAACCATAATCAAAGAGGAGAGGGAATTAGGAAATTAAAGAAGATTACCATAGTATTTTAGAAAATATAAGTCATATTAATTAACTCAACTAACTTCCTTAATATAATCAAATTAGATAAATATGTCTTATATTAAGAACCAGATGAGTACATATAGAAGAAAGGAAGGGATACCATAAGAGATCGTGTTTTGTAGGTTCAAAGCCAAAACTAAGCGCAATGCATCTCAAGATACAATTTTTTTTTTTAAAAAAGCCATAAATTTCAAGTTTTGTCAACATATACATCAAAATTTAGAATCATAAGTTTAGATTAATTCATAATATCTTCCAACGCATAATCATTAGGTTCTTAACATGGATATATACGTATACACGACACATGAAAGGAGAAGATTTATTTTGCTTAGCTTCCAAATTGCAGCCCTTTTATTGGGTATTGCAACAACACTACCATAGGATCAATTTTAAATGCTGCTGATTTCTCTCATTGTTCAAGTTAATAATAAATACTATACATACAAGGGGAGGTTGGACTTATATATATCAGCAGGAGGTTAAATATAATGTTGGAGTGGAAGTAGGAAAGTAGTGCTCGACTTTTTGCCGCATTTCAAAGTTTATTGGGTATTGGGTTCTTTTTATTAATTAATTGTCTTCAAAGTTGTTGCAATTAGAAAACTGAAAACAATTCATAATATGATTTTGTTTACTCATACAAGCAACGTAGATGTCTTCCTTTCAATCGCCCAAACAAACGTGTAAGCTAGCCATCAATTACGGATTACTCAACATTTTCAAGTTCATCAATCAATATGTCATATTTGTATAATATAATAATATTTTTTAATTTATTATTATTATTATTGATTACCAAGTTCGATATATTAATTTTTTTTATTTCTCTTTAAAATGAAAGATTTTGAATGTTTTAATTTTTTTTGAGTCGCACTGAAAGCTTTTTTTAATTAATTTAAATAAAATAATATTCATTTTGAAACTGTTAATTAATTATGTGCTGTAAGGAAACAAAAAAGTGAATCAAATATATGATAAACCTAACAGCCTATATAAGTGGACCCAAGTGAAAATTAAGAAATGCGAAGCAAGAATGAGCAAGCCTTGTATTAATAATGTTCTAAAATAGAGTAGTGCTTGATTACGTAGTTTTCATGCAGCACTATATATATATATATATATATTTCACGAAAATGACTGGACAAGCTAAACGTCAGATTAAGTAGCTTGTCCAATTGTTGATGACAACTAAAAGACGACAAAATGATGAGTAAAAAAGTTTAATTACGGGTTACTCTGTTCGCTCAATTAAGGTAAGCTCACTTGTAACTGATCTGATGATTATTTTGGTTTATATTATATTTCAGTGCTTGGAAATATTGCTTATATACGAACACATCACTTACAGGATTTATTATTGGCTTAAGCTCTTTGAAATATACCAAATTGCTGTCATTGAAGAACTCATGCTTATTTTCTTCATACGCATCGCGTACACTTGTAATGATCCCACCATATTATATATAGCATATATGCCTTTCAATATTTCTTGTATGTGTGCTATAACACTTTGATATATATATATATATATATATATATATATATATTATAAAGGTTTTCTTATAGTCAATACCATTCCGGAGCTAGAGAGGTACAGGTCCCATTCAATTTTATTTAATTAAACAAGGATAATATTGAACTAACTAATGCCCATCCCTTTTATTATTATTTCATTACAGAACATGAATATTTAAACTGATCATGTATTGTTGAATGGTTGAGCTCGGAAACTAATCTCAGAAATAATTTTTTTGGGGGGAGGGGGACGAAAGTACTAAACAGGCATCAGAGGTGATAGCTAGCTAGCTAATGTAACATAATGGATCCCCCTCACAAGTGTACAGGATCGATGTAGTAATAATCCCAAAGTATTCTGGGTTTATACTCAGAGAGAGGTTGTAATTTACTAATTCACATAAGTTTTGATTAAGAAGAAAATAAGGATGAGAATATTTATTAGAATATAACAATCACTTAAAGAGTTAAGTTCAAGAGTTCACCCACATGTTGCTAATTTCTACTCTCTCCGGTTCTAAATATAGGACAAAATTTGTAGTACAAATTGCACTATAAACTTTGTCTTATATTTAGAATCGGAGGTAGTATTATTTTGAGTTGACTCTTTAACTAATTGTAGTGACAAACTATTCCTAATTAAAATGTCCTAATATTCTCCCAAATTATTGGTTCCTTTTAATTAGTGTTGAACTCATTCCCACAACACTCTCACAACTAATTAAACCATGAAACTATAGTTCTTATCACCACAAATATCTAGAACTATCCCTAGCCTAAATAATTTGTGTGTATTTTTCTAGATCTAGGTTCTTCCTTCACCTCTCAGTCCATTGAGATTACCTATATATTAGATCCTACTGATGGCTAGCCAAAGCAAATCATGTGACGAACAAGAGAAATAGATATAATTAAAATAAACTAAAATGTATTCATAAATATAAATTCATAAAGAATATTCATAAATGAAAATTCATAAAAAGTCAAACAACAATAAATAGAATTAGCTTCTCTGTTAAGCTACATCCCTCCCACTGAAGAGTTTAGAAACTCAAAAAAAATGTTGCTTATAATTCTTAGAGCAGTGATTGTGCGTCAAAAGTGACCCATAAAGTCTCTATTTATTAATGAAGTTATTTCTTGAGGTGCGACTCTTTGATATATCCATATAATAATATATTATATCTGCTTTGATTTATCTCCACGTCACATCTTTTTAAGTTTTTAGATTCTGGTGAAAATTACGACTTAGGGACCCATTCAATAAGCTCTATAAATATTTTACGGAATTACGATTTAGGACCCCAGTTTTGTAAATATCTTCCGCCACTTGCCTTCATCTTCTCTTGGCTTTTTGGAGAAAATCACAGCTGAGGACCCCATGCTTTCAAGATGTTATATTATTTACAAAATAAAAGATACATGAGTAGATTTTGTAGGAATATTACTTTTTATCTATAAAATTATATTTAGGGGAAAAATATATATATATATATATATATATATAATTAAATAGATATAGAATATTTATAGATTTGATTTAATATAATTCAAAATCTACATCTATTGAATTATAAAAGGGTTAATATAACTTTTGCTCCTTGAAGTTTAATATAATTTTGGTTTTGATCTCTCAAGTTTAAAATCAATGGTTTTTGTCCCTAAAATTTGACCCTTGGTCCCCTAAATTTGAAATTGATGGTTTTGATCCCTCAAGTTTACTCCGTTTTTAACTATTGGTCCCTCAAGTTTGAAAAAGATTTTGTGCAAAACCAAACCGAATCGGAAAAAAATTAAGTCCTTTTCAAACTTAAGGGACCAAAACCACCGATTTCAAATTTGAGGGACAAAGGGTCAAACTTCAGGGATCAAAACCACCGATTTTAAACTTGAGGGACCAAAACCAAAATTGGATAAAACTTTAGGGACTAAAAGTTATATTAACCCATTATAAAGTATGCACTTGTTAATAATGGTCTACTTTTTCCTCAAAAGCTTAGGGAGATTCCAAACCAAAAAGCTTAAAACCTTGAATTTCCACTTAATTGGATGAGAAAACCTAATTACAAACACTCCAACCCACTCTGAATTCTCCAATAATTTAGAGTAATGAGAATTGACAAATGCCTTTCATAAGAAATTCTACATTCCTTTTGAAAAATACCCATTTTCACATTCTATTATGGGAAAATCACAATGAGGTATGAAGAAGAAATATAATCACCTTAAAATCTCAATAATAAATGAACATTATGAATATGTTGTTATTTTCTACATCGAAATTTTTCATCGCATGCTCTTTACTTATTGTGGAATTTATTTTGTAATAACCAATGTTCACAAACCCGGATTGGACCAGCCGGTCCGGCCCAGAAACTAGCGAACCAACCGATAGACTGGTCTAGTCAGGGTTCCTATTTTTTTAAAAAAAAATTAGGTTTTTTTTAGAATTTTATATTAATAAGTTTAAAATTTTCAATTTCTCACCGGTTTTGCCCCAGTTTAGCTCCGGTTTTGCCCCGATCTAACCCACTGACCTTTAAGCCAGTACCCCAATCAATGCAATACCCAATTCGGGTTCTTGAACCTTGGCAATAACATTCATTGCTTAGCATCTTGCTGTGGTTCTCCCTTTTGATAAACAACTCATGGCATGGGTTCAATTTAACTTTCCAATTCATGATTGGATCCGAAATAGACTTCCAATTCTCCGCAGCCCAAAGATTGGTATATATAGGATTGCAAAACCTAATTGGGCTCAGATTTTATTGCGCCCATATTAGATTCATCTTTATGGCTCAGGCAATGTGTTTTTTTGAGGGGCAAACTTTAACTGGGGACGTACTTAAATTGCAACCCATAGCTCTTTTCTAAGTATTACATATATGATCAAATGTGGAACTACAAAAATTAGATCTGTTGCACCCTTGGTTATCCATATCTGCTCCCGAGTCATTCTCCTTTTTTGAGTGAAATGGAGAATTTTGCCTCTGATCTTCAATATAAAACATATTTACCTAATTTGATTATATTAAAGACGTTAATTAATATGACATGTATTTTTTAAAACATCATAGTCATATTCCTTAATTTCCCCTTTTCCTTTCCTCCCTTGATTATTGTTAAAGGAGCATTAATAGGGGTTAATTAAGAAAATATTGATAAATATAAAAATTATATTTTATATTTAGGATCAAGATCAACTCTCTAAGTATATCATATATTAAGGATAGGAGGGAGTATTACGTAGCTATCTATACAAGAGCTCAACTCAAAATTGGATCAGTACAAGACAACAGAAACAATATAAGTCCTGATATCCTAACTCCTTCCGTTAAACGTTAGACGTAACCCTGTTGGTAAAGGTCTTGTAGTTTATTGAAATAAAAACTCTCCTACAACTACAAGAGGAGGTCACATGTTCATTCACCTGTAATCCTGGGATGTTAATGATCTCTGAATCTTAATTATCCTGAAAAATTTGTTCTGAAGAATGAAATAGCAAATGATTAATTGAGTGATGTTCTTGCCTGTTGTCTACCACTTTAAGATATTTATTAGTATTTGGATATATATAATACGATCAAATTAAAGTAAAAAAATCCTACTAATGTGTTTTCAAAGTAGAAGTCAAGTGATCTGCATTAAATCGTCTGATTTAATCTGCTGTGCAACAATATATATATATATATATATATATATATATGCTGTCATAACTCAATTTCAAAGCTCTACAGCCTTCTTCAAAACCCTATGAGGGATTTAACAACGCACAAGGCCACCGCCTTGTGAAGACTAGGCGACAAAGCTTGTCATTTGCGCGCTACGCATATATAGTTTGAGGAGTTGGAGTTTTGATGTTGATGTTCATCACTTTAAGTTCTCTTGGTGTTATTTCTTCCATTGTATTATCTTAGTGCAAAGCCCAGGTAGATTTTCATTGGGTTTTCTATCTAGGCTCCTTTACTTCGTCTGTTATTTGTTACTACTTCTTTTTGGTCTTAAATATAAGATCCAATTAATTTTTTTTTGAATATATTAATGAGAATAATTAAATTACTTTAAAATGTTTATATTTATTATTTTTCTCCAAACTAATTTATTTAACTTATAAACTGATATATAATCTAGGGTTAAGATGCAATGTTACCAACGGAGTTTTTCCCAAGGAGAGTTTGGCACAAACAAGTTTTAGGAGGGGCAAAACTATTAATGAACAATTTAAAATGAGGCAAAAATAACAAAACCATTAACTTTTAAAAAACGTCCATTATTTTATATTTGTGGGACCCATGATGTCTGGGGAAAAGTTCTCTCTCTTGTCCAAGTCAACCGGAAGCGGCTTCGGTCCTTTTCCCTTTTAGGTTTGTCAAATGGAGATCTCAATGGTCCAGATTTAATATATTTTATAATAATATTTTGGGTTAAGGCGCAAAATACACATATGATTGTTCTCGAAGTGCACCCAACACCAAATGCTTTTTTTAGGTGCAACAGTGACTATGTGGTTACAAAATAGGTGCAAAAATACCCTTTGACCGTTAGTTTGACTTTTTTATCCTGAAAGTGATGACGTGTACGATGACATGGACGCTGGAGTGACATTTTGAAGAAAAAAAAACTTGCTGAAAATCAAATTTTCCTAATAAATAATATAATTTAATAAAAATTAGTAATATAATATATGTATTATAATGATTTTAATTTAATAATATTGGGAATCTAGGGTTGGGAAAAAATTAAACAATCAGTATGGTTTTTAGGGCAACAACTGTATTGAGTGAGTTAAGCACTCTGCACTCAGATTTGAATCTATTTCAGCGAAGGTGGTACTAAAATAGTGAAATGTGGGTAATATTAATTGCAAAGCTTTACCAGTCATCAAGTTTTTTTTTTCCAAAATGTCACTCTAGCATCCATGTCATCATACACATCATCACTTTCAAGGTCAAAAAGTCAAACTAACGGTCAAAGGATATTTTTGCACCTATTTTGTAACTACATAGTCACTGTTGCACCTAAAAAAAGCATTTGGTGTTGGGTGCACTTTGAGGACAATCACATGTGTATTTTTGCACCTTAACCCTAATATTTTTTATATATTAATATTATAATAATATTTTTATAATATATTAAATCTGGATCGTTGAGATCTCCATCCAACGGCTCTGAGAGGGAAAAGGACCGAAGCCGGATCCAAGTCAACCTGGTCACTCCCACAGCCACCTCCCCCCCCCCCCCCCATAGGCCAAACTGCCGGCTAGTCCCTCGCTCTTCAAAATGGAGCTTGACTCGTTGCACTCTCCATTTCCATCATCATCAAGAATATTAGTTTCTAAATATGTAAATTACTTATTACCGATTTAATCCACCTGATCACTCTTGGAATTCATTGATCTGACTTCTTTTTATTATATTGCAAAAATGCACAGCTGCTTCTACATAACACAGACAGCAAGTGCTTTTGAGGCTGAGGAACAAGGCTCATTTCGAAGCAACATAAAATTATACACCCACAGAGACAAGCCCTATTTCAAACCTTTCAAGAGCTTCCATTTTTTCTCATTAGCTTTTTACAATAATCAAATGGATCTGATAACAAGACCCAAGGTCGAAAATAGAGAACATAAGGGTTAAGGTGAACAACTTAGCGTGTGAGTGGAAACCAGTTCCTAACATGCTTTCACAGCATTTGAGACAAATTTCTTCACATATTGCTTTAATCACAGGGAGCAATTTCCTTCACCAATGGAAGGAAAGATCTGAACAAGAAACTATAGAAATAAGAGTGGCCGGCAGTTAGGCCTGTGAGAGGGAGAGAAGAGCAAGAGAGGGGGAGAGAGGAAGGCAGCTGTGAGAGTGAGAAGGCTTACTTGAACAAGAGAGATAATTTTTCCTCAGACATTGTGGGCCCCACAAATAAAAAATAACAGACTTTTTTAAAAGTTAACGGTTTTGTTATTTTTACCTTATTTTAAATTGTTCATCGGTAATTTTACCCCTCTTAAAATTTATTTGTGCTAGATACTCTCTGAAAAAAACTTCGTTAGTAAATTGCACCTTAACCCTATAATCTAATGATACACAATTTATGATATGATTAAATAATATATTTAGTTTCTTCAATTTCTCAAAAAAAAAAAAAAGGGAGAATTACATTTAGGTTCCATGGAAGAGAAAAAAATGAAGAAATGGTCCCTGTAGATTGCAAAATAAAAAAATGGTCCCATTAACAACTCCATGAGTATGTATTGACAACTCATTAACAAGTCCATGAGCTTGTATTGACAACTCTATAGGACCATTTTCTCATTTTAAAATCTATAGATATCATTTCTCCTCTTCCTTAGGACCTGAATGCAATTCTCAAAAAAAAAAAAAAAAAAATCAACTGAGCTTTATATTTACGAGCTGAGGTAGTATTTATGTTTCACTTTTCTTTTATGTCTGTCAGGTGTATGTACTTATATGACAACAAAACGATCATCACTAATACTTAAAATCCAAACCCTAACTTTTTAAAATGTTATTTGTTCCTGTGTAAGTTTTTGTTGGTACTATTGCTATTTCTTAAAGTAGGTATAGTCATTAATCTTAAGATAATCTCTATTTCACTAATTCTGTGGTCATCGCCAATTAACGTCATAGCTCCGGTGGCCGTGGCCGTGGCTAGTGCTGGAGCTGAGAGCTCCGATATGACCAGCGGTGAAATGGTTTTTTTTTTTTTTTAAAACCTTTTTGCTTACACAAGGACAATATGTCATTCCGTAGCAAAAGCTAATATTTGACATTACGCTAATTAATTTAGATTAGTGCAACGGTTGAGACTTGAGACTAGCTAAAAATGGAGAAAATATGTATAAAAGCATAATATTTCTTAGCAAATAAAACTTGTTACACACACTTGCGTGGCGAATGCGGTATATCATAAATCAAAACTGATATTACTACTACGTAAAATTAGTACTACATTCGGTCCTAAATATAAGATAAATTTGATTTTTTTTAAAGAGATTAGGGAAGCTAAATAAGTTACTTAATTATATCATATGTTATGTATTCTTAGATTATATATTAGTTTATTAGTCAAAATAATTAGTTTGGAGAAAAAAATAAAATATAAATATTCTAAAGTAATTTAATTAACTTGCTTAATTTCTCTAAAAAAAATCAACTTTATCTTATAATTAGAATCAGAGGAAGTAATATTAGTGAAGTGATTAGTAACTAGTAATATTGGTAGAATACTCACCCAAGTTCTGTCCGCGCGCATATAAATCTCTCTCTCCGCTCTCTCACACACGTTAGTTTTAGAATACTACGGAGTATTATTAATATTATTCGAAATCGTAAAATAATAGTACGTAGCCGTTTATGATTTTCACAGCACTTTAACATGAAGCATCCAAATCCAAACTTCCATAATTAGAATACTTAAAACATGAAATTTATTTCAAAAAACAAAACTTCATGACCACAATTTATTCCGGCCACGTAAATGCATGGCAAAGCTGTGGTGGTCTAGAATGAAGCGTTTTATTGCTATCCCTATTCATTGTTCTGTTTATTAGGCTCGCTCTATGAAATAACTGCTCCTGATTTCTCCCCTGCAAATCTGAAGAAGAAAAGCTTCACCCTCCTTGCAAAAAATTACCAAAAACTTATAATATTAGTAATGGTTAATATAATCTTTAGTTCCTTAAGTTTATTTTTATTTTAGTTTTAGTCCCTCAATTTTCATTTCGTTGAAAATATTGGTCATATAACTCAATAAAAACCTGAATCATTTTACTCATACAAGGACTAAAACTAATGGTTTGAAACTTGAGAGATCAAAATCAAAATAAGGGCAAACTTAAGGGTTTAAAGGTGATAGTAATCCTATAAGTAGGAATATTAATATGGATGCAACAATATATATAGGACGCAGTATATATATATATATATTATATTATTATTATTATTAACCTCAAGTCCTTTTAGTAACGACGTTGTCGATGATTTTGTAGTGGTGATGTCCATCAGGGCCTCCGGGGCTCGCCCTTGTTGGTCGCAGGTATTTCCTTGATCCTTCTGCAATAATATCGCCCTTCCCATTATTATTTCTGAACTCAACGCTACTGGGCTGGGATCCTCCATTAAAGTTGACCTTTACATTGCTCATAAACATAGAGCCAGATTGATCATTGTGATTCTTAACTACCTGAGCTTCTGATAATGGCATGGACAAGCCCAACACCATTATTATGAGCAAAGTGAACAAAAACAAACTCACGTCGGCTCTCGCCATTATATCTTAGCTATGCTTCCAGATTCTGATGAATATACCAGACGTGTGATATCCAAGCAAAGACGATCTAGCTATATATATATTTTTACATGCGCTAAAAAAAGCTTGTTTTTTTGTTTTACTTCTAGTGGAGTATATGATAGACGCATCAAAACCACAATTGTAATATTTATTAGAGCCCTTGTTTTTGTACTGTTGCGACCACTTGTGCTAATGGTCAAAAACTTGTGATATGTGTAAAGACTGGTGCGCTAAAAGTGATCCATAGGATTTGCCTATATATTATATGATTGAGTATGAGCCTCATCAGCCACATCACTATTTCCATTGAGTTAATTGGTTTGCCTACTGAGAGGATTCTTTGTTTGCGAAAATACATGTTTAGAGTAAAACATATATAACTCTCTCTCTATATCCATAAAACCGTCCTGTTGACTTTTGAAGAGCTAGCCCCACCAATATTTTGTCTGCACGTACGTCCAAGTTCTAGTGGGAGCTAAATAACACATAAAAGGACAGTGTTGTTATGACTTATCTAGTCGATGTCTTTTGTGTGGTATATATATTTCTTTATCATTTTCATAACTTGTAGCTTTTCATGTGTGTGTGTGTAACTATATGTGTGTGTGTGCGCACGCGCACGCGCATATGATTTAATGAATTTACCGGCTGTGCCGTTCAGGTGTAGTGAAAAGAACATGGATAATATATTAGCCTCAAGCTGTGAACAAATCAGCTTACTTACCTGGACCGTTAATACTTAAACATTTCAATTCCCGTGAAAATAATGAACAGTACTCCCTCCACCCCTTGATAAAAGAGCTAACTAATGAATTCATTTTAGTTTTAAAAATAATATTTTAGTATGTTCACTTTGTTTTTCAAATTTTGCCCTAAAACATCACAATTGATTACATGTATTAAGAGAGTATCTCGAGATATATAGTTTCAATACGCGTGATCAAAACACTCATTTATTATAAATAATTAATTTTCTTAATATTATTAAATTAATCATTTAACTCTTATATTAAGAACGGACACCTAAAAATGCGACTGAAAGGCGAGAGACACAAACCTAGCCTGGCACAGAACAAGATAAAGTATGAAATGTCAGTGTTAAATAGGTAGGAAGTGAGGCCAGAAGTAGCAGCAGAGGTTGGAAGAAGTAAATAAGTTTTCAATAAAACAATTATACAAGAAAATGAGAGACTCGATACCAGTGAAGCGATTTTTTTTTTTGGCCCATTTTTGGGGCAAACAAGCTAGGTTTTATCATAGTTAAAAGTTCCAGAATTATATTATTATAAGAACCTTGCCTCTATTTTGAAACGAATAGATTGACACATCTTCTAACCAAGATAATTTTGGAAGACTACTATGGCCTAGTTATCATGTTTGACTATAATGTTAGACCTTAGAACGAATGGCAAAATAGAAAAAAAAATGTTTTCTTTACAACAGTTTTGTTGTTTTCAATTGTGCAATTAATGAAACTCAAAATTTTAATTTGCATTCTTTGAAGTGGGGCGGGTTGCATAATTTAAATTAAGTGACTTTAAGGGGATTAAAAAGAAAGATAAGAAAATAAAGAATAGTGATTTCCACTTAATGGTATGAATCTCGCGCAAAAATACTCACCTTTTCATCTCTATCCAGTATCCACCTCCAAAGTGGGTATTTTTTAATTTCTTGAAGTTGGGTATTTTGTGTTATAGAATACTTAACTAGATAAGATATTACCAAGACATCATTTCGGGCTAGTTTATTAATGAAGGAGGTATTCAGAAACTGTTAATTAGAAAGTGTTATTTTTTTCCTATTTTCGGGAGAACCCAAAATCTAATTATAAATACAGATCAAACGATGACATGCTAAACATTACACGTCAAAACTGTTGGGAGGAGAAAATAGATGCCCAAATCTATACTTCTTCAAAGATATAAATCACCACAATGTTGGAAGGCATGCCCCGTTTAATAATCGAACAAAAGGTTGAGTCAATGATTCAGCTTTGCTGTTAGGCTGTTACTGTAAAACAGAAGATTAAAAGTTAAATCTCAATGCTTTAAAATAATAATTAATTATGGAATTTCAAATTTCATCACAAATTAAAGTCCACTATTACAAAATAATTAGCGACGAAATTCTATCATTAAACTGATTAACGACAGAAATTTTGTCATTGAATTTTATCACTAATTTGCTGTTTTTTCCCGAGTATGTATGTATGGAGGTTGTGCGTTTGCATATAACGAGGAAAAAACAAAGTATAATTTTTTTTTGAAAAAATACATTGAAGTTTCAAAACAGTAAATTAATTATAGTTAAGTGCCTCAATTCTTCTTTGAAAAAAATAAATTACAAACATCAATTCAAGCAGTGCAAGGTAAGAATTTTAATTGCAAATTGAGGGTTATATTTAACAGTTAAAAATTGTATGTGATTGAGACTTTTGAATTTACAACTCTTTGAATTGTTTTTTATACATAACTCATTTCTTAGAAAAATTTATTAGAGACCTAATTGTCATTAATTCTCTTTTTCAGGACCTAAGTGCCATTTCCTTTTTCTTAAAAAAAAAAAAGAAATCCAACAATTGGGCTTTATAGGCCCAGAACAATACAGTTACACAAGTAGTGAATGGATTTCACCATTTTTTAGGCTCAATGCCACCCAGAAAATCAGGTGGTTTAGTTTGTTTGCTTCTCTAATTTGGTGAACTTTCACTGTCCAATGAATCTCTCCTCGGTAGTTCATGTAACATTTCACGCTTTGATTAAATAAATTAAGGACTGATACCGTTAAACACCCTATCAATGAAATAATGAGAATAATCTTTGTAAAAAGGTCCAGCAAAACTTACAATATTCTGATATAAATCTGGAAAATATTTGCATTTAAGTCCCTATACACACTTGATTCTATAAAATGTTGTTGTGAGCTGCGTTGAGGGCGATGGATGAAATGAAGGTCAGAAGCAAAGCCAAATGATTATCTCTATAAGATAATTTCATCAACCAATTAATCTCTTTAATTACTTGGTAACTCACACTATCCCACACTTTTAACAAAATTAATGGATTAATTACTTTACTTTTTAAATGAATTAATTAATGCATTATTTGACCTTGGATTATTGGATCATAGATTAACCCATGGTAGATAGACCAAACACTAACATGCAGTGTGACTGAGTGCAGAGAAATGACGTGCATTTTCTTTTACTTTTTCTCGTACAAATTAAACATTAATTAATTACAGGAATCTCCATATATATAAAATTATTTAATATTGTTGATAAGATTCTTGGTCATGAAAGTGATATAATTTAATCAAGGAGAGAGGAAGAGACCGAGATAAAATTTTCGCCAGTTTCAAATAAGAAGTTGCAAATATGCAACAATTACTCAGCCGAGCCAATTCTTTTCAGAGGGGATCATCGTCATGCTGGAAACTGATAGGACCCCCCATTTTATGTATGCTAAGTCCCATGCAATTTAATATAAGAGGTTCAAGATGTACGTTGAATAGTATTTAATAGGCTAAATTATATAAAACCCCGCTGAATTTTGGGTCAGTTTCATATAACCTTCTGACATTTCAAAGTTTAAATTTAATCCCTTGATCTTTCTTTTTTAACTATTAACTTCCTGCTATTAAGTGATCGTTATCTTTTTAATAGAAATTGACACCTCACGTTATGAAATCACACGTGACATCATACATAGCATCCTATATAAATTACTAATTTCATAAAGTCACCTAAACTTTAAACAGTTGTAGATAGCCCTCCTGATCTTTGATCAGTTACAAATAATTCCCTTGACATTTCAAAATTTAAATTTGACTTCTTTAAAATTTTGATTTGTAATATTAAAACTCAAGTTGTTACTTTTATCATTTTAATAAATTTATTAAGTTTTTTTTACTATCATTTGTCAATTAAAATAGTTTTCTGATATGACAAAAATAGAAAAATTAGAAGAATAATATTTAAAAAATATAAAAATAAAACATACATCATTTGTATGACATTTCCTTATTTTCTTGGGATAATTAAGCATTGATAGTATTAAAATATCATCATTTGTGTTAAATATATTATTAGAATGATTGAGTATTGATAGTTTAATTATTATGTTTGTGTTAGAGGATAGCTTATGCCCACATTAATTTTTTCATTAGTAATGTATATTTTTTCATGAATAAAAGGTTCCACATGCATTTTTATATTTTTCTAAATATTTTTCTTCTTATTTTTGCCATATACAAAAGAACTAATAGTATTTTAATTGATAAATGATAGCAAAAATCTTAATAAATTTATGAAAATGATAAAAAGCAACTGCATGTGGTTTAATATTATAAATCAAAATTTTAGAGGAGTCAAATATAAATTTTGAAATATCAGAGGGTTATTTGTAGCTAATCAAAGTTCCAAGAGGGGGTTTTTTGTAATTGTTCAAAGTTCAGGGGCGGTTCTCAATCTGCAATTGTTCAAAGTTCAGGGAGATTTTATGAAATTAGTAATTTACACAAGATGCCACGTGTCATTTCATAATCTGACGTGACATTTTCCGTTAGAAAGATAACTGTCATTTAACGCCATGGGGTTAATAGTTAAAAAATGATATGTTAGGGGGTTAAATTTAAACTTTAACATGTCAGGGAGGTTATATGCAATTGACTCATAATTTAAGGGGGTTTTGTATAATTTAACCTATTTAATATAAGAGTTAGTTAACTAACTAGCGTAGATTAAGTAAGTTGGTTATATATATGTTAGGTATTTATAACACATATATGATGTTTTTTCTAAAATATTATCTTTTGGATTACTCTTGAATAAAAACTCCTTAACATGTGTAATTACTAAAATTACTTTGAAAAAATTATATATTTAAAAAACAAAGAAGATTATGGTCTTATATTTATGATCGAATATAATTATTGACTAACTCTTATATTATAAGGGTGGGAGGTAATTATAAAGTTTGTGTAAACTCATGTAAACTAATTAGCTTCATACTAGTGGTACAATCAGTGATCGGATATATGTAAAGGAGAATCTCATAGATGAGTATACAAACACACATTATACACCTTTTTTTTGTGTTTTGTTCAAACGCACATTATACATCTGATCTCTAGCAAAGTTGAGAACACACATCTTTATACTTGTTCACTAATTACACGTAGTCATGTATCCTTTTTTACTTGAGGTAATCTTATTTAAGGTATTGTCATGCATTAAGCATGGGCATCTCTCTTAATAAAAATCTAATTAAACCTGAATTTGCTATATTGTGAGATATTAGCTCTTCCCCTTAGATTCAACCTAATCAGTAGTGAGCATGTGTGTGTTTCGAACCTACTAAAAATACACGTACATTAACTTTCGCATTGAGAGTCTGAGTCAGTTGATGTTTGCAAGGCAACTTTTTCTATATATCTAATTAATCTGATATTGGTGTCCGTAAACATGACCTACCATTTTTTTTGGTCAAAACATAACCTAACATTAATAGTTTAAGAAATATAGCTTTTTCTTCGAATGTTAATGCGTGTGTTTGTTTCCACGATTTGCCAGCAAATCGGACTTGAACAGTGGAGTAATTGGACTTGAACAGTGTTTTGATCTTTTAGGATGTTTGTTTCAGCGATTGGATTTAAGGTGAAAAAAGTCATAAGTTGGAAAAAGTCATATGGTGTGTTTGTTTTGGCGATTGGATAAGTAACTTATTTTTACTTAAACTTATGAAATCTTAAGATGGGAAAAAAGTTAGATTGGGTAAAATGATGAGTGTTTGGATTAGCGATTGGATAAGTAACTTAAAGTAACTTATGTAAAAATTAGGATGTTTGGTTTGACTTTTGTATAAGTGACTTATGTATTAATTAAGAGGAAAAAAATGAAAAAATTATGAAAATTGAAAAAATGAACGACTAATTGTGGAAAAAAAACTAATTGACAACTTAAATGCCAAATGGGACCTGAGAAGATATATGTATTTATTAAAGTGGCATTCTTGGTAATAAATTGATCCAAACCATCCAATGGCGACAGTGTTACCACAAGGCACATTCTCAAAAGTTTGATGCCGTTAACCCATCCAGATAACAGTTCTTTGCACACTCTTCACTCACAAATCTTTCTTTTCTCCGGGGACATAATTGGGTCCGATATTTCTAAACTTCCAACCAGTAGAGACCTTACCAAAAAAATACAAGGCAAAAGACATAAAACCGTTCTTTGCAGACTCTAGCACAAAAATCCGCCTTAGTTTCATATATATTAGGAAATTATAAAATACATAATTTTGCGCTTCACTCATACCCATGAAACAGCAGAGCTTTCGAACGACAGAGCATTGTGATGGATCATGTTTGGCAATGATAATTTTATAATAAAATTACAATTATAATGCGAATAAAATAGAAATTGTACAAAGTTACAGTTTTTGAAGAAGTAAAATATAACATAACTAATCAAATTAGAGGTCCCGTACAATTTGGTCCCTGATGGCGTCACCAACATGATTCATTTGGGTTGAATACGTCCGAACATCATCTGTTAACGATGGGTATTGATCTTGACTATTATCTAAATGAACTACATTATTCTCATTTTCTGCTTCCTTAAAGTCCACATCAGTTTGGGAATTTCTTCTAATGAAATTATGTATAGCCATTGTGGCACAGACAATGCGGACTTGCGTGTCGAAGCTGTACTTACGCATATGTTGTAATATTTCAAACCTATTTTTCCAGACTCCAAAAGTCCTTTCTATTGTGCACCTCAAGCTTGAATGATAAAAATTGAAAGCTTCATTAGGATTCTGAAACCCCCGGTGATTTCTGAATTCTGGGAGGTGATAACGTTCACATCTGTACAGACCAAGATACCCAACTGTTGTTGGGTAGCCAGAATCAACCAAATAATATTTGCCTAACATGTGTTAAAATCATTGTAAATGTGAGTACCATCATTAAACGTTAAATGTAGACAAAGAAACGTAATTGAAGTGTACAAAATATTTACCTTGTGGTGGATGTGGGAAATTCATGGTTGGATCTGAGACAGCAGAGTGAAAAACACGAGCATCATGTGCTGAACCTTCCCATCCTGCTAACTGGAACGTGAATCACATATCCCAATCACAAACAGCCATAACATTATGTGCGGGATATTCTTTTCTCCCAATAAACCTATCTCGGCCCGGTCCAGTGATGACACACCTGATGTGAGTACCATCAATAGCTCCAATGGCATCCTTGAAATATGGGAAATATCGATTATCGTCTGCTATTTTTGGATGACATTGACCAAATTCTGGATCGCGTGGCCTAATAATTTCCGTTCCAAGCTTAAGGCAGGCCGTTAAAACCTTGTGTAGAATCCTACTTACAGTTTCGCCCGAATGTTTAAATATTTCTTATACTAGCCTATTTCCTACTCTGTGTCCAATAGTGAGCAAAAACATGGCAACCATTTCTTCAACACCGGTATTCCTAGATTCTCTTAACCCATGCTCACACAACTTAATGCACAAATTATAAAAAACATGTTTTTTTATTCTAAACATCTGATGACATTTTGAACCTTCATTTGCCAACAATTCTTGTACCCAATAGTGACATGTTCCCTGACTCGCTCTACGCGGTTGTCTGCACACATATGGCACTAAATATTGGCAAAGTAACACGCATAATTGTTGATGATGTTCCAACTCAGCCTCAAAATTTGAGGCGTCATCACTATCTTCATCTTCATCCATCCCCTGCAACCTGTTTCGGTTGTTACAATTTGCCATTGAGTACCTATGATTGTGGTGAGATTGTGGTGTGAGCAGGATGATTAACAAACATAACATATAATATATATATATATATATATAAATGCCAACATGATAAAACCATTCCAAACGACAGGTCAAGTCATACGTTTTGGAAACAAAAAACTAAAAATGTCTACATTGAACTATCCATACATCAAATGCATACTACAACTAGTCCTCCTCTACGATATAACGTAAATAAGACATCAGGTACTCGGGATCTCGTTTCAATGTCACAAATACATCCCGACGTGTTTTGCTTTCCAGAGCTCGCATGCACCGGACTCCAAAGGCTTTGTCCGCCTTCACATCGTCAAGTTCCAGTAGATATTTCACAACCTTAGACATGCTATTTTCTTGAGGTGTCGTTAAAGTCGTTGCTCGATCCATAGTCACATTGGCAATGACACTGACGGCATCAACTATTTGCTTGGCAGCTGGAAGCTTCTATTTTTTGCTTCTACTAGACCCTTCAGCTCTCTTCCTTTTGGGCTCACTTCCAGATGCAGTGGGACCAGTGCTTGATGGCCTCTCCGTTGTTATTCCAATGCTTGCCATTTCATCGGTAACTCTAGTACTAACTGCAGGGTCAACACCGAAATGCTCATCCTCACTGTCCCCAGAGCCTTCCTCTTCATGCATCGTGGGTCTGTAAACATCATCCTCATCTTCCTCATTTGTCTGTGGTTGTATGCGAGAGGTTGGGAAAATGTGGTCACCGGACGCCATTCCATCTTTGAATATTATTCTTAACTTACTTTTATTCTTTAGGCATGAGTTCCAGAATTTCTTATAATCGGAATGTGTCTGTATGCATACAAGTTAGACGAGTCAAAATGGATAGTTAAATGAATTACATACCAAAAATTACACTAATGAAACATGTAAATTGCACTTAATATTGTTTACCTGTAACTTCTCCGTCCACCAGTCGTCCGAGGCAATGATATTGTTTGTCACAGGGTCTCTGCCCACATCGGTCTCTTTGATTAAAGAATCTCATATCTTCATATCTTTCTTTAAGACATCCAATCTATTTTTAAATTGTTTCTTCCCGTAGTGTTTCCCAGTCTTATCAGTGAATGTCTCAATAACAGCCTGCTATGCTTTTGGTGTGAATGATTGCCCTCTACGTTCTTTTTTGTATATTTGGTCTACGCATGCATTGACAAATATCTCTGTCGACTGTACATCCCATACAGCTTTTGTGTCCATATTTCTATACCAAAAACTCACATATAACAAACACACGACATAACAGAAATCCAAAATATACCAACAAATGCAAGATTATGGAAACATATGCATACGTACATATATAGAGAGAGACAGACACATGTCAAATAACAGTGATAAAAATATATTGTTCATGCCTTCAAAACAGCAAATATTATCATTGTAGTATTTGGAATATTTAGTTGGAAAAGTATAAGTTTGATTATACCCTCTCTTGATTATAAAATATTCTACTTTGCATCTTTTTTTTCCTCTCCTGTTAGGAAGTAAGAGAGGCTGGGTCACTTTTGATGCTTTCTCTATTTGTATTTCCACAAAGTTGGTTCAGTGAAAAAACATTCATCAGTATGCAAAAGGTAAGAAAAATTTTAAATTGTCAAGTAGGAACAAATAGGCTTACGTGACATACACAAGGATAGAATCTCACAACACTAATATTTGGATTTAACTTGCAATATGTTAAATTCAAAACATATAATTAATAAGGAAAATTAAAATAATTTGAAAATGAATTTCTATGTGTTAATAGACAATCATAATTTCATGATCCAAAATATACCAGGCGTGTATATTTGTATTATTATCATGGCTAGGTCATATATATAGTTTGATAAGGCACTGAATCAAAAGTTTAGGAGTGAAATGTGATGGTAATAGAATTAGGAAACATATACTGAGCGTTGTCATAAGTCATAAATGATATGAGAAGGATAATTAGTGAAGAGTTATGATGTTTGGATGTATTGACAGGGTAGGGAATTGATGAGCAGAAATGTTGGCTCAGTGGCGAAGAATGATGACGCAGAAGCAGAAGGAGGAAGAGGGTGTGAGCTTTCGTTATCTCTCTCACTGCCAAATCATAATCAAAGCTCAGGGAGGAGGAATACAAATACGAGTAATAAGGCATGTTCAAGCAGTGAAATGAGTGAAGCCATATCATTCATATCATGTTCTTCCTCTGGCAAAGCCAAAGATACTACTATTAACTTAGACTTGTCTATAGCCCTCTGTGATGCATTTGATTATTAGCTCTGTTCTTTGTAAAACAGGAAAGCTACACTCTTCACTTGATGGCTGTTACAAGAACAACAGCATAATTCAACCCCAGAAGGCCAGAACAACAAAATAGGCATTCTACCTCTAATGTAAAGAAACCCAACACTTAAGTCAAACACTTTCAGACCATAGTAGTGACAAATGATGTTGTAAAACTCAAAAAGTTATAACCCGTCAAAATAGCTAAAAAGGGAATATCACAAGTTCACTCCCTACTTAAAAAAACAGGTCGTGATTTTGGTCAAAAGCAAGATATCCCATGCTGCAATGAGAGTGAACATGAATAAATAAAAAAGGATAAAGAGAAGATGAATGGAAAGTGGACCTTTTTCAACTGAAGCAAGTGGGCCACGTAGGAATCCTCTAAGAAAAAGAAGGCTACGACGGAGACGAGAAGTGCTAATAGAGGCAAAAGCTTCCAGAGAAGATAATCCATTTTTATCAATGACGATGAACGGTGAAGCAGTGATCTCTTTGCTCGGTTTGATTATATGGCTTGAGCAGGAGGCAGAAAAGCAGGGACAAAAGATTCCGTAGAGATTATATGGAATGCATGCGCGTCGTAATACCATTACAAATCAATTTAATGCTCGTCTAGATATTCGCATACAAGGTTAGTGAACAATTTTTTACAAGTTTCACATGACCATCCTTCTCCTACTTATACAAACAGAGGCTGGATCGATTCCATGAAAAATACACACTTCAAATATGCTACAAAAAGAGGAATATACACACAACAGAGCATTCCACGTAGAGCAATATCCCAAGATTAAAAACAATCACATGAGACTCTACAAACTTACTCATAGCGCAACAAAAGGCTATGGAAACAGAACGAATCAAACACAGCAACTAAGATCAACTGAACAGATCAAAACTTCAAACCACGACACTATTTTCGAAATGTGGTTCATTGAAATGTACAAATAGAGGATGGATTGATTGTATGACGTATACACACTGTTAACTCATAGAAATTGATAACATTCTAGCACATTTTCTTCTCTTTTCACTTGCTTTGAAGTACAAATTGTGCATAGATAGAAGAAAATGTGATAGAACAAAAGAAAAGTTCAAATGATGAGTTAAATGCACATAAGTAGGATTATCTCTTAAAATTAAAGAACTCATGATGTCCTCCTCCTTGTAGGTGAAAGATGATAAGTCAAAAGCTCTCAAAGACCAAGGAAAAGCTCAATGAATCAGGAGGGAAGCTGCTGTGTGGTTGGCTTCAGCCAACAATACATGTGCTGAAGCCAATGGAGAATTGCCCTCACTGTGTCATGTGCTTCAGCCAAAAGCATATGTGCTGAAGCATTCGGGGTCAGAACTTACTGTGTAACATGCTTCAGCACTCGTCCCTGTGCCGAAGCCAACGAGGACCAGAACTTACTGTGTCAAATGCTTCAGCACACTTGTATGTGCCGAAGCATACGACAAACTATGCAACCATGCGTTTTACTTACTGAAACGCATGTGGAGAGTATTTAAGCAAGGGATAGGCCGAAATTAGGTCATTCTTCAGTTTCCAAGTGTTCCTAGGAGTTGGGTGTGCTAGGGTTTTGCTCCATTAAAGAGATTTGAGCTTGAGTTGGAGTCTAGAAGCAATTTAGGGCTCAAATCCTTGGTTTTTCTCATTCCACTTCTCTTTATTTGTTAAGTTTCTGTAATGGATATAATTATTCTGCATAATTGTAGTTTTTTCATGACTTTGTGTAGCTAAACACCTCATTTTAGGGTTGTTTGGAACCCTTTTATGGATTAAGCACTCATTTCCCCTTTATATTTGTGATTAATGATGAGATTATGTTGATTTTACTCTTTTCTTAATGCTTCTTATTGATTGGCCATCAATAAGATTGTTGGGTTCACTTGATTAATGCTTGAGAGGGCTAGATTGGGTGTAGAACTTGAGTTAAATCGTGTGAGAGCTTGAAATTTGTGAATGGAATGGATAGCTTTGTTAATGAGGTAGAGATACACTCATTAGCCTCACATAGTCAAATAGGATTTGTAATGGAAATCAGGGTTTAATTAGTTAATTAAGAGATTAATGAATTAATTGAATTAAACATCTATTTGGAGACTTGAGAGAGCACTTATAGGTAAATTAGTATCCTTGGCTAGTATAATCTTTCATTAAGTAGCACATATAGGGGGATTTAGTGAATGCTTTTGAAATACAAGGGGGATAAACAATCCTAAGCTTCATTAAATACTTGAATTCAAAGAATCATTTGCTTTTATAAATTTTTGATTGAAAAGTAGTTTTAAATTTCCCTTTCACCTCAACCAACATGTTTTGCTCCAACTTAATCAATTTCAAATGAATTTATTCAACCTAATTGAACAAATGATTGCATTTGTTAGCTCACTTTCGTCGTAGTCCTCGTGGGAATGATCTTTACTCATCACTTTATTACTTGCGACCCGTATGCTTGCGGAAGCTAAACGACGAACACACACTTACAACAGAGCAACCCACGCATAGCAATATCCGAAGATTAAAAACAAGCACATATCAGTTTGCAAACTTACTCACAGCGCAACAAAAGCCTATGGACAGATCAAAAGTTCAACCTACGACAGAGCAAAACTTCAACCCACGACAGAGCAAACGAAATGGGGTTCAGAAATGGGTCTAAAATCAAACAATGGCTACCTAACCTTAGATAAAGGGAGAGAGGTTAGATTCAACTTACCAGCCAATGAGAGAGACCCCACTAAGCAGATCCACCACGACCTTCAATTGGAGTTGCAGCCTTCACCGCCGATAGATCTTTAATGCTATCAGAGCAAAACTTCACAAGGTTGCCTATACAGATCTTGAACACCGTCACAGATCAACACCGCGTCGCCGACACTGAGACGTCAATGCAAGACAAAAACGCAAGGTACACACCGTCACAGCCTTGCCAAAAAAACGCGATGATTCAGCCTTCACCGCCGACGAAGCTCACAAGCTATTGGCTGTACAGATCTTCAACGCCTTCAAACTTTTACACCGCGACGCCGAATGGGACCGTCAATGCAAGACACAAACGAGAGGTCGACACCAGGGAAGAGCTGAAATGTGATGCTTGAGAGGAGAGGTAGACACCGTCACAAGCTATTTCAGATCTGAAATGTGATGCTTTACGGCCGAGACAGACTAGCTTGAGACAGATGCCCGATCTGGAGACCCAAAGAAGATAAACAGGAGCGTTTGGTTTGCGGGCTGAGAAAAGAGAGAATCAGACCGAATTATTGCGAGAGAGAGAGAGAGAGAGAGAGAGAGAGAGAGAGAGAGAATTGTGACAGTGGGGTGGTTGAGTTTTTAAAAGATAATTAATGACAAAACTAACGGTCAGAAGCAGGGAATAAGTCACAATAAGCTTCAGTCAGTGCCTTATGCCTTTTTTCAACTTTTAGGAGTTTTAGGCTTTTTTCAGCTTATATCCGAACGGTGAACGAAACAAGCAAAAAAAAAATCACTGTTTAAGCTTGATTTGAACACTATTCAAGCCCGATTTGACAGTGGAACGCTCAAACAAACAAGCACATAAGCCTCAAAATAAAGCTTATTGGAGCTTATGTGCCTGTGTGTATAAAAAAATATTGATAGGAGTATTTTCATGTTTTTGGGGATCAATGAGGTACTCAAAATCACTTCTAATCACAAAACTTCTTTTATGAAAAATGTTCTAAATAATTTTCTCTTTCTTTAGATAGTAATCTTCTGCTAATTAGAGAATACTTTGAGATAAGAGTTTAGACAAGTTTTGAGTTTTGTTAATATATGACTGTAGAAATATAGAGAATAATTAATAATTAATTTTAATCAGTTTAGATTTATTATTTAGTTGTTTTATGATTTTATAATCAATTTTTTTTATAAACATGTCATAAATTAGTTTCTATATAGTGTTTTTACCCATTAAATTTAGTTTAAATAATTTATTTGGATTATTGAAGGTATTATTGAGATTTTAATCGGTTTATTTTATTAGATTTTGAGCTATGTGAAAATATGAGTTAGGATTTAATATTTAAATTAGAGTTTGATATAATTTATAAGATTTACGTTTGAGGTGCATGGTATAAAAGACTTTTGGAATGCACCAATTTAAATTAGAGTTTGATATAATTTTATTAAAATTGTACCATTACCAAATTTTCAAAGTTAATTTTTGAGAAAATTGTGAAAAAATCCCTCCGTGTGTAGATATCTTCCTAGGTTCCATTGGCAATTAAGTTGCCAATGAAAACTTTTTTCACAATTATCCCTTCATTTTTCATTTTTCATTTTTCATAATTTTTTAATTTTTTTCTCTTAATTAATACAAAAGTCATTTATGTAAAAGTCAAACCAAATATCATTCACTTTTACATAAGTTACTTTAAGTTACTTATCCAATCGCTAATCCAAACACTCATCATTTCACCCAATCTAACTTTTTTCCAATCTTAAGATTCCATAAATTTAAGTAAAAATAAGTTACTTATCCAATCGCCAAAACAAACAAACCCAATATCCTTAATTGGCCTTTAATTCGCTTATAGAGTGAGAGCTACATGCGAACCCAAACCCAGAGCTATATAACTTAGGATCAGGGTGATAACCCGCATTTTCAAACGTTGTTTTTCAAGAAATTGCGACTTGATAAATAAAAATAGTGGGGAGAAAAATATAAGAAAATAAAAAATAATACGTGTTATCACTCATTAATATCTGAGTGGAAAGTAATAAGAGGGACTTTTTTGGGGGGGGTGCGTGAAAGAAAAGAGAGAGAGAAGTGTATGGAATCGAGAGAAGCCAAAATTAATTAACGCTATAATTCATAAAAAATTTAGCTTCTTATAAAATCATTAAATATATAGATACAATACATACATGTAGATTTTGCCAAATTAAACATATATCACTATAGCTCCCTGTCTTTTTTTTTTTTTTTTGGCAAACAGTGTAGCTCCCTGTAAATTAAACGTGAGGAAAGTATAGCTTCTTCACTATTTTGAACATTTTCACAAAAAGAAGTTATAACTTAGAAGGCGTTTGACTATAAGTTGAAAGCCATCAAAATCATGATTTATATAGTTTTAGTGATTTTTAACCTAAAATTAATAGGAGAATCCTTAAAAAAGAATTTGAAAATTGTAAAATGATAAATCAAGTTTTTTTATGAAGAATTGATTAGAAAATGTCGAAACTTAATAAGCGATTTTCAACTTATTTTTTAAAAAATACCTGACTTATCATTTTACAATTTCTAAGTTTTTTTTAAGTATTCTCCCAAATTAATATGTGTTTTTCTTTCTTTCTTTTTCCAATATTAGAGGGACCAAGCCCGAACCTTACGTCAGCTTCCCATCTCAGCTCTCAATATTATTGGAATGGGCTGATCGCTGTGGATTGGGTTGGAACGTACAGGCCCATAGATTGAATCAGCACAACCCCCCCCCCCCCTCCAATTACAGAGGTAGAGACAAATTATTTGAAGTTATAAATGGATCAAATCAAACTCTCAACCATAAATAGAAGTTGAGTCTAACAGAAAGAATTAATCCCTCACAACATAAGAAATTAAGTTAAATCCTTGTTGAAAGATGTGCTCATATTTATAGCCTGTTTGGTATGAAGGATTTGAAAGGGAAGGGAGGGGAAATATTTATAGTCTATATTGTAGAATCCAATAGTATATGTCAATTACTCTAATTGATTAAAAATTATTAAAAAAAAGAGAGTATCTGTTGTCAAAATTTAATAACATATAAATATTCTTTTAAAACATAAAGGAATACTTACCCCAAAAAAATCTCAAATGCAAGTGGTTCCTTCTCTAGTACTCTTGAAAACCCCATAAAAAATAGATATAGATCAAATAATTGCGTTGATCTTTTTGCAAAGCATGAACCAGCTAAAGCCTAATAAACTTTCCGTCTTAGGCTTTCTCTAGAGTATCTAGGACTTTTTTCGGTTATGCCGACTTTTTAGTTTCCATTTATATCCCAACAAATAAAAAATAATAATAATAATTCAACTTGGACCAAATCATAAAACTTGTAACTGGTACGGGCCTCCCCTTGCCCATATAAAGGTGAGCTACAAATTAAGGAGAGGGATCTTTGGCATGTTGTCCCTTGATAATGTGTAGGGTACCCCTAAAATGAATACCCATTTTGTCATTCCTGCATCAGCTTCCTCAATGGAAATGACAATTTGCAAGGATTTACGCTTATAAAAAGTGGTTCTACATTCTTATATATTTATAGAAAGAGAAAGATATGATTGTAAGATGAGATTTTTTTAGTACACAAAGTCATAATTTTTTATGTTATTCTCTGCATGTTTTGATTGCATATGGCTAGTGTTGGGAAAACGGGTCAGTTAGTGACGGGTGCGGGCCTAAACGGACCCGAGTCTAAATCCGTACCCTTTTAAAGCGATTTAGCCCGTTTAAGGTAGGCCCGTGGGCTTTAGGCTCGTTTAAGTTTTTTTTTTCTTTTTCTTTTTTGTTTTTTATTCTCATAAAGACTAAAATACCTAATTTAAAACATAAATATTATACAAGTTTAATAGAACACAAACACTAAAATTTAAGTTCAAACCATAATTAATGTTCATAACCAATTAAATAAATTTACAGTCACAATCAAACAAGCTTACAAGCTTCAAATATCAGTAATAATATAACACCTTATTTGGATTTTGGAGTATACATGCAAAAAAAGAAAAAAGAAAATCAAAGAAGAGAAGCTTTAAATGAGGTCTGAGTAAGTGTGAGAGCATTTATGATATGAGGGTTAGGTTAGGTTAGGTTAGGTTAACTCTACCCTCTGACCAATGCTTGCTGCCCATTGCCTTATGCCCATTTAAAAAAAAAAAAAAGTTAAACGGGAGGGCCGACCCTTTTAGGCCCGCTTCCATTTTCAGCCTCTAAATCATATACTCGGCCTTTGACGGGCTCAGGTCTAAACGGGTCGGCCCGACGAACTCAACCTGAATTCCCGCTCTACATATGGCTATCAAAGAGATAGACTACTAATATGAGCTTGTGGTTTTTTAGTATGGCAATTTGCGACAGGCTCAGAGCTCTCGTTCTACCGCCCAAGCAAGTTTATATACAAGTGAGTGTTTTGGAATTGAACTTAAGTCTCATCTATAGCTCCTTTCACCTATAAATTAAGCTCTCAAGCTACATATATAAATTCTCATTGTAAGTTGAGAATCTGTGAATATTATGGCGAAGGCCAAGTTACCGAGGTTGTGGTTTTGCCTCATGTTGGTGCTCTGCTCTTTTTCATACTCTGAATCTCGTCGTGACGCCATTCTTGCAGGCTTGAAGGAAGATGTCACATGGTCAAAGTCAAAGTCAAAGGTGGCTTTCAGGGTAGAAGTAGAAGCTGTTGATGAAGCTTCAATGGAGAAGGGAAGAACGATAATGCCGAGTCGACTCGGTCCTGGGGGTCCTGATCCTTGGCATCATTGATTATGGATTACTAATTATTTGTGAAAAAACGTTGACTTTTCAGTTTGTCTTTTGTCTTTTTTGTGTGCTTTTCGGTGGAGCTTTCTTCCCCTGAATCTGTTCGCCCAACAAACAGGCGAAGCTCTGAACTGAACAGAGTCTATTTCCACGCCAGTAACTTCATCTGTGTTGGGTTCAATGCTCTAAAACATCTCTGTTCTTCCAGTGTTACTCCTTCCATTTTATAAGATGTTTTTGATTAATTTACACGTATCAATAAAAACAGTTAAATGCAATAAATTTGTTATAAAATTCAAATGATTTCTTATATTAACTTTTTTAATCACACTGAACACTCCAACTTCTTGTTAATTTCTAGTCTCTCACTACTCATCAGCATATATAAAAATAGTACTCCCTCTGATATTAAATGTAAAAACTAAATACTCCCTCTAGTCGGACAACATTTGAGAGTTGATTTTGGCCCTAATTATAGGACAAAGTTTTAATTTTTATCAATTTCTTCCTAAAATACCCCATTGATACTGTCTCAATAATAATGAAACACAATAATAATATTTTTTTAAAAAAAATAAAACAAAATGATCAACCAATATTTTTCTTAAAATAAATATTAAAAATTCAACATCAGGGAGAGATTGCTTCATGATAATATTTTTTATGACATTTTGCACATTAGTATGCCGCTTCACATTTTATTGCAGTTTCTATTATGCTTCATTACTAATCCTCAAATCTATACGCGACTGGGAATTCTATTCCACAGCGCTAGTTTTGCGTATTGCCAGAATTATATTTTTGTTCATAATGGATGCATTGAGCATTATTAAATAAGGGTATTTTAGGAAAATAAATAAGATTAACTAATTTAACTATTATTCTTAATTTCTCCAAAGTTAGGTAAATATGTCCTATAATTAGGACCGGAGGGAGTAACTCATTTGAAAATAGCAGTAAAAAAGTTAGTTAAGTTAGTTATTTATAAAAATATGTACTAGTTTACCTAGAGTACCCTTTCTAATTATGTGCATAATAACTACTTTTGATGAAAACTCTCTTTCTATATGCAATTAACAGGGGTACTTTAGGAATAAAATTATAAATTCAGACAAAAAAGTGGATTGATGTTTTACATTTATAGCCGAATCAAGCAAACCACTTGTCCAACTACTGTATTTAGGAACAAAGGTAGCATTTAATACTTCTTAAAACTATCAAAATGTCTTATTAAAAAGCAAAAAGGATTAAAACACTTCTTAGAAGACATATTGTAAAATGAGTAAATGGAGTACTAATTTAGATTCACTACAAGATTGGGGAATTATTTTTAGCTAAATGAGAATTGTATTTTCTCTCAACTCTGACTAATACATTTAATTGACTTCTCTTACAACGGAAAAACTATGATGAAAATGTAAACAAATTATATCACGTAATTATTCATAAGAATAATCACAGCCACAGGATCAACATGCTTTGATACCAATGTAGGAAAAATATAAGGAGAGAGAGTACTAGCGTATTGGATAGAATCCATGTTCGGATCCAGGTCAAAGCTCCAATTCTCCATAATAGTGCCCACATAATTATTAGATTACTAGAGCCTAATTGGGATTGGTATAGCAGATCACCAAAACAAGAAAGATTGTAGGAGAGAAGAGATTGCCAGAAAACTTAATGGCAAGGGTGAGGAATAACTGAAGAAGGCACCTCCTATTTATAGTGGTTTAGGGTGGCCACTAATTAGGAAATGATATCCACCCTTTTTACCTTCCAAGTTAGTAATTAGGAGAATTAATTCTCAATTAATTTCTTGAATTGTGATAACTTGTGTTCTCAATTAACAATATCACAATTAATAATAATTTATTCCCCAATATATAATTAATGCTGATTTGATTCTTATTTGATTAGGCTACTTATATCCTAATCAAATAATTCAGCCCATCAATATTAGACTTGGACCCAAAATCCAACAGAGAACTTCTGAACTACATATCTCTGTAAAGAGTGATTGATTTGAAGTACAATAAAGAGTTTGTGTGGATGTCATTGACTATGGCAAATGAAACCAACGCAAGCTATCAAATTAACGGATAATAACTACCAAATTACAATTAGCTTGAATATGAAACGAGGACCGACGATGCTGTATGTTCAGATTGTCAATGCAAGGACACATTTAAGGGTACCCAGTCTAGAGGGGACTGATTAGACCACGAAGTGGGTAAACTAAGTTTGAATCACTTATTGTCTAAAAAATCCTAAGGAGAGGCATATACTGTTAAAAAAATCAAGAAGAATCTTCATTGATTGTAAATGATTGTTTACAAAATATAAATCAACCTACTGAGATTTAATAATGATTATCCCTCATTTGAGGGTGATTAACCTCTAACTCTAACTCTAAGGCGCTGTTTGGTATGAAGTGTTGAATTTCAATGGATTGGGATTGGGACTGGGACTGGGAATGGGATTGGCTTTGATATTTAAAAATACGTTTGGTATGAAATAATAGTTGAAGGGAATGATTTCAATAATTTCATTTCATAAGTAACCATTAGTTATGAAGAGACCCAAATACTCCTGTCCTAAATCTCAAATTTAATCTACAATCTAGATACAAGTTTCACCTTCACCCCTCTAGCCCTACCATTTTTGACCTTCGATGAAGGAGGACCACAAGGATCATCCCCATTAATAGTCTGACCATTTAAGAAGCTATGAATTCTCCAAATCATTCAGAATTTTGACATCATTTGGATCTGTGGCACCGTATATCACCAAAATCAAGAGAAAAAAAAATGAGAAAATTGCAGAAATTCACAAAGTTAACTCCTATAGCTATCCCCAATAAAAAGGCAAAGAACTACAAAAACCAAATTATCAAGGAAGGAATTTTCCTGCAATCTCACAGCCCGATAACATGTTGATTAATATATTATTTCTACAATAATTATGGGATCCCAAATGATCAAACCTAGATGAAGAGAAGTAGTAGAAGAATTATGAGGACAACAAAACTTCCACAGTTATGCGATTATCCCATTTTGGTAATTGAATTAATCTGGATTTTCTTGCTTGATGGAAGGCGTGGTGCAGAGAGATTCTAAGGCGAGGTGCAGATCGATTTATTTAGGTTAAAATTGATTGAGGGCATTTTTGTCTTGAAAATATTATAAACAGGGATATTTTTATCTATGAAATTTTCAATCCCAAGCTTGAAAACACAATATCAAGGAGGAGGTGACTTTACAGCAATCCCAGTTTCGTGTTACTCTCAATCCCTAGTTATCCTCAGCCCCTCATACCAAACAATAGAATTGACCCAATCCCTGACCCAATCCCAATCCCTACCCCCAGTGCCTTGTATCAAACTGGGCCTAAGGATCTAGGAAGGACTTCCTTTTCTAGAGAGAGACTCACATTAACCTTGTTCTTAACATGATATATATCTCATTAACCTACACACTTAACACATTAATGAGAACATCTATTATTATAGGGTCCAATCACTAATTATGATCTTAACTAACAAGATAAGATCTTAACAATATAATGGTTCAATATTCTAACACATCCTAATTAGAAAACCTCAATCCAAATCAATCGGCTACTCGGACACCTGATAATACGATCTGAAATATATACGAGATACTGGTGACCTAAAGGGGCAACCGGGCAAGTACACATACATATATAGTTGGTGAATGCATTGAATCTTTTAGCTAGCTAGCAAAAGCATCGGATATTGATTGGCGGTGAATGGAAATAGGATATAAACGATACATCACCTTGGTGTTAAAGCTCTTTTAGATTCCAAATTGAAGCCACTTCAGTGGGTAAAATAACATGGAAATTGAAAAAGAAATGCTGCTGATTTCGCTTATACGTGTACACACTCAACC
The DNA here is from genome assembly GCA_963855925.1 of Inga laurina. Taxonomy (NCBI): domain Eukaryota; kingdom Viridiplantae; phylum Streptophyta; class Magnoliopsida; order Fabales; family Fabaceae; genus Inga; species Inga laurina. Next base: position 17,534,933 of record OY979708.1, on the reverse strand, counting down.
CCACTATATGTACTTTTCAATATTTCAAGACTAATCTGTCGGCTGTAAATGCCATGTCCGCCGCACCAAGTTTCATAATAGTAACACCAATACACTAAGATTCACCGATTCACGTAGAAGCGCGCATATATATAGATATATATAGGAGGAAGCTGTTGGCGTGCATTAATATAGGGCATTAGTTGATTGTATGAAAAAACAAGATAATATATTTCTGTGAAATTATGTATAACTAAAAAATAGTAAATTTCACAGATATTTCTCCAGAAGATTACTTTATCCGTCCCTCTCCCCTAGAATTGTTTCGTACATAACATATAATCCAAAATGCCACGATCAATCTCTAGGTAAATCCCAGGTCCCAAAAAAAAAAAATCTCTAGGTAAATCAGCGTCATAACGATCACAATGCATATTTACTTTTCACGTGGATATAGACAAAGCTAAACGCCATGTTACTAACTAGCAATGTGCAACTGCAAAGAGTGAAATTCTTTTAGTTTATGAATGTTTAATTAATTGTTGACATCATGTTATAGGTTTTGATCCGTAAAAAGAATTTTACTTGGCGGCATACGTGGACAGGTAAAAAGTTTATTGGCTTTTTAAGTGGATCATTATCTACCGATCGACCTTCCATGGAATGGAATGCGACTTTCACTGTTTGGAATTTTATTATATATAATTTCCTTATACTTTTTAAATTTAAATTTATCTTTGTGATTGATTAATAATGAAGACATTATTATTATTATGGGTTGCACTTCCTTTTTGAATAAAAAATATTAACATATGATTAAAAATAATAAAATTTACACCGTTTAAATTAAATTAGATAGCCGGTATATATGCTTCCAGATTCATACATGCATGCATGTCATTTATTGTTTGATTAATCAAAAGAACCAAAGATTTAGAACATTGTTTATAAATTTATTTTTGGGTTATTTACTTCTTTCATCCTTGGGCACTCTAGAATCCAAATGTTGTTTATTACTTATTATTCATTAGCTCCCCACCTTTACTCGCTGTCGGTCCCTATGACGTTCAATTACGTAGGATGCTGAAGTTGAACGTTGGGATAATTTTTTTTTTTTTTTTTTTTTCAAAAAAATTTGAACTTTCCGTAGATGCTGAGGTAGCGCATCTTGAGCATGTTCAATCCCACCATATTAATAACTACCTCCGGTCTTAAATATAAGACATAATTAATATTTTTGGAGAAATTAAAGAAATTAATTAAATTACTTTAAAGTATTTTTGTTTTTATTTTTTCCTCCAAATTAATTTATCTGACTTATAAATTGATATATGATATAATTAAGTAACTTATTCAACTTCCTTAATCTCTCAAAAAAATTAATTGGATCTTACATTTAGGATCGAAAGGAGTACTATACTACTTCCTTTGAATATTTTCATAAGTTCTAATTAACTATTCTACCTAAATTCAAAAGTTAGCTAAAATTAGTTATTTCTTTCAAAATCACTCCTAATAAAAAAGTACGCATCTGATTTTAAATATAGGACCTAATTTATAGTTGTAATATAATTTGCGCTAAACTAGATCTTATATTTATAACAAGAGGTAGTGTTAATTAAAAGTTAGGAAGTCATATAATTAGTTCACGCATACGCACACTATCCCACCGCTTTTTAAATATTCAGACCTTCCTCCCAAGAGCACTTTAATTTGCCACATATGACGTGTGTTTATATTATTAAAGGCTTTACAAGTTGCAATCTTACCAATATACTGTGAGGCTTGGATTTCTTAAACAAGAAAGACCACACACTAATTAGTTTCTAAACAATTCTATAACACGTAGATACTCGCTATTGTAGCCATATAAACTTCGTGGTCCTAACATTCTGTTATAATAAAATCCCCATATATAAGTTAAGTATATACGTACCTACCGCCAAGAGACTCTGCATGCCAGATACGACGCCGCATATATATGTTATGTATAATAAAGTTGATCCTCAATATCGACCCTGTTGTAAACGACAAATCGTTTTGTCCAAAACGGCCATTTATGCTTTAAGCAGGCTTTGTAATCTTAATCTTAATATGAAATTGATTATCAGTGGGAACCACATCTGCGCTCCATAAATTTCAAGGTCAATGAATACGGGAAAAAAAAAGGAGATATTTGGCTTTATATACGCATTCATTCTTCTTGTATTATGATGTAAAGTGACTTTTCTTGTAATTTGGTTTGTGTTTTAAGTTTTAACATTTTTGTTTTGTAGCTTTATGAGATATGATAAGCAATGTCCAATTAGTTAAACGACAAGCAACTGATTACAGAAACAACAATAGTGGGTTAGACGGCGCCATACGTTGAATACCATCACACGAAGGTTCAAGACATCAAGTTCACGCATGGAAAATTAAGATCATGGGTTAGTGAAATCCTTACGCATCCTTTTCTGGATATTATGGTAATTAACAATCCCCCCAAAAAGGCCAAAATTTTTTGAGGAAAGTAGACTACACATATACATCCTCAATTATTTGTTGGGTGACATCTGCCAATATGTCGATTTTGGGAATAATCCAATCAGTCATTAGCTTGCTTATTCACTATACTACAGATTCAGGCATATATAATGATTAATAAATAATGGTTACAGCGAATAAATGTCATTTATATCGAGGCGGAAGTCGCGCAAGAACATATAACACTAAAACATAACGGTTAAATATGCGCACCATCATGTATTGAAAGACGGAATTCGTGAAAATACAAAATAATGATTGTAGTTAATAACCGTCATTTATTTAATTATAAATATGACGGTTCTTACCAAACAACTGTTATATAATATTTACAAACAATTTGGCTTTCAAAATTATAGCAATAAAAACAAATATATAATGGTTATAATAGTTAACTGTAAAGTATGATTATATATATATAAATTTGAGTCTTAGATTTATACTATTTAAGATAAATATAATATGTTAAGATATTAGTCTAATATATAATATCTATGAATATCTTAAGGAGGCCGGATAGACGAGACTCTAAAAAAAAATTATTTGACAATTCTTCATTAAGAACCGCCAAGTATTCTTTAAGAATGCTTAACACATATGAATGAAAATTGTCTTATATAAGAAGACGAGATTCTAAAAAATTTTATTTCATAATACTTGACAATTCTTCATAAAGAACCATTATATTCTTTAATATTATTTAGCAGTTAAAAATGATAACCGTCATATATAAGAAGGTGAGATTCTAAAAAATATTAAATATTAGGAGGCGAGATTCTATAAAAAGTTATTCAACAATCCATTGTGGTTCTTCGCCAAAAAACCGTTAAGTATTATTTAATATAAAAATGTGAGATTCTGAAAAAAAAAAATTATTTGACAACATATTACAGTTCTTTATAAAGAGCAGTTAAGTATCCTGTTATGTAAAAAAATTATTTGAAAATATGGTTCTTCACAAGTGACCATTAAGTAATTTAGCAATATATTAATATATTCTTTATTGATATATTAATTAATATTATGGACAAAACATTACAATTCTTCACAAAGAACTATTAAGTATTCTTTCTACTAAAAAGTCGGGATTCTACAAATGTCAAATATAAGGAGGCGGGATTTTGAAAAAAAAAAATTATTTGACGTAACTCTTCCAACACTTTCTTAAACATTTTTGAGTTTCCCTAGTGGGTCTCATAACTCTTCTTAATATAATTATTTTGTTATTATCAATTATTATATTGTGTTTTATATAATAAATATTAACAATAAAAATAAATAATAAAAATGATTATATATAATAAAAAATATATAAAGTCAATACATTACATTTATTAATAAATAACCATTATATATACCTTCAATATATTACGGTGCATATATAACAGTTTAGAATTAAACATAAATAGCGCATGCATATATGACTGTTTGAATATGTAATTTATGATCGATAATACTCATTATATATTGGCGATTTTGTAGTAGTGATTGCAAATATTTCAAATCTTTATACTCTCTTGATACACTCGTATAAGTCAAAAGAAAATGTAAGTTAAGTACTAAAAGAGCAATAAATGACAGTTAGGTTTTGATCTGATAAAATTTTCTAAATAACGAAATAATTGAGATTAAATTTGGATCGTTCGTTTATGTACTGAGATACAGCCATTAATATAATTAGCTCAGACTAAATTCATTGAAAAATAATAATTGAGTATAAATTATTAGTCCTTCCAGTCTCTATGATATGGATATGTAGTGCTATAGTAAGAAAAATTAAATCTAACTATATATACTTATACACACACACATAGTTAAGGGGTTAAATTTTCTTTTGAAGAAAAGATAATTTAAACACAAAACCTCTGTTTATTAATTAGTTTTAAGTCTCATGTGTCTCCTGTTTTTGGACTATGGTGCATTTACATTTTTTTGTTCGAAATGATGCATTTACATTGAAAGTATGTGTAAAGTTCTCTCATAATATTTTAATTAATGTCATGAATATATAGGGACAGCAAATTTAATTTAGAGACTGAACAAGAGTGAAGTCTCTGTCAATGATCTCATCATTGGCGTGAGAACTTGGTTTGTTCAAGCTTTTCTATCTCCACGTGTCTGTTGATTAAATGTGCTTGATTTATAATACATTGAAAATGCACCCAAAAAAATTTAAAAGCTCGTGAATATATATCCCAGTAATATAGAACTTAGACACACTTGCACAGTGATTTAATCAATGCAAAATTATAACAAACCATGATCCGGGTCAACTTTCAAGAGTAATGTACGTAACCCAAGCCTAGTAGCTCAATAGTTTACCGTTTGGGACTTGCAATATCGATGGCAATTTCTAATACTGAATTCAGTTAAACCATCAAAGTTTCTGACTATAACCCCTCCAATATAAATTCACTCGACCACTTTTTTCTCTTTTTGATATTATGAACCAGTATGCAGCATCTTTTTTTAATCCTATTATTAGGTATTCGAGTAACCAACTACTCCAGTTTCGGGGTACATGACTGCCTTCCTAAAATAAGTGTCCTTTTTAGGATTCAAACTCAAAATTCAAAGGGATTTAACTAATCCTTATACCATTAGACCAACTTTGTGTTGGTCACTTAACTACTTAACTAGATTTGATGATAACAATCAACTCCATTATATATATACTACCCTGATTCTTAATATAAGAGTTAATTGATTTTTTTATGAGAAATTAATAAAACTAAATAAGTTACATTAAATTAAAGTATTTATATTTATCGTTTTTCTTTAAAATAGTTTGTCTGACTTACAAACTAATATATAATATAATGATATGCAACATATATTATTATTAAGTAATTTATTTAGCTTCTTTGATTTCTCAAAAAAAAAGTCAGCTGACTCTTATATTCTTCAATATCCTTCCACCAAACTAGATCCACGTGTCAGCCTCTGGAGTTCACACCTTGAGCATGTGGATTTTATGGCTCAATTGAGCTTACTGTATATATACGATTGAACTTATCGACAGCATGACATGGGATGCACTAATAGTATATAACCATGCTAATTTGTGGATAAGTACTGTTATGGAAAACTTCTCTGCTTAATTAGTCTGCTATATATAAGTTAGTTTGATCTATCCTTGAACGTGCATTTAACTTGTTTCGTGTAGGAGATGCACACAAAAATGCTGGCTTATTGTTATTTAATAAAAAAGCTCAGAAGATTCAAGCGATGGATTGTAGTGGGAGGAATCATTTCTGATATCGATAGAGTTCAGAACTAGAAGTAAATTGAATATAAAAACAGCACACTACAAACCAAGAAAAACCAGAGAAGATAATAAAAGAAACAGTGGTATAGTATCCTAAGATTTTACGTGGTACAATGATGGATATATCAAACTCCGTAGACACGCATAAAGGAGGAAGGTTGTGTTAGAACCTTAACAGCCAACATAAAATTCAGTCGAATTTATATGAAGATGGATATATCAGTGATGATGAGGGTCGGGTCCTCCAGGACTCAATCTGTGAGTCCTATCGTACGGCGGTTCACCTTCCTCAGCAACTACGTACGAGCGTGGGACCTTGTTGCTCATCACCATTGTCGTAGGATGATTCAATGGTCGTGTCTCACTTCCTACACTAAGAAATAACACCAACGTAATGCACACCAATAACTTCCTCATCCACCTTCCCATATTTATCTTCACCATCATTCCCATACTTTTCTCCAGACTTACAGTAGTATAACTCATGCCTTACAATATAATGCACGCTTTTCTAGGATTTGATCGCTGACCTTAAATACTAGACTGTTTCTGAATCGGGAATGTCTAGGTAGATCGTGAGAGTATCGAAATCTTTTAGCTGAGTATGGTATTTATATGGATCACAGAACATATAAAATATTTAAAGTAGGTAGATATTGGAGTTGAGTTGATCTTCCATGCTGATTCAAAAGTCATGGTCATCAACAAGGATATCATCAATATTTGTCACCGTGTAGCCAGTAAAATAGCAGCAAATTGGAGGGAGAAAGAGAGAGCTCAACTTATCAATTTTAGGGCCGATCTGTCATACCCAACTTTCCAGCTGATCCAAGCATTAATCAACGGCTGGTCACGCCGCTGATGAGTCGATCGGCTATACATGTCTTAATTTTTAATGAGAACATATATATATATATATATTACACTCGATCATGTCCTTATTTTTATCTTCTCTTGTTGAAATTAAACATGACCTTATTCGTTCAAATTTACTTTGATATATTTACTTTAATTAGGGATAACGATGAATGATGATGACGTTGATGATACAAGTTATTTGGTAGTTATCGCCGTTAGTGATTGCTTACGTTTGTTGACGAACTGAGATCTAGTGTGTGCCTCCGTGTTGTAATTATAGAATTACTGGACTAGATATATATGATGTGAGCTTCCACGAAGATTAGATTGACCTCAATGCAATAACTCTATAAAGTTATTAAATTTAACCTTAGGTTCCTGAGTAAGCTCTTAATAATAAGATTGATCATATCAGTTTTGGATAAGGAAAATGAAATGTATTTGTGGAATGAATACACGTGTTTTCTTGAATAGTAATAAATATGACTGTGTGTTGAAGACTTTCCTAAACCATGTTTGTTTCTTCTTTTTCCCCCCAACTCTTTATTCATGTTTTTTCATATAACGGAACGGATTTGAATTGATTTCTTACATTCCTATAATTCAATAATCAAGTTTCAACTAAAATGTATGTTTAGTTACTTCTTCATTATTATCTTAAAATAATCACAAATGTTCCTGTGAATTGATCTCTTAATTAACACGCCTTACATGTAAATTGTAATCTAAGCATTATGATTTTCCCCCCTTCATAATATGGATTGTTGTTCATTCCAATATACCAACATTGTTATGTTTTAATAATCAGACATGGGTCCTATTTACGCATTATACAAAATTTAAAAATAAGCTATCCAACAATATTTTCCTTGTAAATATTATTATTGTTTGCTATAGATCTTATATATTATACCAATTTATATTTTTTATCCCACATCATTCATTGTTCAGTGTTAGTTCACCAATAAAATTATTGAATGAACATAATTCATATTGAAAGTAAAAGTTTAGCGGCTTTCATGGAAACAGTTATGAGGAAATTAAAAAACAAACATTAATAAGGAAGAATATGATATTGAAGAACTTCAAGTCGAAAGGTAACAGGGCATAACTCATTCGTAAAGAGAGGCAGGTATTGTTAGGTTTTTCCGTTTCCAATATTATACAGACACACAACACTGCCAAAGGAAAGTAGATAGTGTGAATATATAAATACATATACACACACACACACACCCGTATATATATATGGTGTGGTAGGCTCGCGGATAAACACAAATTCGAAGCTGAAATCGTAGTGCTGTTAGAAAAAAGTGTCAAATTGACGTATTATCCTATTTATTGTAACGTGAGGAGAGAAGTTTTTTTATCTCATTTATAAGTCACATCTAATTTATAAGTAACATCACTAAATTGTTTAGGTGTGAATATATAATTCTACCATCTATTTATTAGTGTAGAAACGTTGTACTCTCGGTGTATAATATATACTCTTATAATTCTATATATAATTCACCTCCAACGTGTTTCACACATATAAGAAAAACCTTAAATTTAATTAACTCTTTAACCTTAAAATTTAACAACTTTCCAACCTTGCCTATTTAATACACATTATAATAACCCATAAGAAGTTGAGAACAAGGTCAACACAATAATAAATAAATAATCTTATATGCTTATATAAAAAATTTAATGACATAACTTATTAATAGAATAAAATATATTTTTCTACCGATCATATGAATAGGATTAGAAGAATATTAAATTTTAAAACAGGATTAATAAAATGAATTTAAAATTTTTTCTTAGTGAAAAATATGAGAGTTATGGATAAGACAGATAGGATCAGAGAATGAGCCAATATAAAAAAACGTAGATGAGCGTTGATGTGATGATTAATTATGAGAATGGAAGAGTTGGCATGCACTACTGACCTCGATTGTCTCTGATTTGTACCTAGGTCGCTCGTGTCTTAGCCACAACTAATCACCAATCATTTACAGCCACGCACGATATTCACTAATTACCTCTCTTGCAGAGATTTGCATGCACACAGGAATTAGTATTTCAATTTATTATACGACAAAACGTTTTGTCGTCCGCTATTTGTTTCCTTGGCGGACAAAGACCCCACTGTTTTTTGATTATGCAGGTTTTGCAATCTTGGATGTGGATGAAAGCAATTTTAAGTGGAATACCACATTTATTGGCCCCATCAAATTAAACGTCAACCAGTAAATAAACAAGAAGAATTGTGGTGCACGCCCTTACTTTGTCGATCCATAGTGCGTTGTCTTGTCGCTCATTGCTTTTTACTCGAGTGTTAGGGAATTTCTTGGGCTGTGATCGATAAGCACTGTCCAATTGGAACCGGTTTCCCCCATGAAAGGTCGCTGTTTATGGGTGATTAGCGCTCTAGGAAAATCAATTTCCTGTCCAATCAAACGACCATCAAGTAATAGAACAATGGGAGACTAGCAAGATTGGCGGGTTAGAAGGGGACGATGTATAATAATTTAAACAAAGAGAAGAAATTAAGGATGATCAAGTTCACACTAAAACCCATGCAAATGAATCAGTGAATATTCAAATTACTGATAATTTGAATTTAGTGATTCAAATCTTTCATTTTAAAGTTTGTGCTAGACGTAAATTGAAATGTCAAAGATACAGAAGAGATACTTAGATGCATAGAGTTTAAACTCAACCGGTTCAAATCTTAAAATTAGTAGGAGTGAGGTATCAAAATTCATTATATCTATATTACTAAAATGAGGTAGGACCCCACTCTCAAAATAAATTAAGTTTGCATATAATTTAGGCAACCAAAGAGAGGTTGACATTGTGCAATTAAAAAGGCATGAATCCGTTTTTATATTTATGTCTCTCAAGTTACACATTCTCATTGGAAGAGGATTCAAAATTGTACATACCAAACTACTAATGTATAACCAAGTGCTTAACAACTCTTAAGAATTAGTGCATTCCAAATTTAGTTTGTTTTTTGGGTCAATGCATTCCAAATTTAGTTGCTTCAAACTTAATAGTGTAGAACCCCATTAGATCCTTCAGGGTCTTGAGTTTGAGTACCAAAAGAGACATTTGTGTTGGAAGGAAAGCCATAGACCTTGAAACTGAATACTGATTGAAAATTGAAAATATGAAAAAAAAAATTGAGAATAAAAGATGTTTGGACATTCCCACCAGCCCCATAAAAGCTGAGCCCAACTATGGCCCCAAAATGAGCCCATATAGGTTTTCCATTCAAACGTAGCCCAAGCTATGCCCATTTTTTGTTGAATGTTTTTGGATTCAAACCTTGATGACATCCATGGCCGAGGCTTGTCATGTGCGGTTGTGTTTGTGAATTTGGCTGGGAAAAAAAGATATATTGTCTTGAAGAATAAAATGCCAAACTTGGAATCATGTAATAATAATGAGAATCCTGCTGTTAAATAACAAAACATGGTGCAAGCCTGCTCCTTGTTCTCTCAAAGTAAATTGCGACGCATTATTTGATCCTATAACCAGTAAGCCAAGTATTTAATTTGGGCAGTTTTCAGAGTTGGCGGCTCATATTCTGGATGATCATAACTTCAACCTTTTCTTAAGATACAAATATAACTGAGAAGTTCTTCAGATCAAATATACACACACGTATATGTATGTATATATATAAATGACAAGAATAAACTAACGATATGAAATTATACATACCATAAAAATGGGGCCCACAGCATGGCAAATCCATGCAACATCATAGACACATGGTTTTTCAGTCTTCTCTCCAAGTGTATGAGTTCCGAAAAGAGCACACGCCACATGGTTCTTCTTTCGGTGACCACGGCACCACCGATAAGCCACCGTCTCAAAACCCTTCATAAACCCATCAAACAGTTCTTTACTCTACCGCCGTTAGACACACCTTTTGAATATCTATTCCTATTTTTCCTTTCATGGAGAAATCTAATACGCAAGTGGGTTCAACTGCTCCGACGCCGGTCCAGCCTTCGCCTTCCTGTGGCACCTTGGGTTGCTACTTGGCTCGGCGGTTGGTCGATATTGGCGTGAGGGACGTCTTCTCCGTGCCGGGTGACTTCAATTTGACACTCCTGGACCATTTCATCGCCGAGCGCCGCCTCAACGTGGTCGGCTGCTGCAACGAGCTCAACGCCGGGTACGCGGCCGATGGCTACGCACGTGCCAAGGGCGTTGGAGCGTGTGCAGTCACCTTCACCGTCGGTAGGCTCAGCGTTCTGAATGCCATCGCCGGAGCTTACAGTGAGCACCTGCCAATTATTTGCATCGTTGGGGGGGCCGAATTCCAATGATTATGGGACGAACCGGATCCTCCATCACACAATCGGTTTACCCGATTTCACCCAAGAACTACGCTGCTTTCAGACAGTCACTTGTTTCCAGGTGAGTAGTTACTATTATTATTATTATTATGTTCAGTTTAGTTGTTCTCTAATTTAGTGATGAATGATTTATCAGGCTGTGGTCAATAACTTGGATGATGCACATGAGCTCATTGATACAGCAATGTCAACCGCTTTGAAGGAAAGCAAGCCGGTTTATATCAGCATAAGCTGTAATTTATCTGGAATTCCTCATCCAACTTTTGCCCGAGACCCTGTTCCATTTTACCTTGCACCAATGTATGACTTCCTCTTTTCCTTACTTGCATCAACTCATGCATGTGTAATTTATTGCACTTGTTTTGAGAACATGATTGACTCTATATCTTCTGCTTCAGTAAAATACTTTGTCTTATGCAGTGTGAGTAACCGGCTAGGACTAGAAGCTGCTGTGGAAGCAACAGCTGCTTTCCTAAACAAAGCTGTGAAGCCAGTGATCGTTGGGGGGCCAAAACTAAGGGTGGCAAGGGCACAAAAGGCCCTTTCGGAGTTACTTGAAGCCAGTGGGTATCCAATAGCTGTTATGCCCTCAGGGAAGGGGCTTGTACCAGAGCATCATCCACATTTCATTGGGACATACTGGGGTGCTGTTAGCACAACCTTTTGTGGTGAGATAGTGGAGTCTGCTGATGCCTATATTTTTGTTGGCCCTATCTTCAATGACTACAGCTCTGTTGGATACTCATTGTTGGTACAAAAGGAGAAAGCGGTAATTGTACAGCCTAATCGGGTGACCATAGGCAATGGTCCCTCCTTGGGATGGGTCTTCATGGCTGATTTCTTAACTGCATTGTCCAAGAAGGTTAAGAGAAACAGCACTGCTTTGGAAAATTACCAGCGTATCTTTATCCCCCCCGGCATTCCTTTTAAGCGGGAGAACAATGAACCTTTAAGAGTTAATATTCTCTTTAAGCACATTCAGGTAAGTTGTATAAGATTGTACCAGGTCTTGTTTGTGCTTTAGAAATGGTTGAGGATCAATCACATAGATAAAAGCGTTAAGTACTTTCTTCAAGAATGCAAACATGAAGCCCAATTAGCTGCCGTATTGATGAATAACTGATGCTAGATAACTTGGTATTCATGTAAGGTTGTCAACAATATACATTCATTTACGTGAAATTAGGTTTACTTTTTTTATGTCTTAATTTTTTAGGATTCTTGGCCTTTTGACATGGCATTAGAGTATAATTGACTGAATAGTTTGAACTTTCCACATTTGTCCCCTAGTTCTATAACGAATTTCAGTTCAAACTGGAATTTTCATACAAGATAGTTGTTAGAGTGTGTGTACTCTGTTTAAGATTCAAACCAATATTGGGCTTCATATGTGGGGCACCTTAGATTTATGAAAACCAGTATTAGTTTGTAACCTTATGGGTCCTTAAAGAGATCCATTATTTTAAGCCATTTCTATGATTTGCATTGGTTGTGTGAATATTATTTTGAACATTTCTCATAGGCAGGGAACAAAATAATCGATAACATACAAGTTGTAGCGAATTCAGAGTCTGTTTTCATTTCCTTGACCAAATTCCTCATTATGCTGTTCATGTATTTGTCATTGCATGCAGACTTCGTTATCAAGTAACTTCTCCTTTTAGTTCATTGATTAAATCTGTTGAACAGAACATGCTGAGTGGAGATACTGCCATCGTAGCTAAAACAGGAGATTCTTGGTTCAACTGTCAAAAGCTTCGTCTCCCTGAGAACTGTGGGTGAGTTTAATAAAATCTCTGCAATGAACAATACAACCAATTATGGCTAACATAAATTAACAATACCAAACTTTCAGTTTTGAATTCCAGATGCAATATGGATCTATTGGTTGGTCAGTAGGTGCTACTCTTGGATATGCACAAGCTGCAAAAGATAAGCGTGTAATTGCTTGCATTGGGGATGGGAGTTTTCAGGTTAGTAGAATTTTGTGATAACAGAAAGGTCTACTTGATATCCTGATGATGATTTTGGTCATAAATATGAACAATTTGGTGGGATGTCACTATAGGTGACAGTGCAGGATATTTCAACAATGATCCGCTGTGGACAAAGGAGCATCATATTCCTCATCAACAATGGAGGTTATACCATTGAAGTTGAGATTCATGATGGCCCATACAATGTGATCAAGAATTGGGACTACACCGGCCTTGTTGATGCCATCCATAATGGAGAAGGCGAATGCTGGACTACAAAGGTTAGCCATGAATGGAACAGTCAATCTTATTTTCTGCCTTTTGATATGTAATTAGGTTATATGCATCACTTGGTCGGATATTTTGATAACATGGGTGATGATGAGCTTTCTCATTATCTTCTTGCTTTTCTTGTTTGGTCATCTTACTGATGGACCGTGTTGCTGCAAGTGTAGGTACGTACAGAGGATGATCTGACAGAAGCAATTGCAACAGCTACGGGACCAAAGAAAGATTCTCTCTGCTTCATAGAAGTTTTTGTTCACAAGGATGACACCAGCAAAGAGTTACTGGAATGGGGATCACGCGTTGCTGCTGCTAACTGCCGTCCACCAAATCCTCAATAGAATTTCGTGTACAATAATCTGTATCCTCCTTGAATGCCCTTTTGATTTGTAATCTGAAATAATAATGATACGTGTAAGGGAGTTTGACTTGTTAAAGAGAAATTTCATGTGGGAATTTTATCCAGTAAATTATTTCTCAATTATTTCTGGTTGAAAGCGGGATCAAATGTAAAAATCGCTTGTTCCGAGATTGTAAAATAGCTTCAAGAGCAAGCAGATACTGTTACCAGTTGAATTATTGAAAAGTTGATCTTCTTGTGTCACATCATAGCAAGTTCCACGAGTCAATTGGCTTGAAGTGGAAAATGGTCTACAAAAGAACGAACCACATCATCGAGATAATGAGATAAATGTGAAGAGCAATGATTGGTGCTTCGTCTTCTCAAGTTTGGTCCTTGCAAGCACAATGGCTAGCCGTACTTGTAGCTGTATCATTTACGATCCCCGCCACCGTATTAGGATGCTACACGTCGATCTTCAGCTTCGGCGATTCCCTCACCGATACCGGAAACTTGGGATTCATTTCCTCGTCGCAGCGTCCTGATTGCTTGCGTCCTCCTTACGGATCAACCTATTTTCATCGCCCAACCGGACGATGCTCCGATGGCCGTTTAGTCCTCGATTTCATTGGTACCAAACGACGAACTCAACGTAAAATCATGTGTTTTCGTGGCATTTCTTTTTTCTTCCCTGATTAATTGATGTCACTGTTCTTGATTTTTGGGTTTGGGCAGCGGAATCTCTGCATCTTCCACTGGTGAAACCCCATCTAGGTATAAAAAACGGGGATGTGAAGGATTGGAATACACATCAAGGGGTGAATTTTGCGGTTGCCGGAGCCACCGCGTTGGACGGTGTGTTCTTTGAATGTCAAAGAAGCTGCTTACTATTCTCTGAGGGTTCAGTCAGATTGGTTCAAGGAATTTCTGCCTTCTCCCTGCAATTCCTCTTCAAGTAATTCATTTTTTCTGTTCATTAATTACTTGCCTTAAGTTTTGAATTTTACGTCCAACCCAATGAACCAACTAGAACCAAATAAGATGATTTGTTCCCTAGACTATATTCACCAATTGAGAAGGGTACCACTGAATTTTGGGTTTTGAAAGGGTTTATCTGGCACTTGTGCCTGGATCCTGAATGCTAATTCAACCAACTCAGATCAAAATTTAGAGAGCTAATTAAAATATTAAATTGCAAACGCACTAACCAAAATTAAAGAACTAAGGGTCTGTTTGGAAACACGGTGACTCCAATAAAAAGCTCAGTGAGAGTCCAAAAGTCCATTTTGCTTGATTACCTCTGTTTGGGAAAGCGTTCATTGTCACTGGGCGTCCACAAAAAACGCTCCTTCTAACAGAAGCTCATATGAGGTGCGTTGAAGGTGGTGAGAAGCTCCTTCACAAGCTGTTATTTAATTTTGTTTGGGATTTGTGTGGGCGAGTGCTTTCTTTCAGCGACAGATAATGACAAGTGGGGTAGATACTGCATAATGCCATGCTTGATTGAGGGCAATCTCATTGTTTAATGCCTTCTGATATACTAAAGAGGATAAAGTTTTCCTTTGAAGTATATATTCTTCATTGAATTCGGTAACCTCAAAACAAAAACTGAAAAATGATTTAATTGTTCTATCAGGCCAAGCATTAGTGATCTTCATAGGGTAGGGTGGATGATCCAATAATGAGACATTTCATATATGCATTTTAATTTAAATATAAATTTATCTTTTTTCTTTTAATAATAATTTCACCTTTTTCATTTTATCAAAAATTTCTAATATTTTTTTATTTCAATTATCACAATATATTTAAATAATATATATATATGTGTGTGTGTGTAATATTCAATAAGATTCATGCTCTTTTCAGTCATTTCTCATCTAAACTGGCTTTTCAAACACTAATCCAAACAGGTTTAAGGTTAAAAAAAAAAGTCACTTCTGCCACCGCTAATCCAAACACAAATCACATCTACAATCTTACTTTTTTTCTATCTGACTTTTTCAAAAGCCTATCTGTAAAAAAAGCTCATTCTCTACCGCTAATCCAAACAGGCACTAAAGCTTTAGAATCAAATAATTGTGCCCCCACAAGGATATGGGCTGGTAAAAGGAGTCTTAATTGTGAACTTGGTATAATTTTTTCAAGGGGAAAAAACAGAGGTTCACGGAACAGTGGTAGTGGTTACATGATTTTGTAACTTACATCTCCTACAAGTTAGGAGTTCTCTCTCTTGTAATTTAATTCCTAGTTCTGTTTCAAGTAGTGTCTAAGATTTTAGTCTTGCAGGCTGCAAAAAATTTCTTGACAACGCATTATTTATTGTGGGAGAGATTGGAGGCAATGATTATTGTTATCCGTCATCTCAACCAATGAGTTGGGAAGAGCTAAAAACTTACGTGCCACAAGTGGTCTCTGCAATCACTTCAGCAATCAGTGAAAGGATTCTTAGTGAGTGTTTGGTGATGCGTTTTAACAGCCAAATCGCACGAATAAATGTCAAATCATGCGATTGAGAGGGGATGTGCGATTGTGAGTATTTGATGAGAACTAATTGACAATCTAGCTTTTTGAATATTCGTGCGATTTGCATAAAGCTGCTGAGGGGAGCTTTTTGCCATTGAAAATGACCGTTAAGTGCATTAAATAGGATTTAAAATGCTCACCAACCCGCAGCTTCTAATCACTCTCTCCCTTCAGCCTTTTATCACAAGAACGGAGTAATAAAAAAGATTCCCTTGCACTGCAAAAGCCTTTCGTCTTCTTACTGTTCACTCGGTCAGTTTCCTCCTCCCACCTGAGGCTCATCGTGGCCATCGTGACCAGCTCACCAAGTTCCCTCATCTTTCTTATTCTCATATCCTTCTCCCTGCGTTGGGCCTCCTTCTCCCTAACGTTAATCGATCTCCTCCCTCTCAATAGTTTTTTTTGGGCCACCTTCTGAAGCCAAGTCGTTGTGAAACCACTGGTCCTACCTTCGTCGTTCGGTGGCACCGCCAAGTCTTCTATCAGGTTTACACCCTAACCGACCTCCTTTCCTAATTCTCATCCCTCAATCAGTAAATCCCACCCTTACTTTGTTTGCTCTTTATTTTGTCGAAGCACAGAGCGTCTCCGTCTAGTGCCGGCGACCCCATCTAGTGTTGTTAGGATAGTTTTCGGTGTGGTTTTGCAATGGGTGTTGTGGGCTCTTCTCCGACTGTCGCTGGGCTTTGTTGGTCGCAAGGTTTTCAGTCAGAAAATTGCAGATCTGTTGTTGCAAGAGGCTTTGAGCTTGCGTGGCTTTCATTTTTGGATCTTCTGCACCAGTGATCTGTTTGGTCAGTAAGGTTTCTAGATCTTCTGTTTGGTCTGTATGGTCAATGATTGTTAACTTATAGAAATTAAGAGTATTCTAGCATATTTTCTTCTCTTTTCACTTATTTTTGGATTCAAATTGTGCATATAAAGAGATTATAGAAGAAAATATGATAAGACAAAGCTAAATCAAAATTTTGTTGAATCATAGATTAAATGCACATAGTTTTGATTATTTGTGAAAGATAAACGAGCTCATGCATCCCTCCTCCTTGTAGGTGGAGGATGATAAGTTGTAAAAGCTCTCAAAGCTCATCGGAAGATATGAAAAGAAGAGAAGAATGCAAAAGGAAGATGAAAAAGGACACTATGAAGGAGAAGCCTGTATTTGCTGTGGAAGCGTTGTAGCCAAGCCATTGCAAAACCACCTCAGAAGATGACTTTTCTGTCTGCCTTATGGCCGTGAAATCCGCTGTAGCCAAAGTCATAGCGAAACTACCTGAAAAAGTGTTGCTTCTATTGTATGACAATTCGCTATAGCAAACAAATGGAGAACACGCGAAACTGATACTGTGTGTTTTGAAAAAAGTGACGCTGCTAATGCTATTTTAACCAAAGAGAGGCGTCAAAAATCACTCATTCTGTATAGGGGAAAGGTCAATAACGCAAGGGAGGCTTCTTGGAGAGAGCTTAATGAGATTTTGGAGCTTTAGGAGGAGTTTTGTGAAGAAAGTCAAGGATTTTCCTTACTTTTTCTCGTTTCTCTCTCTTTTCTTCTCATTTTGCTGATATGGTTATGATTATTAATCTTAGTTGTTGGGTTGTATTGATCATGAGTAGCTAAAACTCCTAATTAGGATTACTTTTACCCATTGTATAGATTGAAACTATTGGATTATCTTGCTTTTATTGGTTAATGAGTATATATGTTGATTTTTCTTTGAGCTTAATGCTATCTTGTGCTTGATCACCACATAATTAGAGTTGTTCGATTAGAAGATGCTTGAGAGAGCTATATATTTTAATTGTAGAACTTAAGAAAAATCATGCTAGACTTGAAGTTTAGGGATTAAATGGATGGTTTGTTGTTAGAATAGAGATATATCTAATAACCTAGCATAATCAATGAAGGCTTGCTTTGGAAAAATGATTTTTATTAATTGTAAACAAGAGATTGAATATTTTTAATGAGGATTAAAAATCAATCTTGACTTGAGAAAGCTTGATTGATTATTTTAAAACCTTTGACTAGCATATAGACTCATTTCATTAGCATAAGTGAATAATTGCATAGTTTCATGAAATACAATGGGGAAGAAGTAATCCTAAGTTAATACCTCTTGAGTTAGACCCAATTTCCCGATTTTCACTGTTTTGCTTTGTTATTTTTATCAAAAGTCTTTATACAAATTGAGCAAATTCAAATGATTCCATTCAACCTAATTAAGAACATGGTTAAATTAGTTAACTCACTTTTGTCACAGTCCTTATGGATTGACACTCGTTTCTCACTAAAGTATTACTTGAGACCCGTATGCTTGCGGAAGCTAAATAGCGAACAAGTTTTTGGCGTCGTTGCCGAGGACTATTGACTAAAATCTATTGAGTTAATTAGTATAATTATGTGCTTGGTTATGCTCGAATCCTTTTCCTCTTCCTGTTTCATTTTCTTAATTTGCTTTGTTTTTAAGTATAGTTATAACTATAGCTCTTTTTCTTGTTTTTATTAGTTTAGTCTTATTTGTTGATAAGTTTGATACTCGTTTTGTGATTTTTGACTTGTAGGTACTTGAGCTCCATATGCAAACTGATTTGGAAGTTGTTCTTGACAGAGTTGTTGAAGAGTATTTTTCAAAAGA
Source organism: Inga laurina (assembly GCA_963855925.1). Taxonomy (NCBI): domain Eukaryota; kingdom Viridiplantae; phylum Streptophyta; class Magnoliopsida; order Fabales; family Fabaceae; genus Inga; species Inga laurina. The sequence goes on along the minus strand of OY979708.1, from coordinate 17,516,181 downwards.
TTTTGAAATTGAACCGGAGACTCCACTTCTTATGCAACCTATTCAAGGACCTAAACCTTTGCCGGTACCAAAGCAACCGAGACCACCACCTCGTCCTCATCCATTTTACAATATGACCAATCCTGATTATGATGACTTGGAGTGCACTTTGGATGAGTACATGGAGCAAGAAAGCTTTGTCTATCAATTTAGCATCCAATTTCCTACTATTCAAGCTCAGAATTTTGAGTTGAAGCCAATCATGCTTCAAATGCTCCAAATGATTGGCTTGTTTTCGGGAACTCATAATGAAGACCCTACTGACCATTTTACACGCTTTGTACAAGTGTGTGAGAACTTCAAGTTTCAAGGAGTAACTTCAGATGCGCTGAGATTGTGACTCTTCCCTCTATCACTTGACAAGAAGGCAAGAGCTTGGCTTACCGCTCTACCTCCTAATTCTATCACTACTTGGGATGAAATGGCATCCAAGTTCAAGGCAAGGTTCATTCCATGGGGTAGACAGGCAGTTCAAAGAACTGAACTCTTAGGTTTCCAACAACAGCCGGGTGAACTTTTTCATGAAGCATGGGAGAGATTCAAGGAGCTGTGGCGTAGTTGTGCCAACCATGAACAGAAGATCTATGTTTTGCTTGAAGCCTTTGCAGCCTGATTGGATGTGCCCACTTCCAATATGCTTAACAATGCCTCTAATGGTGGAATTGGTAAGATGAGAGTTTGTGATATATCACAATTGTATGAGGACATTGCTTCTAGTTCCTTGCAACAATCAGAAAAATCACGTTCTAGCTATAGAACCTGTAAGGAACAAAGTCCTTCGAGTAGTTCAAACGTGTCTAAGGAAATTGTTGCTCAACTAGAAGCAATGGCTAAGAAATTTGATCAACTTGAATTGAAGATAGAGAGAAATTCATCCAAGAATGTAAATGCTATCCAAGCTCCAAGTCTTTCTTATGAAATATGTAGAGAAGCCCACTCTTATGAAGAATGTTATCATACTATGGAGTATGTGAGTTATTTGAACAATAATCAAAGGTATCCACGTGGCAACCCTTACTCTAATACCTACAACAAGGGTATGAGGGATCATCCCAACTTCTCTTGGAGGAATGGACCTAGTTAGAATCCAATTAATTACTATGCTTCTACTAGTAAGCCAATGCATCTACCAGGCTTTGAGAAACCGTAAAAGCCACAAGAGGGTGATTTTGAGACAAATAAACTCTTGAGGCAACTTCTCAAGGGTCAAGAAGGCTTAGTTGGCACAATTTCTCTTCATGACACAGCAATCAAGAGTCTTGAGATACATATGGGCCAAATTGCTTCACACTTGAATGCTCAACTAAGAAATGGACTTCCAAGTGATACTATTCCCAATCCTAAGTGAGAAGGTAAAGAAGAATGTAAGGCTCTTACTCTCCGAAGTGGCAAGACTTTACCTAATGTTTCAAGTATGGGTATTCCTACAACAAAGCCAAAATACAATATTGTGGAAGATCTTAACCTTGATGAAGAGGTTATTGAAGACATTATGGTTGAAGAAGAGGACAATAAGAAGAGGAAGCAAACTGAAATGAATCTATATGATGAGGTGCCAAGCAAGCCTGTTTCTCCTGAAAATATGAAAGAGAAGAAGATAAAGACCAACACTTCTCCTCGATATGTCCCACCACCCCATTTTCCACAAAGGCTTAAGAAACATCAAGAAGATAGGCAATTCAAGAAGTTTATTGAGATGTTTAAGCAGTTTCATATCAACATTTCCTTTGTGGAAGCTTTAGAGCAAATACCCAAATATGCCAAGTTCATGAAAGATGTCCTCTCAAAGAAAAGAAGGTTTAATGAGTTTGAGACGGTGGTCGTCACCAAAAGCTTTGCTGATGTTATCAAGCAACTTCCACCTAAGTTGAAGGATACCGGGAGCTTCTCTATACCTTGTCATGTTGGAGGTAAATTCTTAGGGAATGGTTTATGTGATCTTGGTTCTAATGTCAACCTTATGCCTTTGTTTGTGTTCAACAAGTTGGGATTAGGTGATGCTAGACATACCACGGTTACTTTGCAATTGGCTGATAAAAGCTTGTCTTATCTTAAAGGGATTATTGAAGATGTATCAGTCAAGGTTGATAAGTTCATATTTCCGACTGATTTTATTGTACTTGACTTTAATCTGGATAGAGAAATGCCTTTGCTACTAGGAAGGCCAATTTTAGCTACGGCTAGAGCTTTGATAGATATGGAAAAAGGTGAGCTGACTTTGAGGGTAGCCGATGAGCAAGTTACCTTTAATATGAATCAATTGATGAAAACCCCTCATGTACATGAAGCTTGTTTCTTTTATGATATGATTGGTCTTGTCACACAAGAGGAATTTGAGACCTCTATGGTTGAAGATCCATTTGAAGCCGCTCTTCTTGATGTTGATTCTGAAGGTTTGGATGTAGTGGAGTGTAAGGCTATTATGGATGCCACAACCCCTTATCCTAAAAGGAGGATGCCATTTGAGTCACTTGATTTGGGTTCTACTAACCGACCAAAGTTGACATCTTCTTTAGTGGAACCACCTTCACTTGAGCTTAAGGCATTTCCATCTCACCTACAATATGCTTATTTGGGTTCCAACATCACTCTTCTGATGATTATTGCTTCGAATCTTACTATTCAACAAGAGGAGCAGTTAGTTGAAGTTTTAAAAGCTCATAAAAGGGCTATTGGGTGGACAATTACTGATATCAAGGGCATTAGTCCCTCTATGTGCATGCATAAGATTTTTTTTGGAAGAGAATCATAAGCCTTCCATTGAACATCAAAGAAGACTCAACCTTATTATGAAGGAAGTAGTGAAAAAGAGCTTCTTAAATGGCTCGATGCTGGCATTGTATATCATATCTCTGATAGTTCTTAGGTGAGCCTAGTCCAATGCGTCCCCAAAAAGGGTAGTATGACTGTAGTGGCTAACACCCACAACGAACTCATTCCCACTCTCACTGTAACCGGGTGGAGGGTTTGTATGGACTACCGTAAGCTCAATACGGCTACTCGTAAGGATAACTTCCTATTGCCTTTCATTGATCAAATGTTGGACAAACTAGCTGGAAGGGAATTCTTTTGCTTTCTTGATGGTTATTCGGGGTACAACCAAATAGCAATTTCTCCGAAAGACCAAGAGAAGACTACATTTACGTGCCCCTATGGTACCTTCGCTTATAAGCGCATGCCCTTTGGCCTTTGCAATGCACCGGCTACATTTCAACGATGTATGATGGCTATTTTTGCCGATATGATCGAGCACACCATGGAAGTGTTCATGGATGACTTCACTGTGTTTAGTGGTTGATATGAATAGTGCTTAGCCAATTTAGCTCGAGTCTTAAAGCAGTGTGAAGACACAAATCTTGTGCTCGATTGGGAGAAATGCCACTTTATGGTGAAAGAAGGCATTGGGTTAGGCCATCGTGTTTCCAAGAACGGTTTAGAAGTTGATCGAGCAAAAATAGAGGTGATTGAACAACTTCCTCCACCTACTAATGCTAAAGGTGTAAGAAGCTTTTTGGGCCATGCTGGATTTTATCGAAAGTTCATAAAGGATTTTTCCAAAATCACTAAGCCGCTCTGTGCTTTACTTGAGAAGGATGTCGAGTTCAAGTTTGATGATGCATGCTTGAAAGCATTTGAAGAGTTTAAAAGAAGACTTGTAACCACTCCTATCATTATGGCTCCAGATATGGGTTTGCCCTTTATAGTGATGTATAATGCTAGCGATTATGCCGTAGGAGCTGTACTTGGGCAGAAAATGGATAAAGTCTTCTATCCTATTTATTACTCCAGTAAGACACTCGATGATGCACAAGAAAACTAAACTACCAATGAGAAAGAGCTTTTGGCTGTAGTATATGTATTTGCTAAGTTCCGACCTTACTTGATTGGTGCCAAGATGGTTATCCATACTGATCATTCAGCACTAAGATATCTCTTTAGTAAGAAAGACTCTAAAGCAAGGTTGATTTAATGGGTTTTGCTTTTACAAGAATTTAATCTTGAAATTATTGATAGAAAGGGCTCTGAAAATCAAGTTGCTGACCACTTGTCTAGGCTGAGTATTGAAGCTCAACATGATGTGAATCTACCCATTCATGAAACATTTCCAGACGAGCAACTCTTTTTACTAAGTCATTTTGAAACTCCTTAGTATGCCAACATAGTAAATTACCTTGTGAGTGGAATCATTTCTGAGGACTTGAGCTATCATTAACAAAAGAAGTTCTTACATGATGTCAAGTTCTATCATTGGGAAGAACCCTTCCTATTTCACTATTGTGCTAATAAGTTGATTCGAAGATGTGTTCCAGAAAGTGAGCAACAAGATGTATTGAAGTGTTGCCATTCCTCTGAATATGGAGGCCACTTTGGTGGTAACAAGACTACTGTAAAAGTCTTACAATCTGGATTTTTCTGGCCATCCTTGTTCAAGGATGCTTACGAATTTGCTCTATCTTGTGACCGGTGTCAAAGGATTGGTAATATCTCTAAGAGGAATGAAATGCTACTCAACAGTATGTTGGAAGTGGAATTATTTGATGTATGGGGGATTGACTTCATGGGACCTTTTCCCAAGGTCTTCAGCAATCAATACATTCTTATAGCGATGGACTATATGTTTAAATGGGTTGAGGCCATTATTTCTCCAACAAATGACACTAAAGTAGTGGTCAAATTCATGAAAAAGCATATATTTACTCGGTTCGGTGCTCCAAGGGCTGTTATTAATGATAGAGGCACCCACTTTTGCAACCATCAATTTAAATCTCGTTTGAAGAAGTATGAAGTGAAGCACAAGGTGTCTTTAGCCCACCACCCTCAAACAAGTGGTCAAGCTAAAATTTCTGATAGGGAAATCAAGAAAATCCTTGAGAAAACTGTGGGTATCACTCGAAAGGATTGGTCTATGAAGTTAGATGATGTACTATGGGCCTATCGCACTACTTACAAGACACCTATCGGTATGTTTCCTTACTGGTTGGTGTTTAGGAAAGCTTGTCATCTTCCTATGGAGTTAGAACACAATGCATATTGGGCTATCAAAAAGTTGAATTTTGATAAGAAAGAAGTGAGTGAAAAGAGACTCTTACAACTCAATGAGCTTGAAGAATTTCATTTTCATGCTTATAAGAGTTCAAAGCTTTACAAGGAGAAAATCAAGCGGTGGCATGACAAGAAGATTGTCCCTAAGTCTTTTAAGCCGAGTCAATGAATGCTTCTATACAATTCTAAGTTGAAGATTTTTTTGGGAAAATTGAAGTCTAGATGGTCTAGACCTTTTACTATAATGCAAGTCTTTGACAAGGGTGTTGTGGAACTAGAAAGCCAAGATAGGGAGCAATTCAAAGTCAATAGTCAACGGTTGAAGCATTATTGGGGAGATGTGGATAGGCTTGTGTCCACTATCCACCTATCTAATGAAGAATGACCAACATGAAGAGTCAAGCTAAAGACTATAAACTAAACGCTTTTTGGGAGGCACCCCAAGTTCCTAACTCAATCTTTGTCATTTTTGTGTTTTTGTTTTGATTTGGTAGATTTATGTTTGATCTTTGAGTTTTATAGGTGAGAAAGGTTTCCCTCATGAAATTTAAAGTGCACTTTGGGAGATGGAGATGGAAGAGAACATAGATGCCAAAAAGGGAACTACAAATGGGAGTATGCCTTTAATATCTATTGCATGTGGTTTGGATCTTGGAATGTAGTATTTAGTATTGTGAAGGCTATTCTTGGACTATCATATTGCTTTTAGGTTGTGGATGAATGAATCCTAAGTGTATTGAAGTATGGATTAGTGTTCAACATGCTTGGAATGTTTGAAGTTGGATTTTGAGTGAATTTAGATTATTTTGCTGCTATATTGTTTGATTAGTTCTGTCAAAATTCTCTATGGAGTTTGCTATGGCTAAAGTCATAACGAATTGGGTGATTTTGAGTATGTTTCTGACTTGTTATTTCCCCCAGGATTCGTTATAGCGAATGCCATAGCAAATCGGGTCATTTTGACATGCTCTCTGACCTATGGTTTGTTGTCAGGTGTCGCTGTAGAGAATGCTACAGCAAATCGGGTCATTTTGGCATGCTTTCTGACCTATTATTCGCTGTAGTGAAGGCTACAGCGAATTGAGGAGTATGCTTCTGACCTTTGAGCTTAAAAAAAAGAAAGGAAATCTTCAGAAAAGAATAAATTCAGAAAATCATAAATAAATAAAAATATTAGTCTTCCTTTTTTGTCCCTATTCATTAACTTTATTCCCAAATCACCCCTTTGAACCTAAACCACATTTTAGGTTACATTCATCCCCAATTTAAAAATCTCTAATCCTTCCTTGTAAATTCCCTTCACCATCAAACCCTAATTTTCTTCCATCCCTCTTTCACTCTCAAATCCAACACTCACCTTGAGCTCACCTCACCATCGTCACTCTACCTTCAGCTCTCTTTCCACTTTCTCCGATTCGGCCTCCCCCGTCGCTCTCCTCCACCGTCACATACAATCTCTTTCAGCTCTCTCTCCACTCTCTCCAACCTTCAACTCCACACACACACACACCACATCACCTTACTCTTCTCCTCCTCCATTTCCTTCTACCGATCCGCCACCCCGACACAGATCCATCGCTCTATCCTCCCATCACTGCTTCATCCAGATCCATGACATTCTCGTAGTCTCCCTTTCCTCTTCGTCACTCACTCTCCTTCTCCGTCAAACACCCACTCTGCCACAGATCCATCGCTCTCACTCTCAGCTTCCAACATCACACATTCATTCCACTGCCACTCCGATTCAGATCCTCCTCATCTCTCACTATCCCTCTCTATCATAGATTGCCTACTTCAGACAACCCATTCCGCCGTTCCCTCTCATTATTTCTCACTCTCGTTATAGATTGCTGTGCTTTCACTCTTACAGCACCAACACCATCGACTCCAAACTCACCGCTGCTTCTTTTCACCATCAGGAGCATTGCCCTTAGTCAAAACATTTCTGGGTTTGATTTAGCATTGGCTTTTGTGTTTCTATGGTCATATCTGTATCTTCAGGTAATTTTCATCTTCTTTTTCATTAATTTAGGTTTTGGGTCAATTCATAGTAGGAATTTGAGTATGACTGCAATGTTAGTATGCGGTTTCTGTGAGTTTGCATAAATGTTGAAGTTGGATTGACTTAGGCCTAAACTAATTTGATTTGATTTGAGGATTTGTACATTGCTCTGTTTACTTTGTCAAGCTTTGAGCTGAATGAAATTTTGGTTAATACTTCCCTAGCTAGCTCAGTTCATTAATTATAGGGTCTTAAGCTTTAATTTGAAATATGTTGTTGAAGGATTGAATAGTTACCTATTTTTGTGCTCTGAGGACTAGATGATGAACATTATTGATGCTTGCTTGTATAAAATAGGTTCTGCAATAGATGGGTCATTTTTGCTATCATTTCAATAGTGTTCAAGGTATGATTGGTTAATTAAGCACAGTCACCTATATACTGAATAATGTTGTCCTGAAATCTCTGAGTGACTGACTTTCAATTGAAAAAAAAAATTGAACTTAATTTTTTGAGCCATGAATATACTACTTTACATACTATTGTGTAAAAGGAAGTATACTTCTAGTTTGTGAAAATCATGTTTGAGCCCAATTCAACGAGATTTCTGAACATCCTTTCTAGTGCAAGCTTGAGTAGAATTATGACCACTTTTGCTAATGTTGGTACTAGTGCTTGATTAACACATTGTGCTTCTAGAATATACTTCAGAACACTTCATTGTGGATTAATGAATACTGCCTCAATGTGATTCTTCTGTTTTCTACAATTCTTGATGGTTGCTAAGGTTGAACTAATATGGTTGTTATGTGGATTAATGTACTGCTTGGCTTGCTGTGGTAATTGAATTAAGTTAGTACTTTCTTAGCTAACTTTGTCTATGTCTTCGATATCTTGAGAACTGAACACGTTTGCTGTAGTTTGAAACTTATGGTTGCTTTGGGACATGTTTCAAAGGCACAAGAACATTCCAGTTTTGGAAAATCACTATAACTTTTGTTATAGAGTTAGCAATGCAATTCCATGCAAACCACCTTTCCTCCTTATTGCAAGTTTCAGAACTTAAACAGGAAAGTGAAATTTTTTTCCAGCAAGCTCATGTTTGTGAATGTTCTCTTGATTACCTGCATATACTTAGTGGACTTGGAAATTTTGCTCTGAAAGACTCTTTGGATTGATGAGAGTTAAGCTTGAATTTGTATAGTGATTTGAGGAGTAGTATGTTGCAACGTCTGATGGTTGTTTTTGAGATTTTAGAATCACCTGTTAAGTTGCATGATATAGCATTCCTTTGCAAATTTGTGAACTAGTGCTTGGTCAAGCTGTGCTGCACTCTAAGCTTTTACTCAAATCCTTTCATTGTGGAAAACCAAATTTCTATTCACCAAGTCCAAGGAACATTGTGAATCATTCTAAAATTATTTTGTTTCCTACAATTACTGATGATTGCATTTGTTGAACCTATTTTCTACCTTGAATCATTTGATTTTGACTTGGCAATGTTTAAACAAAATCGGGGTCTTTGGTTTACCACAATGAAATGGGTTTAGATTATCTAAGTCTTTATTGTTGACAAAGTATCATTTGGGGAGTAAATAGATTTTGATAGCAGTAAGGATAGGCTTAAGTTTGGAATTCTATTTTGAAGAAGTTTTGGAACTAGCTAGCCTTTAAGTTTGGGGGAAATTTTTCTCTAGATTAGTTTCTTTTTTCTTTTCTTTTTAGGTCTATCTTTTGGCTCTTCAATGTGTTTGTGTGTTTTCTCTTGTCCTTGACTGTGCTAACTACTTGCGCTCTTTGTTCGAATAAGGCTACTAATGGTCTCTTCCTCACTCTTAGACTTCTTGTTTTAGATATAAGCTACTGAGGGCTCATAGCACAGTGACTGTTCTGCTTTTGAAATAGGTCCTCATGGTCATGTTCTGCTTGATGTGTTTCTTTAGGGAAAATTTGATTATTGATATATGCTGTTTCGTTTGGTCTTATGTTTGCTGTGAATGTTATGGAACTAGCTATTGATGGCTAGAGTTCCTATTGATTCCAAGCTTTATTTGGGCCATTGAAGGCTTTGTTACCTCTGAATTCTTGATCTTTTTGAATATTGTGGATATGAGCTACATATTGTACATGTCTTGTTCAGTTCCAATCCCTTCGTGCTGGGGTTAACAATGAGGACATTGTTAATCTTAAGTTTGGGGGTGTGATTGTGTCACAATTTTGAAAATCTTGAAAAAGAATGAGTTCACAGAAGAAAATTTTTTTGAACAGGTTTTGTTAGGAAATTGTTGGAATATGTGAGATTTCGCATACTTGAGTTTTTGCTTGTAAAAAATTGTTGAAAATGAGTTGTTAGTTTCAGTTATTTGTCAAATATTGTTTGGATGATCCTATGATATAAATTACTGCTCTATATGTTATATTAGATAGGAAATTTTTATTAATGTGCATGGATGAGTGCATTGCGGTGATAAAACATGTTTTTCAAGAGTTTTTAAGTAATTTACGTACTATTGGAGTTAAATGTATTGTGGATGTATTTGTTGAAGGCCTTAGTAGCAAATTAGGTTATATACCTGTATTTCAATTTTTGATTTTAGAATTCCCTTTGGAATTCTTTAAAACTTTTGATTTAGTTCATAAGATTTGAAAAAAATGATTAGGGCAGTTCATAAAATGCGTTTAAGCCTTTCAAACTTACCTAATTGATGTGATTTTCCTTTGAAACCTTATCTTGAGCCTATTTAAAAAATGAGTTAAAGATTCTTATTGAAAAACCTAACACCTACCTTTCCTAGCCAATGTGTAAAACCATGATTCCCTTGCTTTGAGATAGATGATAAGTGATTGGGTGGTGGAATGTGGTGCTGTTATGAAAAGTTACAAAAGATTTGGGAAAGGGGTGTAGAAAGCAAAAGGGTTCACATTGTGAAAAAAAAATCAAGCCAAAACAGAAGTTTAAAAGAGAGAGAGAGAGAGAGAGAGAGAGAGAGAGAGAGAGAGAGAGAGAGAGAAGAAATATGCTTTTAAAAAAGGCTTGATATGAAAAATTCAATTTAGTTCAAGTTTGTAGGAGTATGTTTTATGAGCAAAGAAAGAAAACCCTTGAATAGTTATCATTTATCTTAAGGTATTTGATTGATTATCCTTTATCTTTTCTTTTAAAAATCTTAACCCTTGGCCCCTATTACAAACTAAGAAAAATCCCTTTGATTTTTAAGTTAAGTGGAGTGAATTAGAAGAAAAGAGGAAGGAATTAGGGGATGTTAAAATTGTTTATTTGAATATAGGTGTATGATTTGAAGTGTTACTTTTAACTTTAGCTTGTACAAAAGGAATATATGTTGACTCCATTCACATACTCACACTTAAGAACCTCAAAAAACATGTTTTAAATCTATGAAGCATTCATCCTTGCATATTGTCTTCATTTCTTGTTTAATATAACTTATTGAGCAGCTGATGAGGATCAATTCATTCATATATAAATGATGAGTAATTGGTTCATTCAGTAAGGATAGACTTCTTTGTTCGAGGATAAGCAAAAGCTTAAGTTTTGGGGTGTGTTAACTCATAGAAATCAAGAGTATTCTAGCACATTTTCTTCTCTTTTCACTTATTTTTGGATTCAAATTGTGCATATAAAGAGATTATAGAAGAAAATGTGATAGGACAAAGCTAAATCAAAATTTTGTTGAATCATAGATTAAATGCACATAGTTTTGATTATTTGTGAAAGATAAACGAGCTCATGCATCCCTCCTCCTTGTAAGTGGAGGATGATAAGTTGTAAAAGCTCTCAAAGATCATCGGAAGATGTGAAAGGAAGAGAAGAATGTAAGAGGAAGATGAAAAAGGACACTATGAAGGAGAAGCTTGCATTTGCTGTGGGAGCGTTGTAGCCAAGCCATTGCAAAACCACCTCAGAAGATAACCTTTTTGTCTGCCATGTGGCCATGAAATCCATTGTAGCCCAAGTCATAGCGAAACTACCTGAAAAAGCATTGCTTCTATTGTATGACAATTCGCTATAGCAAACCCATGGCGAACACGCGAAACTGATACTGTGCATTTTGAAAAAAGTGACGCTGCTGATGCTATTTTAACATAATAGAAGCATAAAAAATCACTCATTTTGCACAGGGGAAAGGTCAAGAACGCAAGGGAGGTTTCTTGGAGAAAGCTTAAGGAGATTTTGGAGCTTTGGGAGGAGTTTTGTGAAGAAAGTCTAGGATTTTCCTTGATTTTTCTGGTTTTTCTCTCTTTTCTTCTCATTTTGCTGATATGGTTATGATTCTTAAGCTTAGTTGTTGGGTTGTATTGATCATGAGTAGCTAAAACTCATAATTATGATTACTTTTACCCATTGTATGGATTGAAACTATTGGATTATCTTGATTTTGTTGGTTAATAAGTATATATGTTGATTTTTCTTTGAACTTAATGCGATCTTGTGCTTGATCAGCACATGATTAAAGTTGTTGTTGCCCCCTTCAAGCAATTACATCCGGATTATGAAATTTAAGTGAAATAGAGACCAATAAGACAAAATCAACTTTTATAATCCCTCATCCAAGAGATGGGGTGTCCGGCAAAAACATTTTAAAACATAATTAATCTGGTCCCACATTCACTTTCGGATACAATTACCTGTGTAGTTCAATCACATTCATAAATATCAGAGTGCGTAACTAAAATCCCGGCAACCCCAGGGTACTTGTATTTATATACAAAGGGTTTAAGGTTTCCCAAAAAGGGGGATTACTTATCCAAAATATTAGTTACATCTCATATACACAGTAATCCCAAACCAAAAATAGATAACCAACCCCCAACCAAATGTCTCTAAGAGATCTTAACCACTCCTAGTTGTCCGCTTCCTTTTTGAGCCACATGCCCTGTCTGAAATATTAGTCATTGGAAAGAATGAGATTCTAAAGAATCCTGGTAGTAACAAATCACTCATATAATATATAAACATTAAGCATGTAAGTTCATCATGTTCAGCAGCAACACTATAAGTCATGGCTCGCGCCACAACCGATAGCACTCACGGCTTTATCACAATGCTCTATGCCCACTTACGCGGTAAACACTATGCCAGCTTTCACTGTACTCTCAATGTCAGCTTTCATTGTAATCACTATGCCCGCTTTCGCGATAAATACTATGCAGCAGCATCACAAAGCACAAAGCTCCACAAAGCGTCTCAATGCATCACAAAGCAGCAGCTGCTGCAACATAATGCATGATAGGCATACATACAATACATTTACACAAGGTATAAGAGAGGAGTCACTACCTTGTTCTTTCCTGACGTTCTCCAACACACACCGATCATGATCAGGGCAAATGTCGAATCCTATAACCAAATTAGGGACAACCAATCAATCTCTTTTCCAATTACTTATTTCCAAAATACTCTAAGTTCGTTATCATTTAAACTCTTTGGGATAACCATTAGAGGCTTAAACACATGCTAAAAGGGTTGGAAGAAACTACCATGAAGACCTCTTTTTAGCAATAGAACATTGATTTTTGACTATCTCACTCGAGTGAAGATGACCTCACTCGAGTGAGAATGGCTCTCACTCGTGAGTATTTGACAGTGAGCAACAGCCATGGCCAGAAAGTTCTCACAACACTCGAGTATGGGGGATCGCACTCTAGTGATGACTCCAAATTCACTCGAGTCCCCAAAAGTACAACACAAGAAGTGACGACCCGAGAGCACATGCAATATCGGAGGGACAAGCTCACTCGAGCACCACCCTTGGCACTCAGGTGAGGAACCCACACTTGCGAGTGTCAGAACACACTCTTGAACATTGACCAGCTTGTGAGGACCCAAGAGCAACCTTAACCATAAACTCACTCCAACACTCAAATGATCCCTTGCTCACTCAAGTGATCACCAACATCACTCACGGTTTAAGAAGTGCACTCGAGTTTCCTTCATGAAAAACTAGGCAAAACACAAAGGAGAAAGGGAAAACACACGATAGCATTCGAGTGTGATCTCCCCTCACTTGAGTGATGCTATCAGATTGCCCAGATCGCAACAACTGACAAAAATTCCCAGATTGGTTAAAATTGCTCCCAATGGTTCCCAAACTCCACACAAAGCTCATACGCACTTAAAATTGTCTAAAGAACACATTAGTAACCTCAAATCACACAAAATCTCATTCTAACCACAATTTAACTCTTGGGTGTCTAATTCACACATAATATCCAATTCCAATCAACACACTTCCAAAACTTAAAACCTCATCCAACACTTAAATCACTTCCCAATGAACTAATTCCAACATCATCCACTATGAAATTCATACATTCAAAAATGGACATAAACCAAGGAAAATTTCATAATTTCTCAAACTTATTCAAAAATCGCAATAAATATGCCAAAAAGCATCAAATCCTTACCTCTTCACTTTGCCAAAACTAGAACCTTGATTCTCAAACTTCTAAATTTGCTCCAACACCCAGACTACCACCTTTCAAAATTCTGAAACCACCAAAATGGAGCTCTTAACACTATGAACAAGTTTAGTGAAGAGTGTTTGAGCAAAGGAGAACCATTACTCAGCAAAGATCAAACTTTTCTTTTCCTCTTTCCTTCTCAAAGCCGCCGGAAATGGAGGATAGAGAGAGATAGTGATAGATGATGAAAATGATGATAATGAGTGCATATCTTTTCCCTTCCCAAGATCAAAACCGAATAGAAGGGAGAAAGGAGAGAAAAATAAGTGTTTGACTTATGTGCCTAACCCTATGGTCCACAAATTGCCACTTTGCAACATCTTGCTCACTTCCTCCATAAGCTCACATAATCTCAAAGCATACAATTCTGACCCATAGCCTATAGATCTCCACCCTTGATCTCTAATCACCAATGAGTTTTCTCTTTGGTAACTGACCAATTGGTCAGTAAATTTTCAATTTTTCCATTTTACCCCTGGTTTTCACTATGCTTAGTAAATTATCACCAAGTATATTTATATCAAATTCGCATCACATTTATCCAAAAGTGTTTAATTACACTAATTACAATCAATATCAGAATCATTAACCCTTAATCTAAATTGGGTCATTACAGTTGTTCAATTAGAAGATGCTTGAGAGAGCTATTTTTATTGTAAAACTTAAGAAAAATCATGCTAGAATTGAAGTTTAGGGATTAAATGGATGGTTTGTTGTTAGAATAGAGATATATCTAACAACCTTAGAATAGAGATATATCTAACAACCTAGCATAGTCAAGTGAAGGCTTGCTTTGGAAAGATGATTTTCATTAATTGTAAACAAGAGATTGAATTTTTTAAATGAGGATTAAAAATCAATCTTGACTTGAGAGAGCTTGATTGATTATTTTAGAACCTTTGACTAGCATATAGACTCATTTCATTAACATAAGTGGATAATTGCATAGTTTCATAAAATACAATAGGGAAGAAGTAATCCTAAGTTAATACCTCTTGAAGTTAGGCCCAATTTCCTTATTTCAACTGTTTTGCTTTGTTATTTTTATCAAAAGTCTTTATACAAATTGAGCAAGTTCAAATGATTCCATTCAACCTAATTAAGAACATGTTTAAATTAGTTAACTCACTTTTGTCACAGTCCTTATGGATCGATACTCGTTTCTCACTAAAGTATTACTTGCGACCCGTAAGCTTGTGGAAGCTAAACGGCTAACAGTGATCTACACCAGTGATCTATCCGTGTGGCATATGTAGTCTGTGTAGTATTTTTTTGCTGATATTTTTGGTGTCTAGATTGCTTTGTATTGCTTCATTTTCCATTGATCTGAATGTAAGTTAAACGGACATTGCTCTGAACTTTATTTCTTTGAATGATCGGTTGTGATTCTGGCTATGTATTTGGTCTGTGAATGCTGGGAGGAGTATGAATGTTATTTAGTGTGTGTGGTTTTTTTCATTCCTGAACCCTTTTTTTCCTCATGCCTACGTATGTGCTTTGTGAATGCTGGGAGGAGTGTGAATGCTATTTATGTTAGAGCAAGTGTTTCACCCAAGAGGGGGGTGAATTAGGTAATACTAAAAATTTTGTTGCAAATATGAAAACTTGATGGTGAATATAATGCAGTAAAGAGTAAGGAGAAATATCACCGAAGTGTACACCGGGAGTTATACTGGTTCGGCCACAACCACTTTGACCTACGTCCAGTCCTCAGAATATCTCTGAGAGTTTCACTATAACTTCCAAGATTCAGTGGGTTCTTGGCATCTCAGTACAAGCAAGTTCCTTCGCCTGGACACTCGCTCCCCCTTACAAGTTGTAATCCAATCCCAACTTAAGGTTCCACAACCTTAAGTTACCTCAATAACAAATATTGAGTTTGAATGAAATATCTCTCTCACAGAGTGAATAAGAATCACTGAAGTACAGAATTACAAGTATATGCAAAACAGAGTATTGAACGTGAACTTTGATAATGCGTTCGTGTGTGTTCTTGTTGTTTTTTTTCTATTTGGATGTTCCCATATATATAGATATGTTGGTAATGATTGTTGGAACTTTTTCTTCTCACCCGTTAGAGTGTGCGCAGCTACTATTGACTTTTCCAGTATTTGAAAAATATCCATTTGCGGTAGGTGGCTGTAGGTAGCGTTTGAACGTTGTATTTGACTTTCCTTATTTGGTAATATCTCCTCATTGTTTATCTGTGGATATGCTAAGAATACTAATACAATGAGGGTTAATCACATAGGAAACAAATCAATGAACGTTGGAATAATTTTTCAAATTTTGAACTTTCATACTCGAGTAGTTACTCGAGTATTCATTAAGTTTACTCGAGTACTTACTCGAGTATCATCGTGAGAGTAATGATAGCAAGTGAATGAATATCACATAACTCGAGTAGTGTATGAAGTAAACAAATTTACAAACCTTGGCAATACCTGTTTACTTGGGTACTTACTCGGGTATAGCACACTTTTCTTCATAGGTTACTCGAGTAGCAACTCGAGTAAACTCTCAAATAAACTTTAAGTTACTCGATGCTTCACTCCAGCAATGTTGGCAGGGTTACAAGGCCGAGAGCACTTCAAGTTTTCTTACCCTGTTACTCGAGTACTTACTCGAGTAAACATAAACTTTTTGCATAGCTTACTCGAGTACATACTTCAAGTGCTGTGTAAATAAGTTTATAGATTACTCGATTACCTACTGAGTAATCTCATTAAAATACTTGATAAAGAATAATTGAATACCTGCATACTAGAGTAGTGCCTCAAGTGAAGTGTGATAAAAGCATATCATGTTATTCGAGTATTACCTTCAAGTTTTGCTTACCACAGTGAGTTACTCGAGTAGCCCCTCGAGTAACATTGGTAGGATTGAAAATGCCGAGAGCAACATATCTCTTGAAGCAGGGGACTCGAGTACAGACTCGAAATCGTTGGCAAGCTGAGAGCAACTAGAAGTCTTTTACCTGGTTACTCGAGTACTTACTCGAGTAACATTGGCAGGCCAAGAGCAACTCCAAGTGATTTACCTAGTTACTCGAGTAGCTACTCGAGTAACGTTGGCAAGCCGAGAGCAACTGGAAGTCATATACCTTATTACTCAAGTGCTTACTCGAGTAATGTTGGCAGGTTACTTAAAGGTTGACTCTGGTTACTTCAAGTTTCTGTCTCATTACTCGAGTGCTTACTCGAGTAACCCTTTAGAAAACTTACCAGTGATGAAGTTTCTCAGGTTTTTCTCTTGACCTTTCTTCATTACTCCAATGCTTACTTCAAGTGATGATTTCCCCTGTTATTACTTTGTTCAAATTTATTTGTTTATCAAATCTTTTTCATACCATCCTTTGTTATCATCAAAACATGAGAGATCTAACAATTTAGTGTGTGGTTTTTTCATTCCTAAACCCTTTTTTTCTCTCATGCCTACATATGTACTATGTGAATGTTGTTTTAGTGTGTGTGGTTTTTTTCATTCCTAAACACTTGTTTTTCATGCCTACATATATGCTTTATGAATGCGCAGGTATGTGGTCTATGAATGTTGGATTACCAAAATAATTATCGTTAAGTAGAAAACGTTAAGTAGAAAATTAAACATATGGTTTGAAAAATAAATGGATTACCAAAATAAATATCAATTAGTTGAAACTATATGGAATAAGACAAGTGAGGGAAGATAGAGTTACATAAACTTGCTATCCATATTCAAACATTTGTGCTAACATATAGTACTATTTTTATTGTAAGTAAACCATGAAAGGAAAAGAACAAATTGGATTATACTCCATTTTTTTGTCAAAATTGGGTAGTTATTTTTATTGAACTACATAGCAGCTTGTACATGTCGGGCAAGTTTTTCTTTTGTTAAGTTAGTGAATATGTTGATAAAGTATGAATGAAATTTTGGCATAGAAATATGGACAGCAGAGCAGTTTGGGAAGATGAGACAACTAAGATTTTTATCAACGCCTGCCTTGAGCAAATCTACAAAAAAGAACATCGTGGGTTGCATTTTTCAAAGAAAGGGTGGGAGAGTATTGTGTTTACATTTAATGAGAAGACTATGAAAGAATATAAGAAGAAACGATTGAAGAATAGGTTAGATATCCTTAAGAAAGATTTCAAGACTTAGGATTCCTTAATCAAAGAGATTAGTGTGAGCAGAAACCCTATTACAGGTAAAGTCCTCACATCAAAGGAGTGGTGGCAGCAAAAAATACAGGTAAAAAAGAATTTTAGCAACTTATACGTTTAATTGTTTTCCTCTCGACTGATTCGTTTTGGTTAATTAATTGCTTTTTGGTTTCTTGTATGCATGCAGGAGAATTCATCATATAGAAAGTTCAGACACACAAGCCTCAAGTTTGAAAGTGAACTAAGAATTATATTCAAGGATGCTATGGTGACTGGTGAGGATATTTTTGCACCGTCTTTTACAAATCCACAAACATAGACAAAAGAGGCTGAGCAGGAAGACGTGTACCAACCAACAATGGATGAAGAAGAAGGGTCAAGGGACAGCGAAGATGATATGTTTGGTGCTAACCCAGTGACTAGTACAGGACTGACCAATGAGCTTGCTAGCATTGGCTTAACAACAAGCACTCTATCAACTGTTTGTACTGAGTCAGGAAGTCAGGGTAAGAGGAAGATAGGTGAAGGGTCTGGTCAGAGAAAGAAGCAGAAAGTGCCAGCTTCAAAACATATCGTGGATGCAGTTAGTGTGATTGCAAATGCATCCAAGGATAGAGCGGTAAGATTAGATGCTATTAAAGATGTTAGTGTCGATGCTGCTTTGAATCAGCTGCTTAACCTTGATGAAGTCTTACATGATGAGGACTTTCGTCACCACTGCATCAAGCTTATAATGGAGAAGACTAGCTGGGAAATGTTTGTGTCACTCCATAAATGGAACACGGAGTTTGTCATTTCGTGGTTACGGTTTATGGTTTATGGCCCCTAGATGTACCTGAACTAATTATGTTTGTGTTTGTAACTGATGACAATATTTGACTTCATGACAACATGCTTTGTGGACAATATTTTATGCCAACACTTGAATCTGTTTACCTGTATCATTCAGTCCTTTATTTGGTATTTTTTCTTCTTCTATTACTCATACTTGAATTAAAGCATACTTACAGGGTACATATTCAATGGCAAATATCAAAACTTACCTGACATGGTGGAGGAAGATGACCATTCTCGACTTATATCTCTTATAAACGACGAGTTAACAGAGTATGAACAATTGACTGCGTTGCTCTGTCAATATTGGGCGCCTTTCATTTACAAAGAACCGCGTAAAACAAGAAAATGCACCGGTCATTTATGGGTGCAAGAGATATTGGCAACCCATGGTTCATGCTGTCATGACATGTTTAGAGTGGAAAAACATGTCTTTTACAGCTTGTGTCATAAATTGGTTAGACATAGGTTACAGAATTTAGTGAACGTTAGGATCAAGGAAATGGTTGCCATGTTTTTGCTCATCGTTGGCCATGGAGTAGGAAATAGGGTGGTACAGGAACTCTTTCAACTTTCAGGGGAAACGGTCAATAGGCTTTTGCACAAGGTATTAGATGCTTGCATCAGTTTAGCACTGGAAAATATCAGACCGCACAATCCCGAATTCACTGTATGCCACCCAAAAATAGAAAATGATCCCCGTTATTATCCATACTTCTAAGATGCTATTGAAGCAGTAGACGGAACTCATATTAGGTGTGTGATCACTAGTACCAACCGGGACAAATATATCAAGAGAAAGGGATATCTAACACAGAATGTAATGGTCGTATATGATTGGGATATGTGCTTTACGTTCGTGTTGGCGGGTTGGGAAGGTACTACACATGATGCTCTTGTGTTTCAATCTGCTGTTTCAAATCCATCTATAAACTTCCCTCATCCACCTACAGGTATATTTCCATCACCTTCTAGTCAATTACTTTCATTTTACACTTTAATATGCAACAGTTTGGATTGATTTCAATATTTATTAGGCAAATATTATTTGATTGACGCTGGCTATCCGACATAACTTAGTTACCTTAGTCTCTATAGATGTGAGCGTTATCATATGCCAAAATTTAGCCGCCAACCCGGATTTAGAAATGCTAACGAGACCTTTAATTTTGATCATTATAGTTTGAGGTCAACTATAGAAAGGACTTTTGGAGTGTTGAAAAATCTATTTGAATTGTTACAAAAAATGCACAAGTACAGCTACCAAACACAAGTCTGCATGGTTTGTGCAACAATGGCCCTACATAATTTTATTAGGAGAACTGATG
Organism: Inga laurina; assembly: GCA_963855925.1. Taxonomy (NCBI): domain Eukaryota; kingdom Viridiplantae; phylum Streptophyta; class Magnoliopsida; order Fabales; family Fabaceae; genus Inga; species Inga laurina. Next base: position 17,496,307 of record OY979708.1, on the reverse strand, counting down.
TTGAAGACATAGTGTTTTGGCAAGGTGAAGTTGGGAATATAGTTGATGTAGATAATAATAGTGTAGATGAATAGCCTTCCACCACAAATTATGGTAGGTGATCTTCCTCCCAAATGAATCATATTTGTGACTCAATTCGAGACCAAATTGTACTGGACATGTGATCCAATTAATTATGTAATATTATTTTCATCAGATTGTGTCAATTTTGATTCCCAAAATTTCCCAAATTTAAGTTTTATAAATTTTTTATAATTTCAAATTTAATTTCTCTCTTACCATTATCACAAAAGCCACTTATACTTAAGCTAATCCAAACAAGTTTTACTTTTGCAAAAGTCATTTATATAACCACCAATCCAAATATAAATCACATTACACAATCTGGTATTTACCAAAAGTAAAATTGTAAAAAGTCAAAATGGGAAAAGCTATTTTTTCAACCGCTGTTCTACACACACACACTTACTTTCATATTGGTTATTCCTGTTTAGTCTCAAGTTTAATGTCGATTCTGATGGTAGAATGGAAGTTGCCAAATAACAATGGACAACCTGTTTTATCACTTCTTGGAGGGAGAGAGTGAAAAATGAATATCTAAAATGAAAAAAATGAACTCACTCTATTATCACCAGCTAACCGATTTTTGCTTTCTTAGACACTACCTCCGATCCTTAATATAAGATTCACTTTATAGTTCAATTTTTTCATTAAATCAAGTCTTGTTAAGTAACGGAGGGAGTAGTTGGTTTACATTACACAAAGCTCTTGTATATTCAGGACAAAGTGTTGTTATTTCACTTTTGTTCTGAGTGAGATTACTTAACAGTTTCTCCGAAGAATCCAACATACTTCCTTTCTCTCCTTTATGCTGATTCAAGTCATTTGCTTAGACTTGACTTTTTATTTCATCATTGCAGGAGCTGATTAACTTAGGGGCTGTTACACTAATGATTCCTGGAAATCTACCACTGGGATGCAATCCAGCCCTTTTAACTTGGTTTGCAGTTAAAGACAAAGACGAGTATGACAAATCCGGCTGCTGAAAATGGCTAAACACATTTTTTTATTACCACAATAAGATGCTTCAAACTGAACTCAATGATCTTCAACTGTTGTATCCTCACACTAAAATCATCTACGCTGATTATTTCAACGCCGTGCTTCAGTTGAACCATTCTCCGGAACAATTTGGTACTCCTTTACTCCAAACTTGTTGTGCATCAGAACATGCATATTTTCTGGGTTTCATATATATATATATATATGCTTGCTGCTATTTCAGGATTTGGGAAAAATTTTGTGAAAATTTGCTGTGGAGGTGGAGGTCCGTACAATTACAATGAATCAGCAGTATGCAGCTACTCAGGAGTGGTATCATGTGATGATCCTTCAAGATATGTGAGCTGGGATGGCTTGCATTTGACTGAGGCTGCTTATAGATGGATTTCAAAGGGTTTATTGGATGGAACTTACACTACTCCTGGCCTTGCTACTTCTTGCACTTCACAATTTGTGACCTCTGGAGATTTCAGTAGTAACTACGCTATGAAATGAGGATGGTTCTATGCTTAAATGGTGTTTTCATTGTCAACCAATTCGATGCTGGTTCACTTTCTTGTCGCAGTTTATCACCTTGCTTCAGAGACATGCTAATGGAAGCAGATTTTTTTTTTGTTTTTTTTTTTGGGTCGGTAAAATAAAGGCAAAGCTGCTGTAGTAATTGCAGATTGCAGTGATTCTCTTTTGTAAGGAAAATAAAGAGCTGAAATTAATTATTCGGATGTGATTTATGTCTAATGATTTTGCTGGCCTTGTGTTACTATATGGTACTTTCTTTATTTAATTTTTTATGCACCGACTTTATTTATTTAAAAGAGGTAAATTTATTTGAAGTCGGATTCATATAACCTGATATTGATGCACTCAATTGGTTCTATCAAGGAACAATAAGAAAAGAAAATGCTAACGTTCCTGTCATGAGCATGGAGATTTGGTGCAATTCTCTTGTGTGTTTTTCTTTTAATTATTCATTAACAATAAAATAATAAATGCATACTATATCAGCACATGTAATGTAAGACTCACCCAAAGGGAACAGACATAAAGAGATGAGGATGTAATTATAAGAGTAATTAAATTTGATACGTGATATATATTTTTTTTAATCTCTAGGGATATGAATAATATATAAATGAAGATGGTTTGATTTCATAAGAAGTAGCAGATCTTTGCTATCACTACTACAGAAAGCACTTTTAACATCCGTTTTTAGGCCTTTTTAACGTCCTTTTATAGGGGGACATCTATATGAGCGATGTAATAAATTATGACAATAATGTCCGTTAATAAAAGGATGTCTTGAGATGGAAAAGGGACACCTAAAGTGTCCACTTTAGACACTTAAGGTGTCCCTTTTTTCATTACAGACGTTAAAAGGTTTTATTTTTAAAAACAATGTTTATTTATATTTTTCACTGTCTAGTAAATTAAAACTACGGAAACAGGATCGAAAAACTATCCATAAACCACAATGTCCTTACAAATGGTAAGGAAACATCCAGCACTAACTAATTAAAGTGTTAAATCCTACTACCTAATACTATGTACAATAACCACCACAAAGTGTCAAAAAGTTGTCTACTACACAACTACTAACTAATATAAAAATAAACTTTACTGATTTATTTGTTGAAGAAGATGTCCAGTCAAAAGATCTCTGATCAAATTAATATCTTCATATAAGTAGATAGCATCATCATCAAAAACCTGCAAATTAGAAAATAAGCTTAGATAAAATCAAATAAGTGAATGAATTAATTAGCAATTCAATTACAACACAAAAAATATTATCATTTAAGAATGAAGAAGTGATTACCAGTTGAAAATCACTTGTAATTCCGCTCTGAATGATATTATATATATAAAGTATAACACAGTATCCGCATTTAGTGCTCTCTGGTTGCCGAGAGCACTATAAATCAAAAGAAAATGGTTGAAATCAATAAAGGCATATCTAAAATGACTGTCAATGAAAGAATTTGAATTGAAACTACTTACTTTCGGATAAAACCACTTCAGGTCTCTAATAACTTTACCCTTGTGTGACCCGCTAAGGAATCTATATGTCTAGATCACACTATCATTAAAATAAAAATCAACACAAATTAAAACAATTCATTTAAGTTAAGAATCAATGAAATACAAACAAAATAACTTATATGTTGAAGACGGATTTTATTTCTTTGTTTGGCTTTTTGCCCAAGGAGTCAAACCAATAGATTGTATTGAGGCGAGGACAAACAACACAAAGACTCCAATGGTAACTATTACAACATATACAGATTAAAATGAAGTTAGATGACAAGGTAATTATTTATTAAACATATTAAATAGACAAAATTAAAATACTTACCCTTGAACAATTGGTGCTAGATAACAACGAAATTTGGCATGTGCCATTGCGTAGCCCACATAGCTCATCTTTGCTTCCAAAGTATTAGTATCCCTTGTCGTATTTGTAGGACATAAGAATCTATATAAATCATATTTTTCCATGTTGATGCATATGTGGTGGAAGGGGCTATAATAGAATTAAAATGATAAATGAATTATTGAGTGTATGAAACCAAAAAAACCACTGCATTAATTGAAGGAAAAAAACTTACCTGATTGCAAATTTAACCTATCCTACATCTATCTCCTCCAACTTAATGAACTCCTTGAAATCTTTCCTGTCAATCGTAAAAGGATACTTCAATGTTAGGCCTACAATCCTTGGAGGCATGTGCAAGTCATCTGGTGAATGCCTTTATGAAGTAGTTGCAGTCGTGCCAAGAAGGGCCATTTTCCAGCATCTTGCTCATCCTATTGGAACATAAAAAAATAGATTATTAGTAGGATGCCAACAAATCTCAAGTAATACTAAGATAGTTCCTACCATTAGAGGTGTTGCCACTGTGCCAATAAGATTTTGAGGCCAAATGATGAAAAATCCTATCACCTGACCTAGCGTGGCAACTTCTTCATCAAGAACAGGGACAACTCCACCTTCTTCCCCCTCTTGAACACATGTCATAGTCACCCTACATAAATGTTGTGGAATTTGTTTATGATGGTAGATGGTAGCTTGTGTGTGAACGAGAGCATCACAACAGCACGTAGCAGTGGGGCATCCAAATAGAGGGTGGAAGGTTCTCCCGGCCCTGGAGTGGAAGAAGAGTCGTCAAGTGGTTCCTTCGATAGGTTATAACTTCCTTTAGTGTTAGGGTAGGCCAAGGATTCCTGGGTTATAAGCTTATCATTTGCCATCTTAGATTTAAACATATATTTCATTTCTCAACATAGCTCTAGCAATAGCTCTTCTCAGAGCTTGTCGCGAAGTTTAACCTCAAGCTCTTGTTCGACTTTCTCACGAATCTTAACCACAAGCTCCCTACTAGGTTCAGCTTGTGATGATTAATATGAGGCTCATCCAAAATACTCCGTGACACTAACTCCCCTGGCTCCCCTCGAATAAGACCGGGTGATCTACCTTCTCAACTTCTCCACTTTTATTGCACTCGCAAACAAACACTTAAACCGCAGTATTATTGGAAGATACCATAACACCTTTGAAAGTTGCATTTTAGCTGTCCGTTCGCCACAACCACCATCTTTCTTCACTTTGTATCATGAAGTTTTACACATAGGATACTCACTAAGACCTTCATACTCCTTTCTATACAATACGCAGTTAGGGTAAGCGTGTATCTTTTTATACTCCATACCCATCATAGACAAGATTTTCTTGGCCTCATACATACGGTTTGGAAGTACATTATTGTCTGAAAAAATATCACACAATAGTTCAAGAAGCAATATGAAACTACTATCAGTCCACCCACAAGTTGCCTTTAAGTTGACTAAATGCAAGGTTCCGGTCAACCGTGTGTACTTACTCCCAGGGTACAACGGTGTATCTGCATCACTCCTTAGACTGTCATATTTATGTGATTGCGCAAAGGATTCTATCTCAACATCCTGAATCATTTTCTCCATTCTATCTTCATCTATGACATCCACAACTTCCTTCTTGTGCGACGAACAATCAGTTACTTCCTCACCATGTCATATCCACCTTGTGTATCGAAGATTTATTTTATCACAAAGTAGGTGATCCCTTATAACATCAACATCTCGTCGACTCTCATTTGAACAATTGACATATACTACTACAGAATATAGATTCTATTACCCCAAAGGACGTCCGTTTTTAAAAAAGAGAAGTAAAAAACATAGGCGGTGAAATTTTTGTAATTCTGGATGAGAACTAGGTAGCTTTAGGCGTCCCAATTTTTTTTAATTAAACGTTTTAGACATCCCAAATTCAAAAGGAAAAATCCTATATAAAATTGCCTGAAATAAGAAAATTCAAAATCAAGTTTTACAACTTAACAAATCCCTAATTAAGTTATTGACCCAATTTATAATTTCAAAATATGGGTGAAACAACTTTATTGTCCTCTCCTAGTCTTATATATCCTCTTAAAAGAGTTTTATTGGTCCATAACTTAATTTTTTAATATATATATATATATATATCAACACTAATACATAATAAAAATATATATATAATTCACTTAAACTAAAGGATTTTTTTTTTTTGTGTTTTAGAAGAATCATTAAGAATAATTAAAGCCAAAAAGTGAAAAGAAAATTATAACCCCAAATATTAATTAAATGATTTTTAGTCAAATATTGTGAATAGAAAATTTTATTTTTGGAAGAACTTGAATTATTTATTTTTTTAAAAAAAGAAAGTCAAACTACATTAATCACATAATTTTAACTTGTGTGATATATATGTTGCTTTTTTTTTTTTTACGTTGTTAATGAAACTCTTTAATATATATTTTGATAAATCATACATATGTCAGATTTTTTTTTCTTTTGATTAACATAGCTTGATTTTTTTCTCATAAAAAAATTTCAATTCAAAAATAAATTTTTTATTCTTAATATTAAACTTAAAATCATTTAATTGATATTGGAGTTGAAGCTTCCTTTTTTAACTTGAATTGTTCTCGATCATCCTTCTAAAACACAAAAAATTTCTTTGATTCAAGCGAGTCATATTTTATTTTATTATATGTAAATGTTTATATATGTGTGTGTGTATATACTTGTTGAAAAAAAAAATAATTTATAAAGCAATGAAACTCTTGTAATAGGAGAGAAGATACTTAAGAGGGCAGTAAAGTCATTTGATACACATTTTGAAATCTTAAATTAAGTCGATAACTTAATTAAGGATTTATTGAATTTAGCAACCTGATTTAGAATTTTTCTATTTCAAACAACTTTATATGAGATTTTCCCGATTCAAAAAGAGACGTCTAAAGTGGGACTTTAGACGTATCTTTTTGAATTTGAGACGTCTAAAGTAATTCAAAAAAAAAATTTGTTGATGTGTAAAATTATTAATTAAATGTTTTACATGGTTAAATATGATGTCGTTGAGGATTTTGATTGAGCAAGTATTTGAACTTTGAAGTTAATTGTTTAATTTGAAATGCCAGTACAAATTATAATCAAAATTAAATAAATGACGGTAATTCACCGTAATATAATTATAATAATACTAAAGTAATTCAAAAAAAATTAAACTTTTTTTTTTTTTACTTTAGACGTCCTAAATTCAAAAAGGGACGCATAAAGTGGGGACTTTAGACTTTCCTTTTTGAATTTGGGACGCTTAAAATAATTCAAAAAACAAAATTTTAAATTTTCTTTTTTACTTTAGACTTCCCAAATTCAAAAAGGGACGTCTTAGACGTCCCTTTTTGAATTTGGGACATCTAAAGTAAATCAAACAAATTTTTTAAAAGTTTTCTTTACTTTAGACATCCCAAATTTAAAAAAGGGACATCTAAAGTGAGACGTATAAAGTAATTCAAAAAAAATTAATTTTTTTACCTTAGACGTCCCACATTCTAAAAGGGACATCTAAAGTGAAACTTTAGACGTCCCTTTTAAAATTTGGAAAGTCTAAAGTAATTCAAAAATTTACTTCTTTTGAAGTTTCTTCTTCCATCCTTCTTCCACCGCCACTCTCTCTCACTCCCTCTCACTACCGTTACTCTCTCTTGAAGGTCATCCTCCTCTCTCTCCACCACCATCATCCGCCGTCCTCCTGTCTCCCTCTCTACTGTTGAAGCTCGTCGCCATTGTCCCTTCTTGATCTTTGACACCGTTGGTTCCTCCTCCCTCCCTCTCCAACCGTTGGCCTCCCTCCTCCCTCTCCCACCGTCGCCAAAATGTATGGTTAATTTTTTTTTTTTATGAACTAAGTTCTGAAGTGGGATTATTGTATATGCATTTTGTTGGTGTTGGCATTTAGATTTATCATCATTGTATATGCATTTTGATTTATCATCCTTCATCAGTATTATTTTTTTTTATTTTGAGTTTCCCTTCAGGCACTTTGTGATAAATTGATGATAACTGATGAGTTTGTTTTAATTAGTTAGTAGTTGTGTAGACAACGTTTTGACACTGTGTTGTAATTATTGTACATTGTATTAGTTGTGAAGAAGCCTACTTGTATTAGATAGTGCTGGATGTTTCCTTACCATATAAAGGACATTGTGGTTTATGAATATAATTCTTCAATCTTGTTTCTGCAGTTTTAATTTAATGAGTAGTGAAGAATATAAATAGTCATTTTAAAAAAAAAAAACCCTTTACCGTCCCTATTTTAAAAAAAGGGACGTCTAAAGTGTCAGTGTAAATACTTTAGACGTCCCTTTTTAAAACATAGACGTCTAAAGTTCAGCCTTTATGCGTCCCTTTATTTACGGATGCTATTGCCATTATTTACTGCATCGCTCACATAGACGTCCCCCTATTTTCAGACGTTAAAAGGGCTAAAAAAGGGACGTTGAAAGCGTTTTCTGTAGTAGTGACATAAGGATAAAAATACATCTCATTTTTTGAAGGAGCATTCCTTCTAGCAAAATCAATAAACTCTTCTACTTCATTCTCATATTCTTCACTAGTTCTCAAAGCATTCATCCAACTATGATCCATTTTATTACCACCTAAGTCATTTCCAACAACACTCAAGTTTATAACAATTGTCAATGAATCAACGATATTGTGATTATGCAATATCACCTAATTGTCATTAGTTCTCTTTTTCATGACCTAAGTGTCATTCTCCTTTTTTAAAAACATATGGAAATCTAACAATTGGGCTTTATATCAACCCAAAACAACACAATTTACACAGGTGCTGTTGTGAAAATAAAAGAGATCTGAGATAGAGAAGAGCAAGACGATAAGAGAAAATGGTGAGAGAAAAAAGGGGAGCAATTCTCATTCACTCATATTTCTTGTGATTACAATATTATGTACAAGGCCTCTATTTATAGCTTCTAAGAGTCACTAACAAGGGTTACAATCAATATACAATAAATGATACAATTAATACTATATGATCCTTCATATCATTAAATAGCCTTTTAGTTTCTCAACAACGTATTTATGAATGTTGACTAAAATATGAGTCAATGGACATTCACATAATTAATATTCATAATACCTCCCCTTGGATGTCCATGATGAATGTGCCTCATTAAAAACTTTAACTAGAAAAAACCCAATGGGACAAAAACCTAGCCAAAGAAAATATTACATCATTCATTGATACACTGTTCAGTGCCGCCTCATTAAAAACTTTTCTATGAAAATCCAGTAGGACAAAACCTAGATATAGGAAAAAGAGTACAGCATGTATCAACTCCCCCTATTGACGACATCAGTTTTACTCCCCCTAATGACAACATCACTTCAAATGTCTTTTCAAACATATCTTCCTTTTAGCCGCCAAACATTATATTGTTCGTTGTGGAACAATAAAATAATTAACATGAAAATCACTCAATCTTATTTTTATTATCCATTGTGTACCTGCAATAACTAAATTTTACCAGTAAAATCATAATGAATACAATATTAACATGATCTCTAAATATTCTCATAACTATAAGGTACTTCTAGAATATCAAATTCAATATATATTTTGCAAGAAAAATTATCATTGGGCATGCTTCTCACATTTTGGATCTTTTGAAGATTCTTATGTAAACTCCACTATTTAGTGAGTCATATGCATAGGCTATATATAACAATATCTAACAGACGCATAATTTTTCTTTTATAAACTGTTAGACTAATAATATATAAAATTATTTTATCCACCACAAAATCATATATCTCATCGTAATCATATTAGACTTTGAGAAAATCTTTATAGATTTTCACCTAAACACATAAACATTCATATATCCCAAAATACTATCATATTTATATTGTTTGGACTATAGGTCCATAACTATCACAATATAATCATATTTTCATTGCGTCTTTTTTCATCATTTACTTTTCCTTTTTGGCCAATCATCTTTATATCTACTTCTCATAACATATCTTTATATAAGATTCTCATTTGATCACGTGATATCATTTTCAAACTTGTTATCAACAACTTTATCTTATTGGTTCCATTTTTCCCACTATAACATAACTTATTAATATCTATATTACTTTTCATGTACCTAAACCTCTCTTGAGGTTTTTGCTATTTAGTTATGTCTTGACACTCTTCTAGAGTACCTGTCTCCTTAATATGAACATCTTAATTATATGCTCTAATTTATCCATAAATTTATATTTGGAACTGAATAGTTTCTCATGCTTTGGGCATGTCTCTCTTTTATTCATATTTATTGGAGCATTTTTAAATAGAATATGAGATTTATTAACTCTCATTTAGGTTAGTAATTCCTTCTAGCAAATATTTTATAATATTTGATTGCATAGCCTGATGAACTTTTGATTCATACTTCTATATTCGAGAATCTATACCTAATGATGCATTCTATGTGTTCTATTTTCCAGCTATATATTCAATTTCTCCCTCTTATGATAGGAAAGCATTTTCAAATGACAATTGACTAAGGAGGTCCTTATCCAACATTCTTTCTATATCCATCAATGTGCACAGTGGTGGATTAATAAGCATTGCACATCTAAGCCTTTTAAGATTGAATATGTCTAGCTTCTGACCAAAAGCCAATTTAACTGGAAGAATTTTGTTGGCTTGTATAAATGCTCCAATATAAAATCAAATATACCAACATTGAAATACAAAATTTTTGAAACACCCAAATTTTATTCACCAAGAATGTATTGTAATTATTTAATATATTGAATAAAATGGTGAATATTCATAGCCATAGGGATTAAATATTGGAAATAGAAACGTGAATAATGCTTCTAGTGAAATTTTCTACAAGATAGTGAGTTTGTCAAATGGTTTTGGATGAACAAATGATGAGTATAAATTATGAAATTTTACAAGGTGAAAGTAGACATCCTAAGCTTTAATTTGATAGGTCATATGACTCAATTAGAGCTATATACAAAAAGTTATGTATTTTTGAAGTTAGCCTAGAAAAACTGTGAATTTTTTGGAACAACATGTAAAGATTGAAAATCTGGGAATTTTGTACTTCCATTTGGCAAGATGCTATATTTTTTCTTAGAACTAGATTGAATAAGGGTTCTATAGCCTTTGGGCAAAAAATCTACAAATTTAGTTATGATTTTTCAAAGTTAGGGCAGAAAATCTGCCAAGAAGGCCAACTATTCCGAAAATTGGAAAATAAAATGTGTTGGCAATTATGTAAATTATGGAATAAGGCAATAAGAGGCAAAAATAATTATTTGGCTCATAAACATGCCAAGTGGCATCATCTTAAGAAAAGAGGAATAAATAATAATTGTTGAATATGAGCACATGTACAATTCAGATTAAAATAATGTTTCTTGTGCATGTAATTGGATTAATGGAATTAAAGCCCAATTGTGTGCATGAAGGGGCTCTTATGCGTTTTATGGGCTAACCAGATAGAAGAGGAATTAGTTCAATTGTGATGGAAGGTATTATGACATATTTAGTTGAAGATAAAGCCAAGTACAAGACACGTCATAAATCTCATTTTTGTGATAATATTAATTAGGGAAAAGGTGAGATATTTTGCAAAACTCTTCCTTCGTCTTTTTGTTCCCTCATTTCATGCCTAAGCATATAGAGGAGAGAGAGAGAGAGAGAGAGAATCTTCAAGAAAGACTTAGGAAAGGAGGAGCACAAGGAGGCTAAATCCAAAGGTGAGAACTTGAAATTTCAAGAGCCAAGCCTTCTAATTTGTATAGTTCATCTTCTAATCCCTTGATCTTCATGGAAATCATGTGTAGTAAGAAAATATTCAAGGTTGAAGAGAGAGTGAATAGAAACTTCTAGAGAGAGAAAGCAAGAGAAGCCAAAGGTAACCTCAAAAACCTTAAATCCTTGGTGGTGGTGTTGTTGTTGATAATAATGTTCTTGGCTTGGTATGGTGTTTGTTGGTTGAATTTGTATATTTGAAAAAGTGATCATCCTAAGGGGTTATGCTGCCCAAATTTCTTCAAATCATGGTTAGTATATGTTTAAATGGTTTACTAAGGGATTATGAGAGGGAAGGAGTAAGCTTTAAGTGTTAAAACACAAAGTTGCAATTTTCTCTGTTCCTTTGAAACATTTCGGCCAGACCTATTCTAAGGGGAAGAAGTTGGATTTTCAATGATTTGATGGTTCCATTGAGTTTATGAAGAAAAATTAGGTAGGGTTACAGTTTATCACTTTTTCAGAAAAACTCAAAAAAGCATAATTATGAAAACGCCCCTAAAACCCTGAAATAAGGGCTGCTAAGGGCAATTTTGTCTTTTGGCAATGAATTTGGTAATTCTAAGTAGAGCCGGAAAAACAGGCTGAGCTCATTTAGGCCCTAGCCCATCAAGGGTCAGGGCTTACAAAATGTAGCCTCCAAGGAAGTCGGGCCTAAAAGGGAAGGCCCGTAGGGCTGAGGGCTTAAAAGGGTTAGCTCTGCAGGGCCTCAGGCCAGCCCGTTAGCCCGTTTATTTTTTTTTTCTTGGAAAGGGAAACCGTGTTGCCTTATTGAATCTATATGTCACTATGTCCTCATATTGTATAGAGTATGATTTTGGAGTATACTGTTTTGCCTAATTGAATCATATTGTGATTTTTAAGTATTTTGTTTAGCCTATTTAGAATAAAATCATATTGTATACTGTTCTACCTAATGGATTATGATTTTTTATTGAGGTTGTGATTATTTGACTACTTGAGCCTATTACTCAAAGTGAAGCATAATCAAATATCCTTGAAATTAAAATAGTGGCGAAGAAGATGAAAATGATAGTCGTCATACTCATATTGCTTAGAGCTTAGAGTGTTTAGCTTCTTGACTTCTTATGCTTTAGTCTTTGTGTGAGTTATTTATGGACATGATTTTACCTTTGATTATACATTAGTAACTATGTTTGTTTATTGTATGAGACGTGTTGTTTAAACCTTAATGTTGACAATATTTATGTATTAAATTAGAACTTTAATCATTGTTATTTACTAATTATATCTCTCTAGGAAAAAAACGCAGGAAAAATAGTTAAATATTGTAAAAAGGACTTCCCGGCCTTGCAGGCCAGCCCTGGCCCGCATGCTCTGGGGTCGAGCCTTGAAAAACTGTAATTTTTCCAACCCCGGGTCTAAAAAGGTCAGCCCTGATTCCCAGCTCTAATTCTAATTCCAGAAATGGATTCTTTGGACAAAAATATGTCAAAATAACCCAGGTTAAAATTTTGGGAAAAGTACTGTCAGATCGGGTACGGCGAGGCTAGGCCGGATCCTGGGGCATTTTGGTAAATTTTCACAATAGGCTAATATAACCACTATAAACACTATAGAAGTGCCTAAAATGGTACATAAATGGGTTTTAACCTAATTCTTGTACGTTTGACATTTTAGGACAAAGTTAAAAGCCAGTCAGCGGCACTCATTACTAGGAACATTATTCGAGGATCAGGGAAAGGAGATTAAGGTAGGAAACTTACCTCTCCTGCGTTTATTTGATATTTGTGTTGGTGTATCGATGCATACTATTGTTTTGCTTGATTATGTGAAACATATATGAATGATTGAAGCTCTGTTTCTATTTGTGCTATGGCCATTAGTATGTTGTTTGAAACATTGAGCACGTAGATATATCATTGTGTTAGCATAAGTTTATGTAATGCAAGCATATCATGCATTAAGCACTTATCTTGCATGCATGTTGGTATTGTTTTTCTACTGAGATTCTCTCGAATCTCACCCTCCCCTACCAACAATTTAGATAGATGAGTATAGAAGTTATGCAGAGATCAGAGAAGGGAACTACACGAGAGAATTGATGTGGTGGAATAAAGATGAGAAGATGTCTGCGTTTCACTGGGACAGGTTGGACACCTCAGTAGCCCTGCACGACTACATTGATTGTAATTATCATGTACGAACCCCTATGGAGAATTTTATTAATCATGCACATAATATCAGTATATTTATGCTATTGATGTTTTGCCCACCGAACTACATATCGTTTTCCGCAAATATTCTCTAAAATGAGAAAATAAGATAAGGGTGTGACAATTTTGTTCTCATAAAAATTGATCTGACTATTTATGGAGGCTTTAGTACATGATTTCTAGATCATATAATCTGGAAATTGCACGCTTAATTTATTCAAACATTATGGCAAACTTCAAGTTTTGCAAGCTAATAATAATCTCACATGTAACCATCTTATAGATGTATTTTTCAAATTTATCGAATCATTGCATGGTTTACATGCTATTTCAATGGGCCCATATAATTCTATTTGATATATTTCCAGAAATACAGAGATCCATTCCTAATTGTGACCAATGATATTCTCATAGTCAATTTTATTTGTGAACAAGCATCATATAATAATTCTGGAATAATATGTTGGCTATGATCATGAAGACTCTTATGGCTCTTCAATAAATGTCAATACATAATCTTTTATAATTTGTTGCATCATATATATGACTTGGATGGCCAAACAAGTCATGCCAACAATAAATTTGTTCGAATAAGTAAACTTCTGGTTTACTATAACATGTTTCTTAACCAACAACAAAATTTTCAATTTCCATAAGATATTAATTTAAAATCTCAATGTGACATCCATTTTAGGGAGATCAATAAAGGATATATGATGAAGTATATGAGTTATGCTTTTCAATATTAACTCACACTTATATTCTAACAATCTCCCCCTCAAGTGTGAGTCATATAAGTATACTTTCTTTATTTCTGTATTTCAAATACAGACTAGTATATAGTAGGTCAATAACTTATCTTTCACTTCAAAGCTCAAATACTTCATATCTCACATACAATCATGAATTTCATTCCACTAGGGCTATGACCTCCAGACCCTCTGGTGAACCAATGTTTTGATGTAGATCTACGGGTCTTAATTTTCATTTTCCATTCTTAATCCGCTCAAAGAAAAATATGTATTAGTTTTTCAAGAACTATATCACAATAAGAATTGCATTAACTATTAATAATATATTTCAATTCACTCTGCTTCTTTTCATACACACTAAACATTATAAAATATTTAAAAGTATCTACAACATATATAGTTTTTCATAATCTATGTGATAACTCAATAAATAAGTAGAATTGCATCTCATATCCCAATTATAGAAATGACTTAACAAAATTAGCCATTAATTATGAAGTCCTAAAATTTTTGTCAACCTTATCACATGTAATTGCATAATGAAGCCAATGAACAATTTCCATTACAATATATTTAAATATAGATTATATATATTTATATATTAAATGAACACAGCAAAAACTTCAAATTAATCCACCAAATGGGAAGGTAGTAATAATTTACTAACATTTTCCAATGATTGCATAATTATATATGGAACAAATATATTTATAATTTAGGGAAAATTATAATAAAGAACCTAAGAAAAATAATATTTATTAAGAAGGACCATAAAAATGGTAATTATTTTGAAGGACCAGAAATTAAAATATTAAAATAGAAAGGCTAAATTGGCCTTAGCCAGATTTCCTATATTCTCTCTAACTTAATCTGGAATATGTTTTTTTACTTGAGAATATGGAGTGATTGATGGATAATTGACAAATAGAGACCAATTCAAATAACTTTATTCTTTTTCGATTGCATTGACAGGAAAGCATTAAACTACAACTCTACATCAATTACTCCAGATTATGTGATCATAAAATCAGTCACTCATGATGAAACAGCGGAGAACAATCATGATCAAGGTGACTTCACCTTTGACAGTCTAGTGGTTTCGCTTGAAAAATCTGCAAAACTATATCCCAAACTCACCTCCCAGTAACATTCTACTTCACCAAACTCGCCTCCTAGTATTTGTTGATCTTAATCTTTTTCCGTCTCTCTTCTAAACCTCTACAGACATATTTTTATGTTTGTTACCAATCTGGGCATAACCATGCGATATCACAATTCCAACATAAGGTGCAATATCAATGTTCTCGGTGTCACCAATCTGGGCATAACCGTGCGAGCTGTACAAATCCTAACCCAACTTAACTATGATGATAAATTTGTGAAGATAATAGGTATAGATCATTTTTTAATCATTCAATGTTATCTTTAACTTTATGGTGATGGAGACAGTGTTTTTTTTTTTTGTATATCCAGGTTCAAATTGTGCTTTGTGGTGATGAAGACAAGGTAACGCTGTCGCCCACCTATAATAGCATTTATTAGTTGTAGTAACAGTGTTATGGTTGTAAGAAGTGGCTAAGAATGGAGAATGCACTGGTTCTCTCTCGGGAAACAACCGCTCTCGTCCCCTCTTCCAGTGAAGAGGAAGACCTACTAGCCCGAAGCTCAAAAAAGATAAAGAATGGGACTGTTACTAATGGTGGTATTCGGCAAATGCAACAGTGGCCAAAAGTGGGGTTCAAGGATTCTGTTTACTCTAAAGGAGCAACTTCATTTGCAGACAAGCTGAAGGGTCTTAGCAATGGAGAAGACGATGATACAGCAACGGAGCTGGATAAGTACCACGATGATATGTCTGATGATACCATGTCTGAAAGCTCACAGAATGAGGAGGAACAGGGTGATCCTTTGTGCAAAACAATAGAAGACCCCAAGAGGAACTTTCCTACCTTTGTCTTCTCCGGGAAAATGAAGAAACGGATGTATAAGGCTTGGGGGAAATCGGTCATCATTAAACTACTGGGAAGAAGTATCGGTTTTAAAGCACTGAAGGCAAGGATACAGACTCTGTGGGCAAAGAGGGGCGTTACCAAACTTATCAACATTGGACATGGATATTATGTTGTTAAGTTATCCAACAAAGATGATTATTACAATGCACTTACCGGAGGACCGTGGATGATTTATGATCACTACTTAACGGTAAGACCATGGGAACCACGATTCAACTCAGCCAGAGCGACAATCGATAAAGTTGCTGTATGGGTTCGATTACCAAGTATCTTCTTGGAATACTATGATAAGGAGGCATTAACCTTTATTGGGAACAGAATTGGAGAAACCATTAAAGTAGATGTTAATACCTCTTGTCAACTACGAGGTCATTTTGCTCGAATTTGTGTTCTGGTGGACTTGAGTAAATAGCTTATGTCTGGTTTTTCAGTGGATGATGAAGATTATTTTGTGGAATATGAAGGCCTACATTTACTCTGTTCTGGATGTGGGATTTATGGGCATCATCATGAAGCATGCCCAGTTAAAAAGAAACAGAATGAGGAGCAAGATAGAGTAGAGCAATGTAATAAGGAGAAGGGAGGAGATCACATGGAAACACATGAACAAACATCTAATGGTGATGAACAATGGAGGGTAGTACAGAAAATAAGACGGCAGCGACGGACCAAGGACAGACAGGGAGAAACACTAAGGCAACAACAGCCGGGATCCCGTTTTTCCCTTCTTGCTGATGTGGAGGGAGAGGCCAGGAAAGATGACACAGGGAAAATGGGAGAGATACCTCCACAGAGCACGTTGTCTGTGCCACGGACACTACCTAGACGCACAAAAGATGTACGATCTGACAAAGGTACAGCAGCTGTTCCGGAGGATTTGGAACAAATGAGTAGTGGCGCAGCAATTCAGCCAGTAATTGAAGGGACCCAAAAAGAAGGAAAGCAACTACTAGGGAAACGACGAGTGGAAAAAAGAACAAGGGACATAGAGAAGGAGAGAACAAACGTACAAAAAGAGGACTGGAGAGTTTCAATGGTGGAAAAACCGAATGTGGGGCAGGAGGGGGTGACTATGGGACAGGAGGGTGGCCAAAACGAATCGGCAGGTAATGGGAATAATTCTATGGACTCTCTTCCCTATGACCCTGGATCCGAAAACAATTTAGAAATGGACTCTGATAAAGGTTATGGTGGGCTAATTGTTGACAGCCCAACAAACGATGACGAGGAAATGACTTGTAATCTTGAAGGAACCATTGTTCCTGGGACCCAATTGTCCAGTGGTCTGTGAGTGAGCCCCATCAGCCCAATAATTGGTTTTTATGGATAATATACTTTATTGGAATACAAGAGGGGCTTGTGATAAAAGCCTTCTCCGAAACTTAAAATTGTTGTGTCATGGGCCTAAGCCCAGTTTAATGATCCTTGCGGAAACAAGATCTGATGATGCTCAGCGATTCTGTTGCCTTCAGGCTATCGGCTTTGACAAGATCAGAGTTATCCCAAGTGTAGGGCGATCGGGTGGTCTAGTTGCTACCTGGAATAGCTCACGAATTTCCATTACTGTGTTAGAGGAGAACCGACAATTCTTCCACATGCATTGTCGATTTCCTAATCTCCCAGAATTCCTGCTCACAGCGGTTTACGCAATTCCCCACTCAAATCACAGGAAAGTATTGTGGGAGCACTTATTACAATTACCAGCGACTAGCTCCAAGCCATGGACAGTGATCGGCGATTTCAACGATATATTGAAGGAGAGTGAACGAATTGGTGGACGAGGGAGCTCCTATGTTAGAATGCAGTGGTTCCAAGATTGGATCAATGAATGTGGTTTGGTAGATATGGGATCTGTGGGTCCAAAAATGACATGGAGAGGACCTCTATTGGCCGGCTGTACTAGATTATTTGAAAGACTAGATAGAGGCCTTGCTAATAATATGTTCATATCAGAGTTGCCAGAGTCTTTTGTCAAGGTACTTCCCAGACTAGATTTTTCTGATCATAATCCTCTTCTGTTGTTTGTGGGTATTACTAAAGTTCTGTCTAGATTTAATAAGCTATTTCGCTTTGAAGCTATGTGGTTGTCACATGGAAATTTTAAAGAACTACTCAGGAATCATTGGTCTAACCAAACTAATATAACGGCAGATCTGGAAAATTTTAAAGAACACCTATGTGTGTGGAATAAAGAAGTATTTGGATGTGTTGAAAAGAAAAAATCTTCCCTACTGGCTAGATTAAATGGGATTCAGAAATCAAAAGCTTATCCCTTTTCTTCCTTCCTATGCGATTTGGAACTACAATTTCAAGAAGAATTAGAAGGGGTACTTAGGGAAGAAGAAATAAAGTGGTTCCAGAAATCTAGAGCCACATGGATAACCAAAGGAGATCGTAATACTAAATATTACCATCTCAAAACTACAATGAGGAGAAGAAAGAATAGAGTTTTAACTCTGAAAAAAGATGATGGAAGTTGGATTGACAATGAAGATGATATTAAAAGTCATGTGCTGAATTTCTTTAGATCCTTATATCAGGAGGAGAACAGTTATACAAGCTATTTACATTCCGATTCCTCATTTCCTAGTATTGCTTCATCCATTCTAAGCAATATGGGTCGACTACCAACAGATGAAGAAATTAAAGGCGCACTATTCTCAATGGGACCATACAAGTCTCCTGGATTTGATGGATTCCAGCCTCTCTTCTTCCAATCTAATTGGAATATTGTGGGGGCCTCGGTGTGCAGCTTTGTTAGAGGGGTATTCAATGGATCAGTGCATGTGACTGAAGCTAACAAGACCTTGATTACGCTTGTTCCTAAGAGAGATAATCCTGAATTTGTGACGCACTTCAGGCCCATCTCCTTATGCTCCGTCCATTACAAATGTATTACCAAGGTTATTACGGGTAGATTGAAGACAGTAATGCAAGAACTGATTTCTCCTTATCAGGCGGGATTTATTAGAGGAAGACACATTCAGGATAATATTGTTATTGGCCAAGAAATTCTTCATACAATGAAGAAGGCTAAAGGAAAAAAAGGCTTTATGGCATTAAAGATCGATCTCGAAAAAGCATATGATCGTATTCGATGGGATTTCTTGAGGACGGTATTGGTTGAAGTTGGATTTGAAAAGGGGTTTATAGAACTTATAATGCAGTGTGTCACCACAGCGTCTTACAATGTTCTTTGGAATGGAAGGACAACAGAATATTTCGCTCCCAAGAGAGGACTTCGGCAAGGGGACCCCATATCACCCTACCTTTTCGTACTTTGTATGGACAAGCTCTCACATGTGATTAATGATGCTGTACAACAGAAGACGTGGAAGCCAATTTGGGTCTCAAGGGCAGGACCAGAAATATCACATCTTATGTTCGCGGATGACCTTCTGCTTTTTGGAGAAGCCACTGTGGAACAGGCGAAAAGTATTATGTCATGTCTGGATAGCTTCTGCTGTGCATCAGGGGCAAAAATTAGTGCTTCAAAATCATCTATTTTCTTCTCCCCAAAAGTTCCGAAAGCAACGAAGCGCAGAATTCAAGGAATTACAAGAATGGCTATCACCAGTGAGGTTGGTAAGTACCTTGGGTTTCCCTTGTCTAGAAAAAAGAAGCCAAGAGAAACTTTCCAATACATAGTTGACCGTGTTAATTCAAAGCTTGCGGCATGGAAGACTAATTGCCTATCTATGGCTGGCCGCATTACCCTTGCCAACTCTGTAATAAGCACTATTCCTCTATATCCAATGCAGGTGGCAAAGGTACCATTGAGTATTTGTAGAGAGGTGGAACGGCTTCAGCGGAATTTTATATGGGGTCATTCCAATGGACATGGCCTTCATAATATAGGCTGGAATCAACTTGTCTTGCCTAAGAACCATGGAGGGTTGGGATGTAAGAATTTAGCAACAATGAATCAGGCATTTGGTTGCAAATTGGCGTGGAAGTTGTTAGTGGGTGATGATGCGCTTTGGACAGAAGTTTTGTTGAAAAAATACATGTTAAGGGATGAACAAGGTCTGCTGACTGATAAACCAGGTGATTCGCAGCTATGGCACTTTATTTGTAATCAAAAAGGTACTATTGAAGAAGGTATTAGGTGGCGAGTGAGAGATGGGACGTCGGTTAACTTTTTTCAGGACTGTTGGTTGCTTCAAGGAAAAAAGATAAAGGATATGTGTGTGAGACCTTTATCTGAAATAGAGAAAACAACCACAGTGGCGGATTGGGTGGTTAATGGAGCTTGGGATTTCACCAATCTAGCTTCCCTAGTGTCCAGTGAGGTTTTCCAGAGGCTCATAGCTATTCCTCCCCCAATGAAGGAAGCAGGTCATGATATTATGGGATGGAGTGGTAATACAAATGGCACATTCACTGTTAAATCAGCTTATTATCTTATTGAAAACCCCCCGGCGGACTCATATAACGCAACTTACAAGTTGATTTGGAAGTGGAAGGGAATTGAAAGAATAAGAGTTTTCCTCTGGCTAGTATTTCACAATAGACTTCCTACAAATGAGTGGCGAAGTAGGTGGTCAGCTTCGTCCCCTCATTGCTCATACTGTGATGCAGATATTGAGAATCTTGTGCATATCCTGCGTGACTGTCAGTATGCGAAACTAATGTGGATCAGCTTAATTCACCCAAGACATCACAATGCTTTTTTTAACTCCTCCTTGCGAGATTGGATCAGTTTGAACCTTAAAAAAGAAATGGGGAGGAATAGTGATGCAGATTGGCCATTACTGTGGGGGGTCGGAGTATGGAGTTTATGGAAGTGGAGGAACAGGTGGATCTTTGAAGAAAAAAACAAGCCCCCCAACCCAGGATACATTCTTTTGCATTCATGGAAGAACTATGTTCAGGTACAGGATGAGAGGAAGGAAGAAGCATCAGCAGCCACATCAGTAATAACATGGCAAGCTCCTCCACAGGAGTGGATCAAACTCAATGTAGATGGGGCAATGTCATCAAATTTGAAATATGCTGGCTGTGGTGGAGTCATAAGAGATTTCAAGGGCTCATGGATTACAGGATTTTCGAATTATATAGGCATGTGTAATGCTCAAGAAGCGGAAGAGTGGGCATTGCTAAAAGGCTTGCAACTAGCCTGGGATATGCAGTACAGGAAGGTCATCTTAGAATCTGATGCAAGAAATCTGATAGAATTGCTTCTGAACTCACCTTCTATTTCCAATCTTAGTCTTGTTATGCTTCAAGTCAAGAGTTTCCTGGAGAAGCAGTGGGAGGTTAGGTTGACATATATCTCTCGAGTGCAAAATGCAGTTGCTGATAGACTGGCAAAAGATGGTATCTCACGGACTGTCCTTTATTCCTCGTGTCCTCCACATTTGAGGACCTTAGTGCTACATGATTGTATGGGAATTAGTTCCCCACTTAGTTAGTTACTTCTAATTTCGGGCTTGTCCCTCACTTGTACCAAAAAAAAAACAGTGTTATGGTTGTAAGAGGATCTGGAGATAGCTACAGGGGCAATTTAGTTTTTCTATTTTAATTTCTGGTCCTTCAAAATAATTATCATTTTTATGATCCTTCTTAATACATATTATTGTTTTTAGGTCCCTTATTATAATTTTCCCTATAATTTATGCTTGATAATAATAGGAAGTAAGAGAAAAATAGTTGACACAATAGTGGAGTATCGTATAGATGATACAATAAACTGTGCACAAGAAATTATTAAGTTGAACATTCGCAATAGAACACACAATAATGAATACTTATAATATTTATGGTTTTCGTTTAAATTATCCCAACTATTCATGCATCCATAAAATAAGCTTGCAATATATATACACACACAGATATATAATTTATACATATTACAAAATTAATTTTGTGAAAATTTGAAATAAACTATTTACCATTTCAAAAAAAAAAATTAAGGCTCAATATAACTCTTTAAGGTTAGAAGAGAGGGACAATAACAAATATGAATGTATTAAATTAGTCCAATATTCATCAAATTGTCTTAAGAACTATCATTATCATTTTAAAATTGTTTAAATTCTTGTAATGGGTAAACATGGTTATAAAAAAAATCCAAGAATGTGAAAGATCCTTTGAAGGGAACTTGAAAGAATAAAATGCAAATTGATCGAGCTCATAGTTTTAAACTTTTCAACATTAATAAAAATACTATATGCAACATTCAAAATATGTTGTTTGAACAAACGTTGTTCAATATTTTCTTTTGTATTTATAATATTGCAATAATTCTTAATTATTCTTTCTTACCTAATTTCATCCCTTTGTCCATGGGATCTAATGTCCAGATTTTGTTTCTGTAGCTAAACATTTAGTTTGAAAACTAAATTCATAGTTAGTTAAAAGAAGTGGGGGAAACTCCAAATGCTTATAATAAGATTTATCATCACAACGAAATCAAACTAATATTGAATAATATCATAATATAATAAAGATATGAATGGACAAAATATGCATAATATAATCTCTTTAATTTTGCCCACAAAATGGAACAATAAAATGCATCAATATCACAATATGACCACATTTTAGGCTCTTTGATATCATAACCTCTCTTGACATTTTTTTTCAATCATTTATGGCTTCATAACTATTTGTTTCATAGCCATTAGTTTTCACTGTCAATGAGTTCATGGTCATATGTCTAGAAGGCTTTGAGCCATATCATTATATCTCAATGAACATGGCAATGAGTTCATGGTCATATGTCTAGATGGCTTTGAGCCATATCATTATAGTTCAATGAATATGGCAATATATGGATATTATGCCTTTCGTGACCATGAGTTTTATCATATACTAACTAGTCATCAGGACTAGGATAAAATTCTCTTGTATCATTAGTCTTCAAGACATGATAAAAATACCATTTATAACAATCATACTGTCAAGAGTTCTTTTGAAAATGTATGCCATTGATTAAGATCATTATCAAGTGACCTTTTAGGAAGTAACCAAATTGAAAATAACATAGTTTCTTGCCATTTAGTCACAAAATAAAGAGCAATGTGGCATCAGGCCATTTAACTCTCGTGGCTTCATAATAACATAAAACTCAAATGATCCAACCATTATAGTAAAGTAAATTCATAAAGTTAAGAAATCATTCATAAAGATAACAAAATTAAAACTTTATGGCATCAGGCCGTCTAACTCTCATAGTTTTAGGCCAATAAGTCTCATCCCATGACTTCGGGCCAATTAATCTCAAAATGAGAAATTAAGTCTATATGGCTTATAGCCTTTTGTCTTCAAGATAAACAAAAGTTGTATGACATTTGTTCATACAATAAGATTAAATGTGAAAAGGTATATGGCTTCTAGCCATATAATCTCACTATGAAAAATGAAAAGCATATCGCTTCTAGCCATATTATAATAAAATAAGAAAATTTTGGCCATATTATAACAAAATAAGAAATCCAAATAATATGGCTTCTGGCCATATAATTTTATAATATAATCACTACAAAAAAAAAACAGCATATTACCCACTGAAATTACCCACAGAATTCTATCTCTAAAATCAAATTACAGACGGATTAGGGACGGAAACGGAATTACCGACAGAATTTTTTCCGTCTCTAAAAAATCTGTCGCAAATTGATTTACCGACGGAATTTTTATTCCGTCAGAAATTACCGACGGATTACCCATGGAAAAAATTCCATCGGTAATTACCGATTACCCACGAAATAATTACCGACGGAATTTACCCACAGAAAATTTTTCGTCGGTAATCACCCACGAAATTTTTCCGTGGGTAATCCATCTGTAATTTAATATTATTTTTTTAAAAAATCCACGTGGCGACCTTAAAAGAGGCCACGTGGACATCACCAAAAGCCCCTCACCACCCACCCCCGCATCCGACCCCAGCGGCCCCCGACGTGTCCCTCTAACCTTGCGCTACGTGTCTCTGTGAGATAATTGTTGCATTTTGTGACAAAGGTGGGTTTCGAACCTTGGACCTTTGGTATGTGTTTTGATGCCTTTGTCAGTTGAGCTGCTTTAACCTTGCGTTATTTATTCACGTAATAATATATATAATGTAATAATTAAAAAACAAATATATAATTATGATAAATATATATATATATAATTAAATATATATTTATATATAATTATATATTTCATTTTTTATAATATAAAATATAAATTTTTTTAATTTCTAATTTTGTTTAAATATTTAATATTAATATAAATATATATAATATTACATATATAATTATATATTTCGTTTTTTATAATATAAATTTAAAATTTTTTAATTTCTTATTTCATTTAAATATTTAATATTAATATAAATATATATAATATTAAATATATAATTATATATTTTGTTTTTATGATATAAAGTTTAAAATTTTTAATTTTTTATTTCATTTAAAATTTTTATTATTAATATTATATATATTTAATATATTATATTAAATATTAATTTTATGATATTTAAATTTTTATTTGTTATAGATTATTTTTATTTTTATTATTTTATATAAATTATTCAAAGATAATAAAAAAATTATTAGTTTTACCAATTGATTACTCATGGAATTCCATCGGTAATTTCTCCTTAGATTACCCACGGAATTCCGTGGGTATTGCATCGGTAATTACCGACGGAATTTTTTCCGTCAGTAATTAAAGACAGATTACCCACGAAATTCCGTGGGTAATTACTGACGGAAAAAATTCCGTGAAGAATCTTTTAGTATTTAACGACGAAATTTTTTCTATCTTTAATCCGTCAGTAATTAGAGACGGATTACCCACAGAATTCCATCGGTAATTTCTCATTAAATTACCTACGGAATTCCGTGGGTAAGGCGTGGGTAATTACCAATGGAAAAAATTTCATGAGTAATCCGTCAGTATTTACCGACGGAATATTTTTTTGTCGGTAATTCCGTCGGTAATTTTTCCGACGGAAAATCCATCAGTAAACCGTTGGAAATTACTAACAGAAATAATTCCGTGGGTAATTCCGTCAGTAATATCATTTTTTTTTGTAGTGAATTTAGAAGTGTATGGTTCCCGGCCATATTAAAATAACAACATTAATAATATAAAAGAACTTGTAAAGTATATATATATATATAAATGAAATAACAATAAAATGTAAATAAATTAATATAACAACATAAATAAAATAACAATAAAATGAAATGAAATAAATAACATAAAATAAAGAAATAAAAATATTAAATAAGTAAATAAACAAATGAAACATAAACAAAATGAAATAGCATAATATAACAACATAAAATGTAAATAACAAGAGAATATAAAATAAGGAAATATAAATGGGGCATAAATAAGAGATTCCCTGAAAATGATAAAAAAAATAAAAACTTGCGAATGAGATTAAAATAAAATAGAAAAGCTACAATAATCTACAATCTTAGCCATAGAACCCAAGGTATAAAACAATCAGTAAGAAGGGTCTCTTTTATTCCATTTGATGGCTCAGATTATCCTAAATAGATTGAATAAAGATACCGTAAAAGAAGGTAGAGATGAAATTGTTAGAAAAATGAAGAGAGAGACATAACTTCATTAGAGTTTTTGTGTTGATAGCGTGTTATGAAAATAAAAGAGATCTGAGATAGAGAAAGAGCAAGAGGATGAGAGAAAATGGTGAGAGAAAGAAGGGGAGCAATTCTCATTCACCCGTATTTCTTGTGATTATAATGTTATGTACAATGCCTCTATTTATAAATTCTAAGAGTCACTATCAAGGGTCACAATTAATACTATATAATCCTTTGTATTATTAAACAGCCTTTTAGTTTCTCAACAAAGTATTTATGAATGCTGACTAGGTTATAAGTCAATGGACATCCACATAATTAATATGTATAACAAGTGCAAGGTTTTAACCATTTTTTTTGTCACAGGTAAGAAAAAAACCATTTTTTTTTTGTCACAATGCCACCCAGAAAATCAGGTTGTTTGTTTTCTTCTCTAATGTGGTGAATTTTCACTGTCCATTCTCTCCTCGGTGGTTCATGTAACATTTGACGCTTTGATTAAATAAATTAAGGACTAATACCTTTAAACACCTTATAAATGAAATAATGAGAAAAACCTTTGTATGTCCTGAAAAACTTACAATATTCTGGTATAAATCTGGAAAATATTTGCATTTTAAGTTCCTACACACACTTGATTCTATAAAACGTTGTGAGCTGCATTGAGAGCGCGCAATCGATGAAATGGAGGTCTGAAGCAAAGCCAAAGGATTATATATCTCTGAAAAGCAAGTTAAATTTTATCAATCATTTGTTTGCTTGGTATCTCACACTATCCCACACTTTTAACAAAATTAATAGATTAATTACTTTACTTTTTAAACTAATTAATAAATTATTTGACAGTGGATTACTGGATCATGGGTTAATCCATGCTCGATGAACCAAACTCTAACATCCAGTGTGGTTGAGTGCAGGGCAATGACATACGTTTTTTTGGGAAAGGAGTGTCTTCACTAACCTCTCTCTCCACCTTCTCTCTATTTACTTTCTCTACCATTAGATTGCCATTTAATGGTTGAGATTTTATATTATATTAAAATTATGATTGTAATATTAAAAATTAAATGATAATAGTACTTTTATAGAATAAATCCCAACCATTAAAAACCAATCCAATGGAAAGGAGAGTAAGTAGAGAGAGGAGTTAGTGGAGACATTCTGTTCCCCATTTTTTTTAACTTTTCTTGTACAAAATAAACATTAATTAATTACGGGAATCTCCATATAAAAATTTAAGGGTTAACCATACTTTTAGTCCTTATAATTTGAGTCAACTTTGGTCCTAGTCCCCCTGTAGTTTATTTCTTTGGGTATTAATCCTTATATTTTTACCCTGTTAAAAAGTTAGTCCTTTCGTCTGATCATAAGCAACAGAGCTGATGTGGCCGTTAACATTGTTATTATATGCTGAGATGGAAGAACAAATGGGCAAAACTGTTTACTGAGCTTTCTTTTTTAAAAAAAAAATATAACCCAACAAATGACCCTAAAATAACGTCGCATAGTTGGAAGACAACCTAGGCACGAGGGATGCTCAGTGGAGGAAAGGAGATCGATTCGCAGTGGCTGCATGGTGAAGGCGAAGAGGGTATTGTCGCTTGGGTTCGGTGGACAAGAAGTGATCAATTTAGAAGAGCCCACCGATGAATTGGGAGATGGGGGCTGTAATTCTGTCTACCCTTGAATATCTAAGACTTACATAAACAAGACTAATATTGCAAAATACTTGCAGAAGCAGCATAACAAGTTACCACAACAGTTTCAATCACAATTGATTTTGAGGTTGTTTGGTGAGTCAAGAATCCCATTCCCAAACTTGTCTAACTCGGATTCTATAGCCTTGACTATTTCAAATTATTCGGCTTTCTTTTTCATGAAAAGTTTCGATTTTTATAAAATTTTTGAAAATTTCTCAAATTCTGCTTGATTTCCCTTTTTTTGCGGTAAACTCCACCTATTTGTTATCTTCATCCTTCAAACATTTGTACCTATAGCATTTGTTTCATTCATGCCAGATAAACACAAAAGCCCATTCATCTGATTGAATTTTATTAACTTGGCATTTTCTTTATCTCTCTAGATCGGTGTTCCAGAAAGTTTTAGGGAGGGAAGGCTTCTTGACAAAATTCTGGTTCGTTGGTTTCTGACAAGAAGGAAGGAGAAGAAACGATGGAGTTTTGCTAAGTCTGACATTTGTGTTTTGAATAATGGGTTCCTTTTTTTTTCAAAAAAAAAGAGAGATAAAAAGAAAACGATGGCCAAGTGAGCTACTTTGTCCATGTGTTCTTCCATCTCATCATATAATAACAGTGTTAGTAGCCATGTCAGCTCCATTTGCCATATCATTAAGGGAAGGACTAACTTTTTAACCGAGTAAAAAGGACTAATACCTAAAGAAATAAACTATAGGGAATAAGACCAAAGTTAACTCAAATTATATGGACTAAAAATATGGTTAACCCAAAATTTAATATAGTTGATGAGATTCTTGCTGCCATTGATATAATTTAATCAATCAAGGAGAGAGGAAGAGGCCGAGGTAACATTTTGGCCAGTTTCAAGTAAGAAGTTGCTAAGCCAATTCTTTTCAAAGTCGGTCATCGTGGAAACTGATGATAGGACCCCCATTATATGATATGCTAAGTCGCATGCAATACAACCTGTTAAAGCTATATGTTAAATAATAAAGCTATATGCTAAATAATACTACCTCCGACCTAAATGTAGGATATGGCCTGGTTTGTAAAGCATGTATAAACTCATGTACACTAATTAGCTTCATACTAGCTAGTGGTCCACTCAGTGATCAGATACGTAAATGGGGATCTCATAGATGAGTATACAAACACACATTATACATTTGATCTTGCCAGTTGAGCACGCACGCACACATCTTTAATTACATATACTAGTGTGTGTGTATTTCTTTACTAAGCACATGCATCCTTTTATTTAAGATAGTCCTGTTTAAGGTCTATATTATCACGTATTAAGTGTGAACATCTCTTTAGATAAAGATTAAAATCTCGATTTACTGTATTGTGAGGGATTAACTCTTCCCGCATGGCTCAATCCAATTAGTGAGCATATGTGTGTTTTGAACCTACTAAATATACAAGCACATTAACTTTCGCAATGTCAGTGTGAGTCAGTTGATGTTTGCAAAGCAACTTTTTCTATATATATAATTAATCTGATATTGGTGTCCGTAAACATAACCTAACATTTTTTTCGGTCAAAACATAACCTAACAATTTTTTCTTGCCAAAGAAAACATAACCTAACAATTATAGTTTAAGAAATATAGCGTTTTTCTTCGAATGTTAATATCCTTTAAATCCAACTTAACAATCATGATTTTGATGGATTTAAAGTTGAAAACCATCAAAGTCAAGAAACATAACATAACAAGGTGTTGGATTCAAATTGTTGAAAACCATCAAAATCATGATTGTGTGTGAGAGAGAGAGAGAGGGACTAAGGTGGTTCAAAGTGTTCCGGTTCCAGTCGTCCCGCCCAATGCCAACATTTTGATCCCGGAATCTCCTGTCCCATCCAAGACCGGGACCGGGACCGGAATCGAGATCACCTTTGAGATCCCAAACCCAATTTCGGTCCTGGTTTTTCTTAATTTTTTATTTCATAAATTAAGATGTCCTTTTATTTTTACATTTTTTACTCCATAAATTAAGTTATCATTTGATAAGATGTGTGTCATATTTTTAGTTTGAGTTAAATCGCATATATCATAATATTAATCTTAACTATATATTGTATAAAGATGATGATGATGATGATGATGATGATGATGATGATGATGATGATGATGATGATAATAAAAGTAGTACATAAAGTCTTATTATTATGTCATTCTCTACATGTTTTAGTTGCTTATGGGCTATTAAAGAGATAGAACTTAAGTCTCATCTATAGCTCCTTTCACCTATAAATTAAGCTCTTAAGCTACATATATCAATTCTCATTGTAAGTTGAGAATCTGAGAATATTATGGCGAA
The DNA here is from genome assembly GCA_963855925.1 of Inga laurina. NCBI lineage: Eukaryota > Viridiplantae > Streptophyta > Magnoliopsida > Fabales > Fabaceae > Inga > Inga laurina. The sequence continues at coordinate 17,466,527 of OY979708.1, read as the reverse complement.
GGCCAAGTTATTGAAGTTGTGGTTTTGCTTCATGTTGGTGCTCTGCTCTTTTTCATACTCTGAATCTCGTCGTGAAGCCATTTTTCCAGGCTTGAAGGAAGATGTCACATGGTCAAAGTCAAAGTCAAAGGCCACTTTCAGGGTAGAAGTTGAAGCTGTTGATGAAGCTTCAGTGGAGAAGGGAAGAACGATGATGCCGAGTCGACTCAGTCCTGGGGGTCCTGATCCTAGGCATCATTGATTGTGTGGATTACTAATTATTCGTGAAAAAGCGTTGACTTCTCAGTTTGTCTTTTTTGTTTTGGCATGTAATAAAGGGCTTTTCGGTGGAGCTTTTTCCCCCTGAATCTGTTCGCCGAACAAACAAGGGAAGCTCTGAACTGAACAGAGTCTATTTCCACGCCAGTAACTTCATCTGTGTTCGGTTCAATGCTGTAAAACTTGTCTGTTCTTCCTGTGCTACTCCTTCCATTTTATAAGATGTTTCTAATTAATTTACGAGTACCAGTAAAAAGAGTTGAATACATTAAATTTGTTACAAAATTTAAGTGATTTCTAATATTACCTTTATTAATCACACTAAACACTCCAACATCATGTTAATTTCTAGTCTCTCACTACTCTTATTCAATATGAGCATATATTAAAATAGTACTCCCTCTCCCTCTGATGTTAAATGTAAAAGCTAAATGACTAATTTGTAAATATTGAGGAAGTTAGTTAAATCATTATTAATTTAATAGGTGCCAGTTTATCTAGAGAACCCTTTCTAATTATGTGCATAGTAACTACTCTTGATGAAAACTCTCTTTTTATGTGCCATCAACAGGGATACTTTAGAAAAAAAAATTACAAGTTTAGGTGTAAAAATAGATTGAGGTTTTATATTTATGATCGAATAAAGGAAACCACTTGTCCAACTACTGTATTTAGGTCCGGAAGGTAGCATTTAATACTTGTTAAAACTATCAAAATGTCTTGTAACAAAGGATAAAAACACTTCTTAGAAGAGATCTTGTAAACTGAGTCAAAGGAGTGCTAATTTAGATTTACTGCAAGATTGGGGAATTATTTTTAGCTAAATGAGGATTGTATTTCCTCTCAACTCTGACTAATACATTTAATTGACTTCTCTTACATCCCCCCTCAATTGAAGGGGCTTACTTGTCTGAAAGTCATAAAAGATTGATTTAACACTGATTCAGTCAAAAATATCAGCAATTTAAGCAGATGAAGGTCTATGTATGCACTACTTTAATTTCTTTCTTGATAGCTCCTTCTCTAACAAAATGAAGAACAAGATTGGGTGTGAAGAATACTGGTCCTAGACTATCACACAAAATCCAAGGCACACTTGTGAATTTAACTTGCAGCTCGCTTAGGAGTAACTTTCTGCCACAACTGAGGCCATACTTGTATATTCTACCTGGGTGCTGGATCTTGCTACTGTGGCTTTGCTTCTTTGATGACCAAAACACAAGAGTTTCTCTCAATACGCATAAAGTATCAATGATTTATGCATGGATGATTATTTTAGCTGAAGTCCATGACTTGTAGTTCTAGTTAGATATCTCGGCAATTTTTTAAGAGGAACTATCGGTGATAGTAGTACCATCTCCATAGACAAGAATAGAGAACATCTGAACTACATACTACCTCCGACCTCTCCGGTTCAAAATATAAGAGTCAGATAACTAAATTACGCAATTCGAAAAGTTAGTTAAAGACAATAAATATGTAAAAAAAATATAGCTTATTTTCCTAAAAATTCCCTATTTATGGAGAGGGTGAGTATGGGAGAGAATGAGTTAAAACAATAAATGAGAGATATATATAATTATGAGTAAACTGAAAAAAACGTATTAAATGATGAGACAAAAGCAAAGTGGCTCTTATATAAAAAACCACACACCCTCACAAGTTTGACTCTTATATTTTAAACCAGAGGGAGTATCTTAGTAAAGAGTGATTGATTTGAACTACAATAGAGTTCGTGTGGATGTCATTGCCTATGGCAAATTAAACCAACGTAAGCTATCAAATCAACGGATAATAACTATCACTCAGGTCCTATTTATAAGCCTCTTTTAACTAAATCTCATATACCAAAAAGAGGTAGTTAACTCAATAATTATGGGGTAAATTTTCAACTATACCTCATTTATGAATGAGTACTTTTCAACTCTTTCTTCTCTATCTATCTCCAAATTACTTCTTCATTGGTACAATAAATAGGGGTAAAATTGTCACAATCTCATTTACTACAATAAAACTGGACTTATAAATAGGACCAAATTTTTTTGTCAAAAAGGACTTATAAATAGGATCAAAGTGGTACCAAATTATAATAAGCTTGAATATGCAATGAGGACTGACGAGGCTATATGTTCAGATTATGAAGGCAAGGACACATTTAAGGGTACCCAGTCTAGAGGGGAATGATTAGACCACGAAATGGGTGAACTAAGTTTGAATCACATATTGTTCAAAAAAAAAACCCTAAGGAGAGGCATCATGTTAAAAAAATCAAGAAGAATCTTCATTGATAGTAAATGATTGTTTACAAGATACAAATCAACCCATTTGGGTTTAACGATGATCATCCCTCACTTGAGGGTGATTAACCTCTAATCCTAACTCTAAGGATCTAGAAAGGACTTCCCTCTTTAGAGAGAGACTCACATTAATCTCTCTTTTAACATGATGTGTGAATCTCACTAACCTACACACTTAACACATTAACTAAGACATCTATTTATAAGGTCCAATCACTAATCATGATCTTAACTAACAAGATAAGATCTTAACAATGGTTCAATATTTTTTAACACATCCTAATTAGAAAACCTCAATCCGAATCAGTCGGTCACTCGGACACCTAATAATAGGATCCGAAAAATATGCCAGATACTGGTGACCTAAAGGGGCAACCGGGCAAGTACACATACATATACAGTTGGTGAATGCATTGGATCTTTTAGCTTGCTAGCAAAAGCGTCGGATATTGATTATCGGTGAATGAAAATAGGATATAAACAACACATCACCCACAAGAAGTTTATTGGTGTTAAGCTCTTTTAGATTCAAAATTGAAGCCATTTCAGTGGGCAAAACAACATGGAAATTGAAAAAGAAATACTGCTGATTTCGCTCATACGTGTACACACGCAACCCCACTATATGTACTTTTCAATATTTTAAAACTAATCTGTCCGCTGTAAAAACCACGTCTGCCCCACCAAGTTTCTTAATAGTAACACCAATATACTAAGATTCACCGATTCACGTAGAAGCGCATATATATATATACACACACACATAGGAGGAAGCTGTTGCCGTGCAGTAATGTAGGGCATTAGTTGATTGTATGAAAAAACAAGATAATACATTTCTGCAAAATTATGGATGACTAAAAAAAATAATGAATTTCACAGATAATTCTCCATAAAATTACTTTATCCATCCCTCTGATCTCCCCTAGAATTTTTTCGTATATAATATATCATCCAAAATGCCACGATCAATCTCTAGGTAAATCAGCGTCATCACGATCACAATGCATATTTACTTTTCACGTGGATATAAATAAAGTTAAACGCCATGTTACTAACTAGCAATGTGCAACTGCAAAGAGTGAAATTATTTTAGTTTATGAATGTTTAATTAATTGTTGACATCATGCATTATGGGTTTTGATCCGTAAAAAGAATTTTACTTGGCGGCATACGTGGACAGGTAAAAAGTTTATTGGCTTTTTCAAGTGGATCATTATCTACCGACCTTCCATGGAATGGAATGCGACATTCACTGTTTGGAATTTTATTATATATAATTTCCTTATACTTTTTAAATTTAAATTTATCTTTGTGACTGATTAACAATGAAGACATTATTATTATGAGTTGCACTTCCTTTTTGAATAAAAAATATTAAAATATGATTAAAAATAATAAATTTTTCACCGTTTAAATTAAATTAGATAGCCGGTATATATGCTTCCAGATTCATACATGCATGTTATTTATTGTTTAATTAATCAAAAGAATATCTACTTTTTTTTTTTGTTATTTAATTCTTTAATCCTTTGGCGTTCTAGAATTCTAATGTTGTTTATTGCTTATTATTCATTCGTTCCCCGCCTCTAGTCTCTAGCTATCGGTCACTATGACGTTCAATTACATAGGATGCTCAAGTTGAACGTTGGGATAAATATTTGTTTTTCAAAAAAAGTTGAACTTTCCGAAGATGCTGAGGTGGCGCATCATGAGTATTTTCAATCCTACCTTATTAATTACTACATCTGATCCTAAATATAAAACCTAATTGACTCTTTATGAGAGATTAAAGAAACTAATATATTTGACTTATAAACCGATATATAATATAATAATACATAATATATGATATAATTAAATAACTTATTTAACTTCATTAATCTCTACAAAAAGTTAATTGAATTTTATATTTAGAATCGGAGGGAATACTATGATACTTTCTTTGAATATTTTCATAATTCTTATTAACTATTCTACTCTTAAATTTAAAGGTTCGTTAAAATTAGTTATTTCTTTCAAAATCACTCTTAATAAAAAAAATTACCTATTTGGTTCTAAATGTAGGATATAGTTTGTTGTTGCTATATAATTAGCACTACAAACTAGATCTTACATTTAAAACCGAAGGTCATAATTAGAAAGTCATAATTAGTTCACGCATACGCACACTATCCCACCGCCTTCCACCACTTTTTAAATGTTCAGACCTTCCTCTCAAGAGCACTTTAATTTGCCATATACGACGCGTGTTTATATTATTAAAGGCTTTACAAGTTGTAATCTTACCAATATATTGTGAGGCTTGGATTTCTTAAACAAGAAAGACCACACACTAATTAGTTTCTAAACAATTCTATAACACGTAGATACTCGCTATTGTAGCCATATAAACTTCGCGGTCCTAACATTCTGTTATTATAAAATCCCCATATATCAGTTAAGTATATACGTACCTACCGCCAAGAGACTCTGCATGCCAAATACGACGCCGCATATATATGTTATGTATAATAAAGCTGATCCTCGATATCGACCCTGTTGTAAACGACAAATCGTTTTGTCCAAAACGGCCATTATGTTTTAAGCAGGCTTTGTAATCTTAACCTTTGAATGAAATTGATTATCAGTGGGAACCGCATCTGCGCTCCATAAATCTCAAGGTCAACGAATACCGACAAAAAATGCGATATTTGGCTTTATATACGCATTCATTCTTCTTGTATTATGTGTAAAGTGACTTTTCTTGTAATTTGGTTTGTGTTTCAAGTTTTAACATTTTTGTTTTGTAGCTTTATGAGAGATGATAAGCAATGTCCAATTAGTTAAACGACAAGCAACTGATTAAAGAAACAACAATAGTGGGTTAGACGGCGCCATACCTTGAATACCATCACACGAAGGTTCAAGACATCAAGTTCACGCATGGAAAATTAAGATCATGGGTAAGTGAAATCCTTGCGTATCCTTTTCTGGATATTATGGTAATTAACAATCCCCTCAAAAAGGCCGAAATCTTTTGAGGAAATATACATCCTCAATTATTTTTCGGGCGACATCTACCAACATTAACTTGGGTATTTACTATTACATATTCGAGCATATATAATACTTACTAAATAATGATTACAATGAATAAACGTTATGTATATCGAAGCGAAGGTCGCACAAGAATATATAACGTTAAAACATAACGGTTAAATATGTGCACCGTGAACATATAACGCTAAAACATAATAGTTAAATATGCGCACCGTTATGTATTAAGAGACAGAATTCGCGAAAACACAAAAATAATATTTGTAATTAATAACCGTCATTTATTTAATAACAAATATAAAGATTTTTACGAAACAAAAGTCATATAACATTTACAAACAGGTTGTCTTTCAACATTATAGCAGTAAAAACAAATATATAATGGTTATGATAATTAACAGTAAAGTATGATTATATAAATCTGAGGTATACCTCACATTTATATAATCATACTTTTAAGATAAATATAATATGTTAAGATATTAGCCTAATATATAATGTCTATTAATATCTTGAGGAGGCAGGATAGGCAAGATTCTGAAAAAAAAAATTATTTGACAATATTTGACAGTTCTTCATAAAGAACCGTTATATTCTTTAAGATTATTTAATGGTTAAAAATGATAACCGTCATATATAAGAAAGCAAGATTCTATAAAAAAGATATTTAACAATATATTATGGTTCTTCACAAAAAATCGTTAAGTATTATTTAATACAAAAAGGTGAGATTCTTGGGGGGGATTTATTTGACAATATGGTTCTTCACAAGTAACCATTAAGTAATTTACTAATATATTAATATATTCTTTATTGATATATTAAGTAATATTATGGACAATATATTATGGTTATTCATAAAGAACCGTTAAGTATTCTTTCATCTAAAAAAGAGGGATTCTACAAAATATCACATATAAGGAGGCGGGATTCTTAAAAAAAAAAATTTTTGACGCAACTTTTCCAATACCTTCTTAAGTGTTTTTGAGCTTCTCTAGTGGGTCTCATAACTCTTCTTTTCATGGGTTTTGCTCTACTGCTGCAAGTCCCGTCCTCCACTAATAATAACATGAATCTTCACTCAACAGCTCCTTCCAATCCTCTCATGATATATTCTTTCTCAACTAAGCTTTCATTTTTTCAATTAATATTTTTAGTTTTATTTTATTTTTTTAATATAATGAGAGTTCACTAGCTAAGGCTCAAGATCGCTGGATTATCTACGAAAAAGAATCGCAACCAAAAAGCAATATTTAATTTTTGATAATGGCCCATTGGTTTGAAGATAACAACAAAGACAAACACAAGAGAAAAGTAAGGAGCGCAATGAGGTAAAATGCCGAATTTTTTTATTATTTTTTTGTTGCAGTGAAAATAATTCTGATTACTTTATATTATATAAACTAAAATCAATTTAATTTTTTCTCCTAATTTTTAGCAGCTTGTTGAATCACAATCTACTTGAACTTTCACCCTCTCACGTTTCTAAACTTCATCATGTATGTTGAAATCAGATCCGAGATTTGCTTAAGTTTTATTATTTGTCAAATTTTACTATATATATTTTGATTTTCATATTTATATTATTCTTGTGTAGTTACTGAAACTCTGGAGTAATTATACATGATCGACAATTTACAACAAAAGCATTGGAGAATATTGTAAAATATTTTTAATAGATTTTCTGTTAGAATTCAAAAAAGTATAAGATAATGTTCTAGAGTGTTTAAGTGATTAATTTCTTTTAAATTGTATGATATTTATCTCTAATATATTAAATTTTTTTGACAATGTATTGAATTTTTAATATTAAAAATAAAATTATTTATTTAATATTATTATTTTGTTATTATCAATGATTATATTGTGTTTTATATATTGGGAACTTGGTTAGTTCAAGCTTTTCTATCTCCACGTCTCTGTTGATTAAATGTGCTTGATTTATAATTCATTGAAAATACACCAAAAAAGATTTAAAGCTTGCACAGTGATTTGATCAATACAAAATTATAACAAACCATGATCCGGGTCAATTTTCAAGAGTAATGTACGTAACCCACGCCTAGGAGCTCGATAGTGTACCGTTTGTGATTTGCAATATCGATGGCTATTACTGATACTGAATTCAGTTAACCCATCGAAGTTTCTGACTATAACCCCTTCAATATAAATTCACTCGACCACTTTTTTCTTTTTTCTTTTTTTTTTTATATCATGAATATGTATCTAGCGTCTTTTCTGAATCATATTATTATTATCAAGTATTCAAGCAACAAACTACTCCAGTTTCAAGGTACATGGCTGCCCTCCCAAAACAATTGTCTCTTTTAGGATTTGAACTCAAAATTCAAAGGGATTTAGCCGGACCTTATATCATTAGACCAACTGTAGGTCACTCCACTTGACTACCTAATTAGACGTGATGATAACAATCAACTCCATTATATATATACCACCTCAATTCTTAATATAAGAGCTAGTTGATTTTTTTTAAGAAAATTAAAGAAACTAAATAAGTTACATTAAATTGTTACAGAATATCGAGTGAGAGAAAAGAATTGTATATTGATTATGTATTTGGTACACTTCTATATACAAAGTAATCAGAATAACTAAATACACATCAGAGAGTTAAATACATAACAAATTTTGTTACATAGCTCCATTATAAACTAATTCAGTTACAACTACAAATTTACACTTGTCACCCCCCGCAAGCTAGAGCATGGATGTCTATCATGCCCAGCTTGGATTTAAGTTCATGGAAGCGTGTGGGATGAAGGGCCTTTGTGAAAATATCTGCAATCTGATCCGAGGAGAGAACAGGAAGGATATAAATGATATTAGCTTGAAGTTTCTCTCGCACCAAATGGCAATCCAACTCTATATGCTTGGTTCGTTCATGATAAGTAAGATTAGCAGCAATTTGGATAGCTGACTGATTGTCACAAAAAAGCAAAGCTGGATCAATGTGAGAGATTTGAAAATTAGTCAAAAGATATATCAACCATTGAAGTTCACAAGTAGTAGAGGTCATAGCTCTATATTCAGCCTCAGATGATTATTTGGAAACAGTGGCTTGCTTCTTAGCCTCCAAGAAATCAGAGAAGGACCCAAAAAATAGCAAAACCAGTCACAGAATGGCGTGTATCCACACAACCTGCCCCAGTCAGAATCGCTAAAACTATGAAGCTTTAAATCAGATTGAGAGGAAAAGAACATACCAGTACCAGGTGCTGATTTAATGTACCTCATAACCTGATATGCTACTGCTAATTGAATATCAGTGGGATTGGACATGAATTGACTTAATTGTTGAGTGATATAGCTTAAATCAGGCCTAGTAGTTGTTAAGTATTGGAGGCAACCAATAAGTCTTCGATATGGCTGAGGATCAAGGAGAGGCTTACCATGGTCTTTGGAGAGCTTAAGATGAGGATCCATAGGACAAGATGCAAGTTTACAAGCTAAATGACCAATATCTTCGAGAAGTTCCAAAGCAAATTTACATTGAGATAAAAATATACCTTCCTTAGATCTAGCAAGCTCTAAACCAAGGAAATATTGAAGGTCACCAAGGTCCTTGATAGTGAAAGCAGTATCTAACTGACGTTTAACCATATTAATCTCAGAAATATCATTTCCAGCCAAGACAACATCATCAACAGAGACCAAAATGACAGTGAAGAAAGTAGAAAAAGCCTTGTAAAAAAGGGAATGATCAGAAGCAGATTGAATGTAGCCATAAGAAAGTAAGGCAAATGAGAGTTTAGAGTACCATTGCCTACTTGCCTGTTTAAGCCCATAGAGGGACTTTTGTAGCTTACAAACCTGATTGGGGACTGAGGATTGAAAACCAAGAGGAAGATCCATATAGACCTCCTCAAGCAAGTCACCATGCAAAAAGGCATTGTTGACATCAAGTTGATGTAAATGCCAACCCTTGGCAGCAGCTATGGAAAGCAAGAGACGGAGAGTGGTCATTTTGGCTACTGGGGAAAAAGTGTCAAAATAGTCTAAACCCTCTGTTTGAGTGTAACCTTTAGCTACAAGGCAGTCTTTGTGGCATTCTATGTCACCATTGGCCTTAAATTTAGTATGGAAGACCCACTTACAGCCAATAGTACTCTTACCGGGTGGAAGTGAAGTGAGAGTCCAAGTCTGGTTTTGTTCCAGTGCTCTAAGTTCTGCAATCATAGCTTCCCTCCAAACTAAATCCTTCACAGCTTGCTTATAGGTTTTAGGGTCAAGAGAAATAGTGACTTAATTGACAAAAGAATGGTAAGAAGGAGATAAAGAGGAATAAGAAAGAACAGAGGAAAGAGGATACCTAGGTCCAGCCTTTGATGATGATTGGTCAGCAGTAGAAATGAGTGCACATTGGTATTCCTGCAGATATGAGGGTGGATGGTGGGATCTGGATGATCGTCGAAGAGAGAGAGAAGGAGCAGAAGAAGAAGATGGCAAAGTGGTAGCAATAGGAATGGAAACAGAGGCAGAAACAGGGTTAGAGGTAGAAGGCGCAGAAACAGAAATAGAAACAAGGGAGTCATCAATGGAAGGGGAGTGAGATAAAGGTTTTGGCCAAGGACAATCTAAGGGAGTGAGATTGCCATTTTTAAAAGGAAACACATGTTCATGGAATATAACATCACGAGATAAAAATATTTGATTGGTACAAAGATCTAACAATGTAAACCTTTGAACCAAGTGGAATACCCAAGTAAACACATTTACGGGCTCGGGGATCAAATTTAGAGCGAGTATGAGGCAATGTGGAAGCAAAACAAAGAGAGCCAAAAACTTTGAAATGGGAATAGGAAGGAGAAAAACCATTCAATCACTCAAAAGGAGTAGAGTTATGAATAATTGGTGATGGCAAACAATTGATAATATGAGTAGCATGTAAAACTAAAAAGGACCAGTAAAGAAGAGGAATTTTTGATTTAAAAAGAAGAGTTCTAGACACATTCAAAATGTGTTGGTGTTTATGTTCCACCAACCCATTTTGTTGTGGAGTATCAACACATGATTTTTTATGCAAAACACTTTTAGAAGCATAAAATTGATGCATATGAAATTCAGTACCATTGTCTGATCTTAAAACTTTAATAGAAGCAGAAAATTGAGTTTCTACAAGAGCAAAGAAACTTTTAAGATATGTACAAGTATCAAATTTATGGTGCACAAGATAAATCCAAGTAAAACGAGAATAGTCATCTACAATTGTGAGGAAATAGCGATAACTATGAATAGAGGGAGTTGCAAAAGGACCCCAAATGTCAATGTGTACTAATTCAAAAATTTTATTGCATGAACTTATGCTTACATGAAATGATAAACGCTTTTGTTTAGCAAAATGGAAAACATCACATGTAAAGGAATGAGAAATACATGGTATAATAGAAACTTGTTTGTGTAAAGTTGATAAAGTAGAGTCTGAGAGATGGCCAAGGCACATATGCCAGAGAACTGAATCAGGATGCGGTGTAGTGCTGGTAAGGAGAACCTGAGATGATGTGGGAGGAGGAGAGTGGCTGGCAGGCATGATGTATAAGCCCTAAAATCTTTTAGCTAAACCAATCATCAGTGAAGGTTGTATTAGGCATATATGGCATTCAAGAGAAGAAAAAGTTACCTGACAATCGATTGAGGAAATCAACCAAGAGACAGAAAGTATATTGAAAGAAAAATTAGGAATATAAAGAATATTGTGAAGAACTAAATGATCAGATAAACGAATGGTACCAAAAATGTTAGCAGCGACATGACTATTTGTAGGAAGACAAACATCAATTGGAGAAATAGAAATGTAAGAAGAATAAAGGGATAAAGAACAACAAACATGATCAGAGGCGCCAGAATTAATTATCCAAGATGCATAAGCAGGAGAAGATAAAGAAGAACATATACCTTGTGAAGAAATTGAAGGAGAAGCAGACAGATTATTAATCAAAGGTTGAGAAATAGGAGGACAGTTGAGCAAAGCAAGAAGGCAAGTGTTGTAATGACCAAATTTGGCATTAAAGGCTAATAACTAAGAAATTGATTGTAATTAGTGTAATTAAATACTTGTGTAGAAATATGATGTAAATTTTGATATGAGTATATTTGGAGATTAAAGATCAAGGGTGGATATTTGTTGCATATGGGTCAGAATCTTATGCATTAAGCTTGTGTGAGCTCATAGAGGAAGTGACAAGATATTGACATGTGACATTGTGAGGACCAGTGGATGTGGCACAAGAGGACAAAAATCCAATTTTCTCTCTCTTCTCTCTCATTTTCGGTGGGAGTATGGGCAAGGAAAAAGAAGCTTCATCATCATCATCTCCATCTTCTCATCTCTCTCTTCTCTCAATTGTTTCCAGCAACTAAGAAGAAAAGGAAGAAGAAAGGTGAGATTTTGATGTTCTAGTTGGTCTCTAATGCCCTAATCCTCTTCTCTAATGTTGTACACCTCATTGAGAGCTCTATTGTGGTAATTTCAGAATCTTGAAAGGTGGTGATTTGAGTGTTGGACGAAATTAAAAGTTGGAGAATCAAGATTCTGGATTTGGCAAAGTGAAGAGGTAAGCATTTGATGCTTTTTGATATATATGTTATGAGTTTTGGATAAGTTTGAGAAATTCTAGAAATTTGCCCTGGTTTATGGTCATTTTGGAATGTGTGAATTTCATAGTGATTAATGTTGGGATTAGTTCATTGTGAGGTTCTTTGGGTATTTGATATGGTTTTGAAGTTTGGAAGAGTATTGAATGAAATTTGGGTGTTGTGTGTCATTGAGACCCAAGGGCATCGATTGTGGTTAAAATGGTATTTGAGTGTTTTGGAGGTTACCAATGGGTTCCCTAAGTCATTTTGAGTGAGTATGAGCTTTGTGGGGAATTTGGGAACCATTGGGTGTGGTTTTGACCAATCTGGAAAATTCTATCAGTTGCTACGATCTGACAATCTGATATCCTCACTCGAGTGAGGGAGGAACTCACTCAAGAGCGGCCTTGTGTTTTGTCTTTCTGCTTTGTGTTTCGCCTAGGTTCTCATGAAGAGGGCTCGAGTGCACTTCTTTCACCGCGAGTGATGTTGGTGATCACTCGAGTGAGCATGGGATTGCTTAAGTGATGGTGTGAGTTCTTGATTAAGGTTGCTCTCAGATTGTCACTCGCTGGTTGATGTTCAAGAGTGTGTTCCGACACTCGCAAGTGAAACCTTCTCACCCAAGCACTGGGGGGTATGCTCAAGTGAGCTTGTCCCTCTAATGTTGCATGTGCTCTCAGGTTGTCACTCTTTGTGTTGTACTTTCGGGGACTCGAGTGGATTTAGAGTCATCGCCCAAGTGTAAAGCCTTATGCTGGAGTAATGTGAGCACTTTCTAGCCGAAGTAGCTGCTCACTGTCAAACACTCACGAGTGAGAGCCGTTCTCACTTGGGCACGAGTCTTTCATCACTCGAGTGAGCTAGCCAAAAATCACTGTGTTGCCTTTCAAAAAAGGGGTCTTCAGGGTAATTCTTCCAACCCTTTAGGCATATGTTTAGGCCTCTATTAGCCACCTAAAGAGTCCTAAATGATAACCTACTTAGAGTATTATGGAAATATGCATTTAGAAAAGAGATTAATCAATTGTCCCTAAATTGGTATAGGATTTGATATCTGTCAGACGCGTGAGCCCACTGTGCCAAAGAACATCAGGAAAGATACAGGTAGTGACTTCTCTCTTATACTTTGTGTAAATGTATGTATGTTTTCCTATCATGCATTATGTGCTGCTGTTGCTTTGAGATGCATTGAGATACATTGTGGATCTTTGTGCATTGTAGAGCATTGTGCCTTGTGTTACGTTGTGCTTTGAGATACTTTGTGCTTTGTGATGATGCTGTATAGTGATTACCGTGGAAGCGGGCATTGTGATTACAACGAAAGCTGGCATAATGATTACTGTGAAAGCGGGCATAGTATTTGCAGCGAAAGCTGTCATTATGATTACCACGAAAGCGGGCATAGTGCATTGTGATACAGCCGTGAGTGCTGTCGTCTGTGGCGCGAGCCATGGATCATTGTGTTGCTGATGATGCTGGTGAACATAATAACATTACATGCTTTGTGTTTATATATTGTATGAGTGATTTGTTATTATTGGGATTCTTTAGAATCTCACTCTTTTCATATGACTAACATTTTCAGACAGGGCAAGTGGCTCAAAAGGGAAGCGGCTAACCCGGAATGGTTAGGGCTTTGGGGACATTTTGCATTTTGGATGTTGGTTATCTAATTGGCTTTTGGGATTACTGTATGTATATGAGATGTATATAGATATTTTGGATATGTAATCCCCATTTTGGGAAACTTTAAACCCATTCTATATACAAGTAACCCGGGGTTGCCAGGATTTTGATTACGCACTCTGATATTTATTATGTGATATAACTGCACAGGTAATTGTATTCTTAAGTGAATGTGAGACCAGATGAACAATATTTTTGAACTGATGTTTGGACACCCCATCTCTTGGAGATGAGTGGTTATAAATGTGATTTTTGTCTTATTGGTCTCTATTTCACTTAAATTTCATAATCCGGATATAATTATCGTGAGGGGGTTACAAGTGTACTAATCAGAAGATAATTATGGAAGAATAGTAGCCTATAAAGAAGAAGTTGAAGAGGAAACCAGAGCAATGGTAGAGTCCATAGCAGCACCAGATTGGGCAGTCACAACAACATGAATAGCAGCAGGCGAAGATGAAGATTGTTGAGCGCTAGAGGATCTGAACTTGAAGCCTGGTGGAAAACCATGCTTCCTGTAGCATGTTGCCTTAGTGTGTCACGATTTACCATAAAAGGAGCAAAACTTCGGTTTCGATCCAAAGGAGGTAGAAGAGTTAGGGCGAATGGAGTTAGCCAAAAGTACCATAGGAGAAGCAACAGGAGGATGAAGTTCCCGTTCCTGTTGCAAGACCAAGGAGAAGACACGATTGATGGAGGGCAAAGGATCCAAGAGCATGATCTGAGACTTAATAGAGACATATTGCTCATTCAGGCCTTTGAGAAAGCGAATGTCATAATCCTCCTCACGGTAACTAAGCACATCAGCAGCAGATCCATATGTGCAAGACTTTAATGGCCAAATGTTGATTAGTTCATCCCAGAGAATTTTAAGACGAGTGTAATATTCACTCACCGACAAAGATCCCTGCCGGAGATTATAAATTTCTTCCTGGAGATCAAAGATATGAAACAGATCAGACTGTGAGAAGCAAGAACGGAGATCAATCCATATGTCAACAGCCGAGTTGAACTAGAGGAGACTCTTAGCGATCGTAGGTGAAATAGACTTGGTAAGCCAACCTTGAACAAGGTTATCGCAGCGTTCCCGGGCTGGAAACAATGGATCGAAGTGTAACGGTGGAGGAAGAGAACCATCAACGAAATGGAGCTTGTTTTTCGCGAGCAGAGCAGACTTCATCGCACGAGCCCAGTTGTGGTAGTTTAAACCATTGAGGGGAGGCGCAACAAGAACAAGGGCAGAATTCTCACTTGGATGAATATAGTAGAAGCTAGTAGGATTGGTTACGGCGGTGGAAACCATGGCAGCAAGGAAGGAACGAGTGAGGAAAATGAAAGAGGGAAAGAAGGCCGAAATAGGGTTGCAGAAAGAGGAAAGAAGAGGATTGGGAAAAAAAATTAGAAGGCTCTAGATACCATGTTACAGAATATCGAGTGAGAGAAAAGAATTGTATATTAATTATGTATTTGGTACACTTATATATACAAAGTAATCAGAATAACTAAATACATATCAGAGATCTAAATACATAACAAATTCTGTTACATAACTCCATTATAAACTAATTCAGTTACAACTACAAATTTATACTTGTCATAAATTAAAATATTTATATTTTTCGTTTTTCTTTAAACTAATTCGTCTAATTTATACACTAATATATAATATAATGATATGCAATATATGTTATGATTAAGTAATTTATTTAACTTCTTTAATTTTTTAAAAAAAAAAGAGTCAACTGACTCTAATATTAATATTAAGGAATATATTCTTCAATATCCTTCCACCACACTAGCTCCACGTGTCAGCCACTGCAATTCGCACCTTGAGCATGCGGATTTTATGGATTAATTGAGCTTACTGTATATATACGATTGAACTTATCGACTGCATGACTTGGGATACGCTAATAATATATAACCATGCTAATTTGCGGATAAGTACTGTTACGGAAAACTTCTCTGCTTAATTAGTCTGCTATATATAAGTTAGTTCGATCTATCCTTGAACGTGCATTTACATTGCATACACTAACAAAAATGCTGGCTCATTGTTATTTAATAAAAAATCTCAGAGGATTAAAGTGATGGATTGTAGTGGAAGGAATCATTTCTGATATAGTTAGAGTTCAGAACTAGAAGTAAATTAAATATAAAAACAGTACATTCCAAACCGAGGAAAAAATAGAGAAGATAATAGGAGAACAGTGGTATAGTATCCTAAGATTTTACGTGGTACAATGATGGATATATCAAAGTTTAGCAGCCGGTCATAGGCATGGATAAAGGAGGAGGGTTGTGTTAGACCTTTAATAGCCAACATAAAACTCAATCAAATTTATATGAAGATAGATATATCACTGATGATGAGAGTCGGGTCCTCCAGGACTCAATCTGTGAATCCTATCGTACGGCGGTTCACCTTCCTCAGCAACTACGTACGAGCGTGGGACCATGTTGCTCATCTCCATTGTCGTAGGATGATTCAATGGTCGTGTCTCACTTCCTGCACTAAGAAATAACACCAACATAAGGCACACCAATAACCTCCTCATCCACCTTCCCATATTTATCTTCACCATCATTCCCGTACTTATCTCCAAACTTACAGTAGTATAACTCATGCCTTACAATATAATGCACGCTTTTCTAGGATTTGATCGCTGACCTTAAATACTAGACTGTTTCTGAATCGGGAATGTCTAGGTAGATCGTGAGAGTATCGAAATCTTGGAGCTGGGTATGGTATTTATATGGATCACAGAATATATAAAATATTTAAACTAGGTAGATATTGGAGTTGAGTTGATCTTCCATGCTGATTCAAAAATCGTGGTCATTAACAAGGATATCATCAATATTTGTCACCGTGTACCCAGTAAAATAGCAGCAAATTGGAGGGAGAAAAAGAGAGCTCGACTTAATAATTTTAGGGCCGATTTGTCATACCCAACTTTCCAGCTGATCCAAGTATTAATTAACAGCTGGTCACGCTGCTGATGAGTCGATCGGCAATACATATCCTAATTATTAACGATAACGTGTATATATATATATATATATTACACTCGATCATGTCCTTATTTTAATCTTCTCTTGTTGAAAACGTGACCTTATTCGTTCAAATTTAATTTGATATATTTACTTTAATGAGGGATAACGATGAAAGATGATGACGGTGATGATACAAGCTTATTTGGTAGTTATCGCCGTTAGTGATTGCTTACGTTTGTTGACGAACTGAGATCTAGTGTGTGCTTCCGAGTTGTAATTATAAAATTACTGGACTAGATATATATGATGTGAGCTTCCACGAAGATTAGATTGACCTCAATGCAGTAACTCATAAAGTTATTAAATTTAACCCTAGGCTCCTGAGTAAGCTCTTAATAATAAGATTGATCATATCAGTTTTGGATAAGGAAAATGAAACGTACTTGTGGAATGAATACACGTGTCTTTTTTAATAGTA
Source organism: Inga laurina (assembly GCA_963855925.1). NCBI lineage: Eukaryota > Viridiplantae > Streptophyta > Magnoliopsida > Fabales > Fabaceae > Inga > Inga laurina. The sequence goes on along the minus strand of OY979708.1, from coordinate 17,449,178 downwards.
ATAAATATTACTGTGTGTTGAAGACTTTCCTAAACCATGTTCCCCCCCCCCCCCCCCCGAAAACTCTTTAACCATATTTTTTCATATAGTGGAACGGATTTGAAATTAATTTTTTGCATTCCTATAATTTAATAATCCAATTTCAACTAAAATGTATGTTTAGCTACTTCTTCATTATTATCTTAAAATAATCATAAATGTTCGTGCGAATTGATCGCTTAATTAACACACCTTACATATAAATTATAATCTAAGCATTATGATTTTCCCCCCTACATAATATGGATTGTTGTTCATTCCAATATACCAACATTGTTATGTTTTAATAATCAGACATGGGTCCTATTTATGCATTATACAAACTTTAAAAATAAGCTATCCAACAATATTTTCCTTGTAAATATTATTATTGTTTGCCATAGATCTTATATATTATACCAATTTATATTTTTTTATCCCACATCATTCATTGTTCAGTGTTAGTTCACCAATAATATTATTGAATAAGCATAATTGATATTGAAAGTAAAAGTTTGGTGGCTTTCATGGAAACAGTTATAAGGAAATTTAAAAACAAACATTAAGGCAGAATGTGATAATGAAGAGCTTGAAGTCGAAACACTACTACAAAAAGGTTGAAAGGTGGCGCACATATTGTGGCCCTTCCTTAATGAAGTGCCACAGCTGCTCATTTATTATTTTTTTTATATTTTTTGTTTGTTTTTTTTTACCAGCTATGGCGCCTGAAAGGGTAGGCGCCACAGCTGGTATGGTTAAGTGTGGCGCCTGGCCAGGCAGGCGCCACACTAGCTTCTGGGTCAGGTGTGGTGCCTAACCAGGCAGGAGCCACCCCTGACCCTTTTTAAAAAAAAAAAAATTTGTCAGGGGTGGCGCCTGCCTGAGCAGGTGCCACCCCTAACCCTTTTTTTAAAATTAAAAAAAAAAAATTTGTCAGGGGTGGCGCCTGCCTGGTCAGGCGCCACCCCTGACCCTTTTTTAAAAAAAATTTGGATTTTCTATCCCTTCCCCACCAATCAAAACCCACCCCGCCCCACCCCCTTATCCTATATTGTTTCCCGCCTCCCTCCCCCCAATCACTTTCATTTCCCGCGTGCCACCCGCCCTTCTCTTTCTTTACCTTTTTTACTATCTTTAATCATTCCCTCTCTCATTTTCACTTTCATGTATCTGTGCGTGCTCTCCCCTTCCTTTCATTTTCTTATCTTCACTTCTTAAAACGACACTCACACGAGCACACGTCTTTGTTTTATCCCAACTGCCAACCCCACTCCTGTCCCTATTATTCCCTTTTCTTTGTATTGTCTACAAGTTTTTGGTCCCCACTCCATTTGGTAGCTCAAATTTCTTCCTTCCCTCACTGAAGATTGCGTCACCAACGGCAATTACGTGGTCCCCCACTCCACTGCACTGATCAACCTGTAAGTTCAACTTGCGTTTTGTTTTTATTAATTTTTTTTTTCAGGTTGTTCTGCTGTTTTTTTTTTATGGCATGCTTGCGATGGTTTTTTTTCCCTGTTATGACACGCATTCTTGTATATTTATATGTCATGATGAAATTTATGAAGGATGTTATTATGCATGATCAACCATTTATTCCTCAAAAAGTAAGTCATTTAGTTGCACTTCATATTGTGTTGTAATGAAATTGAATTAGTGCCTGACAATACAATTATGTTTTACTGATTTTAATTCGTTCTAACTTGTGTCTGATTGTATATATTTGTAGTATTATGAAGATCAACGTTGTGACGCTTTGACAGACCATCAGGTTAATGAAGTGATTGAGGAATGGTGTGAATATGTGTTTAGGCAAATCCCCAGCTAGGTAGCTATATATACTATTAAATTCACTAGGTGGTTTTTTTTGTGTTGTTTCTAATTGCCATTTGTTGTGTCATGCATTTTTGTTGAAGTTGAATTTGTTGTATTATATTTCATTCAGCTAGGTTTACAGTATATTGTATAACAATTTTCATTACTACTTTAGCTAATCAATCATTTGTTGGTATCATTTTAAAGTTATCTATTATTGTTCTTATTAAACCTTGCAGACTATAATTATATATGCATGGGAGATATATATGAGGAAAAAATATGCTAAAAAAAAACCAATAAGAAGAACCCAAAAAATATGCTAAAAAAAATCAGAACGAAAAAAAAAAAACCCCTCCTGTGGCGCCTGGCAGGCCAGGCACCACAGTAGGGGTTTTTTTTTAAAAAAAAAAATCAATCACCTCCTGTGGCGCCTAGCCGGCCAGGCGCCACAGGAGGGTAGGCCTCCTGTGGCGCCTGGCTGGTTAGGCGCCACAGGAGGTGATTTAAAAAAAAAAAAATTTACAAATCTGTGGCGCTTCCAAGCGCCACAGTTTTTTTTAGTAGCGTCCAGATAGGTGGCATTTCACAAGCGCCACAGCTTTACTTTTTTGTAGTAGTGAAAGGTAAGAGGGCATGCCTCATTAGTAAAGAGAGGTAGGTATTGTTAGGTTTTTCCGTTTCCAATATTATACATACACACAACACTGCCAAAGGAAAGTAGATAGTGTGAATATATAAATACATACATTCATACACACACATATAGTGATGGGCTCGCGGAAAAACACAAATTCGAAGCTGAAATCGTAGTGCCGGTAGAAAAAAAGTGTCAAATTGAAGTATTATCCTATTTATTATAAGGTGACGTGAGAAGCTTTTTAATCTCATTTATAAGTCACATCACTAAATTGTTTAGGTGTGAATATATAACTTTACCGTCCATTTATTAGGGTAGAAATTTTGTACTCTCACTGTATAATATATACTCTTATAATTTTATTTATAATTCACTTTCAACATGTTTCATAAAGATTAAAAAAACCTTAAATTTTATTAATTCTCTACTTTAAAATTCAACAATTTTATAACCTTATCTCACATTATACCCCATAAGAACAACGTCAACATAATAATAAATAAATGATTTTGTATGTTCATATGAAAAAATTAATAAGGTGGCTTATAAATAAAACAAAAAAAAATTCTATCAATCATATAAATAGGATCAGAAGAGTATTAAATTTTAAAACAGGATTAATAAAATGAATTTAAAATTTTTCTTAGTGAAAAATATGAGAGTAATAGATAAGACAAAGATAGGATCAGACAATGAGCAAATGACACAAAAAGTAGTGGAGCTTTGATGTGATGATTAATTATGAGAATGGAAGAGTTGGCATGCACTGTTGACCTCGGTTGTCTTCTGATCTGTACGTAGGTCGCTCGAGTATTAGCCACAAACTAATCACCAATCATTTTCAGCCACGCATGATATTCACTTATTACCTCTCTTGCTCTGCAAGAGATTTGCATGCACACGGGAATTAGTATTTCGATTTATTAAACGACAAAACGTTTTGTCGTCCGCTATTTGTTTCCTTGGCCGACTTTTGTAATCTTGGATGTGAATGAAAGAGATGATAAGTGGAATACCACATTTATTGGCCCCATCAAATTAAAAGTCAACCAATCAATAAACAAGAAGAATTGCTGGTGCACGCCCTTACTTTGTCGATCCATAGTGCGTTGTCTTGTCGCTCATTGCTTTCTACTCGTGTTAGGGAATTTCTTGGGCTATCAGATGATAAGCACTGTCCAATCGGAACCGGTTTCCCCAAGAGAAAGGTGGCTGTTTATGGGTGGTTAGCGCTCCCTACTAAGCATTTTGCTCAGTAGGAAAACCAATTTCCTGTCCAATCAAACGACAATCAAGTAATAGAACAATGACAGACTAGCTGGATTGGTGGGCTAGAAGGTGACGATGTATAATAATTTCAAATTAATGCCATAACACACCATTACATATATATCCTTATTGTCTATAATATTATCTACATTAATAGCAAAGAGAAGAAATTGAGGGTGATCAAGTTCACACTAAAGCTCTTGCAAATGAATCAGTGAATATTCTAATTATTGATCATTTGAATTTAGTGATTCAAATCTTTAATTTTAAATTTGTGTTGCACGTAAATTGAAATGTCAAAGATACAGAAGAAATACTTAGATGCAATTTATGTTTAAACTCAACCGGTTCAAAATCTTAAAATTAGTAGGAGTGAAATATCAATGTTCATTATATCTATATTACTAAAATGAGGTAGGACCCCAATCTCAAAATAAATTAAGTTCGCATATAATTTATGCAACCAAAGAGAGATCGTCATTGTCCAATTAAAAAGGCATGAATCCGTTTTTATATTTATGCCACTCAAGTTACACATTCTCCGTGGAAGAGGATTCAAAATTGTACGAACTAAACTACTAATGTATAACCCAGGGCGTAACAACTCTCTTAGTAATTAGCGCATTCCAAATTTAGTCTTTTTTTTTTTTTTTGTCCAACGCACTCCAAATTTAGTTGTTTTAAATTTAGAGGTATAAAACCCCGTTAGATTCTTTTAGGTTTCAAGTTCGAATCTCAAATAAGACACATGTATTAAAAAAGAAGTTACGAACTTCAAAACTGAATATTAATTGAAAGTATGAAAAATATGAGACCCCCACAAATCCCAAAAAAGCAGAGCCCAACTATGGGCCCAAAATGAGCTCATTTAGGTTTTCCATTCATACATAGCCCAAGTTGTGTCCATTTTTGTTGAATGTTCTTGGATTCAAACCTTGATGACATCCATGGCCGAGGCTTGTCTTGTGTGGTTGTGTTTGTGAACTTGGCTGGGAGAAAAAGATATTGCCTTGAAGAATAAAATGCCAAACTTGGAATCATATAATAATGATGAGAATCCTGCTGTTAAATATGTTATTTCTAAAACATGGTGCAAGCCTACTCCTTGTTCTCTCAAAGTAAATTGCGACGCATTATTTGATCCTATAACCAGTAAGCCAAGTATTTAATTTGGGCAGTTTTCAGAGTTGGCGGCTCATATTCTGGATGATCATAACTTCAACCTTTTCTTAAGATACAAATATAAATGAGAAGTTCTTCAGATCAAATACACACACACGTATATGTATGTATATATATAAATGACAAGAATATACTAACGATATGAAATTATACATACCATAAAAATGGGGCCCACAGCATGGCAAATCCATGCAACATCATAGACACATGGTTTTTCAGTCTTCTCTCCAAGTGTATGAGTTCTGAAAAGAGCACACGCCACATGGTTCTTCTTTCGGTGACCACGGCACCACCGATAAGCCACCGTCTCAAAACCCTTCATAAACCCATCAAACAGTTCTTTACTCTACCGCCGTTAGACGCACCTTTTGAATTTCTCTTCCTATTTTCCCTTTCATGGAGAAATCTAATACGCAAGTGGGTTCAACTGCTCCGACGCCGGTCCAGCCTTCGCCTTCCTGTGGCACCTTGGGTTGCTACTTGGCTCGGCGGTTGGTCGATATTGGCGTGAGGGACGTCTTCTCCGTGCCGGGTGACTTCAATTTGACACTCCTGGACCATCTCATCGCCGAGCGCCGCCTCAACGTGGTCGGCTGCTGCAACGAGCTCAACGCCGGGTACGCGGCCGATGGCTACGCACGTGCCAAGGGCGTTGGAGCGTGTGCAATCACCTTCACCGTCGGTGGGCTCAGCGTTCTGAATGCCATCGCCGGAGCTTACAGTGAGCACCTGCCAATTATTTGCATCGTTGGGGGGCCGAATTCCAATGATTATGGGACGAACCGGATCCTCCATCACACAATCGGTTTACCCGATTTCACCCAAGAACTACGCTGCTTTCAGACAGTCACTTGTTTCCAGGTGAGTAGTTACTATTATTATTATTATTATTATGTTCAGTTTAGTTGTTCTCTAATTTAGTGATGAATGATTTATCAGGCTGTGGTCAATAACTTGGATGATGCACATGAGCTCATTGATACAGCAATATCAACCGCTTTGAAGGAAAGCAAGCCGGTTTATATCAGCATAAGCTGTAATTTATCTGGAATTCCTCATCCAACTTTTGCCCGAGATCCTGTTCCATTTTACCTTGCACCAATGTATGACTTCCTCTTTTCCTTACTTGCATCAACTCATGCATGTGTAATTTACTGCACTTGTTTTAAGAACATGATTGACTCTATACCCTCTGCTTCAGTAAAATACTTTGTCTTATGCAGTGAGAGCAACCGGCTAGGACTAGAAGCTGCTGTGGAAGCAACAGCTGCTTTCCTAAACAAAACTGTGAAGCCAGTGATAGTGGCGGGGCCAAAACTAAGGGTGGCAAGGGCACAAAAGGCCCTTTTGGAGTTACTTGAAGCCAGTGGGTATCCAATAGCTGTTATGCCCTCAGGGAAGGGGCTTGTACCAGAGCATCATCCACATTTCATTGGGACATACTGGGGTCCTGTTAGCACAACCTTTTGTGGTGAGATAGTGGAGTCTGCTGATGCCTATATTTTTGTTGGCCCTATCTTCAATGACTTCAGCTCTGTTGGATACTCATTGTTGGTACAAAAGGAGAAAGCGGTAATTGTACAGCCTAATCGGGTGACCATAGGCAATGGTCCCTCCTTGGGATGGGTCTTCATGGCTGATTTCTTAACTGCCTTGTCCAAGAAGGTTAAGAGAAACAGCACTGCTTTGGAAAATTACCAGCGTATCTTTGTCCCCCCTGGCATTCCTTTTAAGCGGGAGAACAATGAACCTTTAAGAGTTAATATTCTCTTTAAGCACATTCAGGTAAGTTGTATAAGATTGTACGAGGTCTTGTTTGTGCTTTAGAAATGGTTGAGGATCAATCACATAGATAAAAGCGTTAAGTACTTTCTTCAAGAATGCAAACATGAAGCCCAATTAGCTGCTGTATTGATGAATAACTGATGCTAGATAACTTGATATTCATGTAAGGTTGTCAACAATATGCATTCATTTACGTGAAATTAGGTTTACTTTTTTTATGGCTTAATTTTTTAGGATTCTTGGCTTTTTGACATGGCATTATATTAGAGTATAATTGACTGAATAGTTTGAACTTTCTACCTTTGTCCCCTAGTTCTATAACGAATTTTAGTTCAAACTGGAATTTTCATACAAGATAGTTGTTAGAGTGTGAGTACTCTGTTCAAGATTCAAACCAATATTGGGCTTCATATGTGGGGCACCTTAGATTTATGAAAACCAGTATTAGTTTGCAACCTATGGGTCCTTAAAGAGATCCATTATTTTAAGCCATTTCTATGATTTGCATTGGTTGTGTGAATATTATTTTGAACATTTCTCATAGACAGGGAACAAAATAATCGATAACATATAAGTTGTAGCGAATTCAGGGTCTGTTTTCATTTCCTTGACCAAATTCCTCATTATGCTGTTCATGTATTTGTCATTGCATGCAGACTTCGTTATCAAGTAACTTCTCCTTTTAGTTCATTGATTAAATCTGTTGAACAGAACATGCTGAGTGGAGATACTGCCATCGTAGCTGAAACAGGAGATTCTTGGTTCAACTGTCAAAAGCTTCGTCTCCCTGAGAACTGTGGGTGAGTTTAATAAAATCTCTGCAATGAACAATACAACCAATTATGGCTAACATAAATTAACAATACCAAACTTTCAGTTTTGAATTCCAGATGCAATATGGATCTATTGGTTGGTCAGTAGGTGCTACTCTTGGATATGCACAAGCTGCAAAAGATAAGCGTGTAATTGCTTGCATTGGGGATGGGAGTTTTCAGGTTAGTAGAATTTTGTGATAACAGAAAGGTCTACTTGATATCCTGATGATGATTTTGGTCATAAATATGAACAATTTGGTGGGATGTCACTATAGGTGACAGTGCAGGATATTTCAACAATGATCCGCTGTGGACAAAGGAGCATCATATTCCTCATCAACAATGGAGGTTATACCATTGAAGTTGAGATTCATGATGGCCCTTACAATGTGATCAAGAATTGGGACTACACCGGCCTTGTTGATGCCATCCATAATGGAGAAGGCAAATGCTGGACTACAAAGGTTAGCCATGAATGGAACAGTCAATCTTATTTTCTGCCTTTTGATATGTAATTAGGCTATATGCATCACTTGGTCGGATATTTTGATAACATGGGTGATGATGAGCTTTCTCATTATCTTCTTGCTTTTCTTGTTTGGTCATCTTACTGATGGACCGTGTTGCTGCAAGTGTAGGTACGTACAGAGGATGATCTCATCACTTGGTCGGATATTTTGATAACATGGGTGATGATGAGCTTTCTCATTATCTTCTTGCTTTTCTTGTTTGGTCATCTTACTGATGGACCGTGTTGCTGCAAGTGTAGGTACGTACAGAGGATGATCTGACAGAAGCAATGGCAACAGCTACGGGACCAAAGAAAGATTCTCTCTGCTTCATAGAAGTTTTTGTTCACAAGGATGACACCAGCAAAGAGTTGCTCGAATGGGGATCACGCGTTGCTGCTGCTAACTGCCGTCCACCAAATCCTCAATAGAATTTCGTGTACAATAATCTGTATCCTCCTTGAATGCCCTTTTGATTTGTAATCTGAAATAATAATGATACGTGTAAGGGAGTTTGACTTGTTAAAGAGAAATTTCATGTGGGAATTTTATCCAGTAAATTATTTCTCAATGATTTCTAGTTGAAAGCGGGATCAAATGTAAAAATCGCTTGTTCCGAGACTGTAAAATAGCTTCAAGAGCAAACAGATACTATTACCAGTTGAATTATTGAAAAGTTGATCTTCTTGTGTCACATCATAGCAAGTTCCACGAGTGCCACGAGTCAATTGGCTTGAAGCGGAAATTGGTCTACAAAAGAACGAATCACATCATCGAAATAATGAGATAAATTTTAGAGCAATGATCGGTGCTTCGTCTTTTCAAGTTTGGTCTCTGCAAGCACAGTGGCTAGCCCTACTTGTTGCTCTATCATTTACGATCCCCGCCACCGTATTAGGATGCTACACGTCGATCTTCAGCTTCGGCGACTCCCTCACCGATACCGGAAACTTGCGATTTATTTCCTCGTCGCAGCGTCCTGATTGCTTGCGTCCTCCTTACGGATCAACCTATTTTCATCGCCCCACCGGACGATGCTCCGATGGCCGTTTAGTCCTCGATTTCATTGGTACCAAACGACGAACTCAACGTAAAATCATGTGTTTTCCTGGCATCTCTTTTTTCTTCACTGATTAACTGATGTCACTGTTCTTGATTTTTGGGTTTGGGCAGCGGAATCTCTGCATCTTCCACTGGTGAAACCCTATCTGGGTTTAAAAAACGGGGATGTGAAGGATGGGAATACACAGCAAGGGGTTAATTTTGCGGTGGCTGGAGCCACTGCGTTGGACGGTGTGTTCTTTGAAGAGAAGGGTTTTGATGTCAAAAAAGCTGCATACTATTCTCTGAGGGTTCAATTAGATTGGTTCAAGGAATTTCTGCCTTCTCTCTGCAATTCCTCTTCAAGTAATTCATTTTTTCTGTTCGTTAATTACTTGCCCGAAGTTTTGAATTTTACGTCCAACCCAATGAACCAAGCAGAACCAAATAAGGTGATTTGTTCCCTAGACTAACTTCACCAATTGGGCAGGATACCACTGAATTTTGGGTTTTGAAAGGGTTTATCTGGCACTTGTGTCTGGATCCTGAATGCTAATTCAACCAAATCAGATCAAAATTTAGAGAGCTAATTAAAATATTAAATTGCAAACGTAACTAACCAAAATTAAAGAACTAAAGCTTTAGAATCAAATAATTGTGCCACCACAAGGATATGGGCTGGTTAATGTATAGCGACACTATTGGAGTTACCTGTCTTAATATGGTTTCTTGTGGGCAAATGGTGGCAATTGTCTTCAGCTTTTTGGGCTTGGGCCATACTGTTCTACCCAAAACAAAAAAAGTTTTATGGAGTCTTAATAGTGAACTTGGTATAATTTTTTCAAGGGTAAAAAACAGAGGCTCACGGAAACAGGGGTAGTAGTTACATCTTCTAATACAAGTTAGGAGTTCTTTCTTTCTCTTGTAATTTAATTCCAATTTCTGTTTCAAGCAGTGTATAAGATTTGGTCTTGTAGGCTGCAAAAAAGTTCTTGGCGACGCCTTACTTGTTGTGGGAGAGATTGGAGGCAATGATTATTCTTATCCCTTGTCTCAACCAATGAGCTTGGAAGAGCTAAAAACCTACGTGCCACAAGTGGTCCATGCAATCACTTCAGCGGTCAGAGTAAGGATTCTTACTTTCGCATTGGTTTTTCCAGTTTCGTCTTAAGTTTAATGTTGATTCTGCTGACAGAATTGAAGTTGCCAAATGCCAATGGACAACCTGTTTTATCACTTCTTGAAGAGAGAGAGTGAAAAAAGAATATCTAAAATGACAAAATGTACTCACTCTATCATCACTAGCTAACTGGTTTTTGCTTTCTTAGATACTACCTTCAGTCCTTAATATAAAATTCACTTTGTAGTTCAGTTTTTTCATTAAAGTGAGTCTTGTTAAGAAACGGAGGGAGTAGTTGGTTTACATTGCACTAAGCTCTTGTATATTCGGGACAAAGTGTTGTTATTTCACTTTTGTTCTGAGTGAGATTACTTAGTTTCTCTGAAGAATCCAACATACTTCCTTTCTCTCCTTTATGCTGATTCAAGTCATTTGCTTACACTTGACTGTTTTATTCATCATTGCAGGAGCTGATTAACTTAGGGGCTGTTACACTAATGATTCCTGGAAATCTACCACTGGGATGCAATCCAGCCCTTTTAACTTGGTTTGCAGTTAAAGACAAAGATGAGTATGACAAATCCGGCTGCTTAAAATGGCTAAACACATTTTTTGATTACCACAATAAGATGCTTCAAACTGAACTCAATGTTCTTCAACTGTTGTATCCTCACACTAAAATCATCTACGCCGATTATTTCAACGCCGTTCTTCAGTTGAACCATTCTCCGGAACAATTTGGTACTCCTTTACTCCAAACTTGTTATGCCTCAGAGCATGTATAGTTTCTGGGTTTCATATATATATATATATATATTTATATATGCTTGCTGCTATTTCAGGATTTGGCAAAAACGTTGTGAAAGTTTGCTGTGGGGGTGGGGGTCCGTACAATTACAATGAATCAGCAGTATGCAGCTACTCAGGAGTGGTATCATGTGATGATCCTTCAAAATATGTGAGCTGGGATGGCTTGCATTTGACTGAGGCTGCTTATAGATGGATTTCAAAGGGTTTATTGGATGGAACTTACACTATTCCTGGCCTTACTACTTCTTGCACTTCACAGTTTGTGACCTCTGGAGATTTCACTAGTAACTAAGCTATGTAATGAGGATGGTTGTATACTTAAATGGTGTTTTCATTGTCAACCAATTGGATGCTGATTCACTTTCTTGTCGCAGTTTTTCACCTTATGCTTCAGAGACATACTAATGGAAGCAGAGTTTTTTTCCGTTTTTGTCGGTAAAATAAAGGCAAAGCTGCTGTAATAGTTGCAGATTACAGTGATTCTCTGTTGTAAGGGAAAATAAAGAGCTGAAATTAATTATTCGGATGTGATTTATCTCTAATAATTTTGCGGGCCTTGTGTTACTATATGGTACTTTCTTTATTTGAAGTCGGATTCATATAACCTGAAATTGATGCATTCAATTGGTTCTTTCAAGGAACAATAAGAAAAGAAACTGATAACGTTCCTGTATGAGCATGGAGATTTGGTGAACTTCTCGTGTATTTTTCTTTTAATAATTATTCATTAACAATAAAATAATAAATGCATACTATATCAGCACATGTAATGTAAGAACCACCCAAAGGGAACAGACATAAAGACATGGGGATGTAATTATAAGAATAAATTTGATACGTGATATATAATTTTTTTAATGTGAATCTCTCTAGGATATGAATAATATATAAAGGAAGATGGCTTGATTTCATAAGACGTAACAGATCTTTCCTATATTGATTGTTGCTTTTGACAAATTAGTTGCACCATTTCACCTATAAAAAAGAGAAAACCAACGAAACAAGTAATCCATGCATATCTTCCAAAATATTCACCCAAGAAATCAAACCAACAACATTATATATGACAGCTTCCAAACAGTAAACTTTTGTGGATTATTTTATCAAAAGTTTTGGAATGAATAATGCCCATGTGGGTAAAACAGAATAAAGCAAAACTTACGAAAGAAAGAAATCAAGAATGTATGGATGTTTTGATTGATTCTATAGCTTGATTAATTAGTGATGATATGAGAGATTCAAAAGTCATCGTCTTCATGATCCATCAACTTCCAAGATCCATCAGGCTGTTGAACCATACCCTTATTCTTCTCAACTCTCCAAGACGCAGGAACCAGAAACTCATCTTTCAAAAGATCCACAGTCTTATTCACAAGTGCAATATCACGATTCACCTCCAACCTGAACCCTCCCTGGCTCCCTTGAGTTCCCGCCACTCCATGCATATAAGCTTCCAAGTTATGCCAGCTCGACGCATTCCCAGGGCTCTTCAAGTACTTCGATTTCCTCGTATCGATCTTCAGCTCTTCCCCTACGTCATAATACCCTATTAGAGGGTAATTTGGAATGATGTCTAGCTCATTTCGAATCCGTAGGACCCGAAGATCCTTGTACTTCCAGAAAATCTTCTGGAAGTTTAAGTCTCCCACACGAGGACTCGCAAATGCGAAGACTGTGACCAGACATGAATTTGAAGGTTCATCTCTGGGCGCATTGAAGCCATTTGCGACTATGTCTGCTGCATTAAGGGTAGCGAGTGCTGCTCCTAAGCTGTGGCCTGTTATAGTTATGCTCATCTCTTCGTTCTTATATAACTCCACCAATCTTCTGATCTCGCTCAAAACCTGAACAGCGTAAACATATGGATCGATGAAAACTTTATTATTATAATGTCCATGATCTGAGATGCCAGTTAAAGGGTAGAAAAAGGATGAGAGATATGTACTGTAATAGATTAAGTCATGTTGGTGTATTGAATATTTATTGATTCACAATGATGAGTTACCCCACTCAATTATTCATCCACTTTTTATACAAGCTGACATTAGTCGTCCATCATCAACTAGTACATTATCGAGGGCATTGTTTTTCCGTAATGCTAAAACCTCCCAGATATTTTTCTTTTCCTTCTTTCTTTTAATCATTAGATTCCATATAAACTAAGTGACGTTTTAATCTTTTAAGATAATGAAATTATGCATTTTCAAATTTTTTTTAAAAAATTAAAACAAAAGTGCACAATTTTAGAGTACTTTTTCAAAAAAAATAAAAAAATTTCAAACTACAGGATTTGATCATCTTAAGATATTTAAATGTCATTCATTTGACTGAGGTACTACCTATAATTCCTAATATTAAAAAAAGCTAGTTGGAGTATGTATTTGGTCTTAAATATACAACCTCAATACACTTTATCCATATTTATCATTTTTTCTCTAAATTTTATATTCCTATTAATAGCACATGTGTTAAGAAAGTTTGTATCAAAGTACTTTCAATATAAATGACTTAAAAGGGTATTTTAGAGAACCAACTCATATTTTAAACAAATAATTATAACTAATTTTCTTTATCTACCCAAATTGATTGATTACATTTTCTTATATCAAAGGACCAACATTAGAAGGAGAAACATTAAAACAAACCAAATCCAGTAATGATCACACGTCTCAAATTTTTCCAATTATCATACACAAACCGTCCAACCCAGAAACACGCCCACAACAACCGATTTCTTAGCTTTTCTGAATTGAGAAAACCTGTATCGGCTGTCGTATGTTAGAGAGAGAGAGAGAGAGATAGAATTCAATGGGATTAAACATACGTCTTCCAAACAAGGAAAAAAACAAAACAAAACAAAAAGGTTTAATATAATCATGAAGACATACCTGGGTTCTGGCACTGGTCTTATTGAACGGAGAACGAGGATCTTCAGAAGTATAAATAGAGTACCAACCTTGATGCAAAGACGCATCACTGTCCCTCTGAAATACCTTTGAAGCAGACACCAAAATAAACTCAAAATCATTAACCCACTCCAACGTCTGCACCGTCCCTCTCCAAGCCACCACTATGTCCCTCCGCCCCATCGCCGCCTTCCCCTCCTCCGTCGCCGCCGCCACAAACCCTATCCAATTCGACTCCCTACTCCACGCCTCCCGCGACCACGACCTCACCATGAACGCCTCCGGCACATCAATCTCCGACGTCGCATACACATACTTTGTCACACAATACTTCACCGGATGCCCTTCTCCCTTCTCCAAACCTACCTTCGAGAACAAGTCACTCTTCGCGTACCGGCTGCTTCCGGCGAACTTTGATTTCTTCTCCGTGTTGAAAGTGTCGTATGCTGCTTGTGCCATTTCCCCGTAGTGGATGATGTATTTGCGGAGGTCTAGGTCGAGAGGGTCCAGGATGTCTTTCCAATGAATCTCGCCGCTGAGTTGTCTCCATCTTTTCGCTGTCTTGTTATTGTAATCCTTCTTCTCCACCTTGTTGTTGTTGTTGTTCATTCCGATACAGCCCAGCAGCCAGGAGGCTAAGGCATGTTTTATAAATCTACGTAGAGAGCCAGACGTCTCCGTCTTCATGATTATCTATAGATGTTGATTTGTTGCCTTATCCCTTGTTCTTTCTTCAACCTCTTCTTTGGATTTGACTACAACCCATGATTATATATGCTAATGTATATACACTTACACATATATATACCCACGCAGTTGAAGATGAGTTATGTTCTCCAATTCTACAGAGTTAATCACAAGTAATTAAATATCGTTGATGAACCCGCCGTCTGACCAGAATATTGAAAAGGGAAAAGTGCTCTCGTATTTTTTGTTTCAATTTACTTAGGAGCAACTGTATCATCCTACATTGAGGACCTAACGTGTTGATTAATGAAATCCAACCAAGAAGCGCTGAGTCGGGTTGCTTCTTTTAATTAAATAATTCTCTGACACTTTATTTTTAATATTTTCCCGGCTTCAATATGTAACTGAATTTCATACAAAGTTGGGAAGGGAAACTACAAACTCAAATATACTTGTTTCAAAAAAGGCGCCCAATACCGATGAAAGAATAAAAAAAAGGTAACTGAGTTTCATTAAAAGAGGAAACCCAAAAACGGGGGAAACTTTGCTTGTGAGTATATATGAATTGTTAAGGATTAATTTTCAATCTGGAAACTTGAAAATTTAAAGTTATACACAACTATAAGTGTACTCTTTAAATTTTTTTAAAAAAAAATACTGTATTTTTCTTATAAAGAAAATAATTTGTTTTTAGTGTGTACGTAGTAAAACGTTGTAGTGTGAGATTGGGAGTCACATTAATTATATTATATATTATTGCTTCATTTGAAAAGGAAAATCATTTGCGCAAATTAAGCGAGTAGAGAAAAGACGTGTAAGTTTCAAGATATGGGCAAATTAAATGTTCTTTTTTTTGTTTGAGTTACATATTAGGGAAAAATTTTAAATGAGTGAAGCAAATAATGGTTGCAATATCGTTTTCAGAAGGGGGAAGAGATGGCTGTGAAGTGAGGTAACATGTGGCACATGTTCTATATGTAAATCCTTCTACGAATGGCAAAAGCTTCTGCGAATGACAACGTGACAACCTTAGCCTTCAAGTTACAAAAATACATGAGAATATATATATATATATATATATTTATTTATTTATGAGATTATAAATGCTTGCAAGTTAGGGAAGCCGACATTTATTTTATTGTGAGTCAGACAAGGAGAGAGTGAAGGAAAAGCAAGAAATTTGATTGGCAAAAGTTTTAATTCAAGCATATATTCTTACCTCGTCTCATCTCAAGTGTACTTTCAGAATTTTACCCAACTCGTATGCAATAAAAAATGTATTAATGAAACAGAAAAAAGCACTCACTCTTGACTTAATATATAAGATTCTTTGTCTCGGGCAAAGAATCTTTAAGATTCTTTGCCTAAAGCCATAACTAATTCCCCCTTAAATATCCTTCCCTTTAATAATACTCCCTCCGATCATAATTATAGGACAACATTTGAGAGTTGATATTGATCCTAATTATAGGATAAAGTTTTAATTTTTGTTAATTTCTTCCCAAAATACCCCCAATTGATACTTTCTCAATAATAATGAAATACAATATATATTTTTTTGGTCATCATGGTTCTCTAAATCATCTCCTGCACATGTTTCACACTTTTCTCGGGGCCCTTAAAAAACATGAAGATATAATCTGGTTAAATTAATTAAGATTTATTTAAGAAAAGAAATAAAATTTTAACGATTTAGATTTACTATATATTATATATCCCATCTATCACTTAAATTGCGTAGTTGTTAGTAACTGAAACTGAAAATGATGATTTGAGGAGGTGATGTGACTCGATTGCCCTTTGAAAAATGTCGTTTTCTTCTTGTAAAAGTGACGTAAAGATTGGGATGAGCAGTTGCTGTGAGGTAATTCGGAGGAGAAAAGGAGGGCTAAATTAGGAAAATAAATAAGATTAACTAATCTAATTATTATTCTTAATTTTTCTAAAGTTAGATAAATATGTTCTATAATTAGGACCAGATGAAATATATTATCTAATAACTACACAATCTATAACAGGTAATGTGGCCTCAGCCTACATATTCAACCCACCAATCCAAGAGTTAGGGGCGGCATTTTTCAGCCAGCAAAAATGTAAGCTGCACAGGCCCGCGTTACCATTAGCAACCCGTCGCTATCTTTGCTCAGGCCCAACATATATTCCTAAAAGTAAGATAAGTTACTTTGATCAAAAAGGGTGTCAGTAAGCTAAGCAGGAAAACGCGGAGGAAGTTTTGGAGAAAACTGTAGCATTTAAACACCAAAACTTAGAATAGAGAATTTCATTAATCGCCCGTTTGGTTCGATTATATGAGAGAGGATTGCATGTAATCCTGATATAATAGAGTGATTACAGTGTTTGATTGTGCTTATATAATGTAAACAGGATTACATTTTGTAATCCTGATTACATCATTTGATGTAATCAGCATTACACTGCTAGGACTGATGAATGAGGATGCATACATCCTGTAATCAAGTGAAAATGACACTATTGCCATTATAATTTTTAAAATTGACCAAAGTGTCCACCCATAAATGCTATTAAATATTAAATAATTTTAATTATCACCATTAAATATTAAAAAATAATTAATAATATAGAAACTTAAGAAATATTCCCCATTAAAAATTAAAAAATTATATTCCACCTTTAAAAAAATATTAAAATATATCATTAAATAATATTTTCATCATTAAATATTAAAAAAATTAACATGAGCCCAACCTATACACCGTATAATATTTTTACTATTAAATATTAAAAAAATTACCATGAACCCAACGTATATATTGCACAGAATTAAAAAAATTATTATGAATCCAATGTGTACATTATTATATGTGTAGACAGGGGTAATTTTGTCCCTTATTATATTATTCTCATATATTCTCATTTTTGATGTAATCCAACCAAACATTTTTATACATATGCATCATCTTTCCTTAATGACGAACCAAACAAATTATGTAATCATCATTATATTACATTTCATTACATTACCTCTAATTCCGTGAACCAAACGGGCACTAAAGGATCACGGAACTAAATTTACTTCAGTCAATAGCTAAAAAATTCTAAAATTTCACTGAAGGGTTAAGGACAAAAATAAAAATAAATTTTATGGATAAAAAGATAATAATATCCATTACTTTATTTTTTGAAAACAAAAAGGCTTGAGCATTGTCGGAGCTCCAGTGACCTATCACTGGCCGCCGTCAGGCCGAAACTGCCATGGTTGACTAGTCAAAATTTTGACCTTCAAAAATTAATTTCTGTTTATAGGAGGATTCCACTTGTTCATGAAAAGTTACAAACTAATTCAAGATTCTACTCTTTTTAAACGAATCTGCAACTCTTCATAAATAAATGGAATCCTTCTATGGACAACACATTAATTTTCAGTGGTCGGAGTTTTGGACAATGGGTGTTGGAGCTTTGACAACTGGGTGGTAGGCGATCCGAAGATGATCAAACCTTTTTCAAAAAAATAAAGTAAGGGGTATTATTGTCTTTTTACCTATAAAACTTATTTTCATTTTAATCCTTAGTCATGCAATAAATTTTCAGAATGTTTTAATTTTTAACTAAAATAATTTTGATCACGTGTTTCTTTAATGAAATTTTTCCAACTTGGAAAACCAAAACATATGGAACTGCCACTTGCTGCCTATAAAAAGGATAAAGCAAGAGACCTACACACAATTCAAGAAAATTGCAGCAAAAGGACCTTGAAACCAGAGTTCTCAGAACCAGATCGGACCAATCGGTCTAGCCCGGAAACTACTGAACTGGGCACTAGACTGGTCCGGTTTGGTGACTCGGTCCAGTCTTAGTTTTTTTTTAAAAAATTAATTTTTTCAATTGTTTCTTTAGAATTTCATATTAATAATCCTAAAATCTTCCATTTATCACCGGTTCAGTACCGGTTTGACTTTGATCTGACCCACTGACCCTTAACCCAATACCCCGACCGGTTCAGTGACCGATCCGGGTTTGATTACCTTGTTTGAAACTCATCGTTTGATTGACAAGTCAGATTTATGATTCATCACAAGTACTGAGGATTAAGTGCATGTTTGGCTAACTGCGAAATCATGGTTTCAGAAATTCTTTTTCGTAAGTAAAGATAAAACTTCTCTCACATACTTATTTTATAAATCATAAAAACAATTCTCTAAAAGTTAATCCAAACACACACTAATTTTTCTTGACTTGCTTTGTTTAAAAAAAAGTCACAAACACATATCAATATCGATATATATATATATATATATATATATATATATATATATATATATATAAAAGGTATAACAATTTTAGAAAACCCCAGTGTTTACAAGATATAAACAGTATTGTTAATGTCAGAAAAATGCATGCCATTCTAATTGGTTCAAACTTTTCTTAAACCCAGAGTGAAAGAATAGCAATGCACATTCACTGGGCTTGGCCCAATCATCGCGTCCAAAACTTATGTGGTTAATCAAATCTGAATTGCCCGTTTTAAAATCCAACCAAATCAAACACAAATGAATGAAAGGCTCCAAGTCTAATCCATGTGTTGGATTATACTATTTTTATATAATTTGGGAAAATTAAAAAACTAAAAAAAATTACTTAATTATAACATATATGATATGATTTTTCTAAAATACTTTCGTATAACATTAGATTGTATATGTGTTTATATGATAGGCAAGACTAGTTTAAAAGAAATGATAAATATGAAATAACTGCAAATAATCAAAATATCAATTCGCCAATCTAGCACCATATAATATGAAATCTGTCATTGATAAGCAATAGATTTTTTTTTCCCCAAGATCCATAAAATGCAAGTAAAAAAAAAAAAAAGCATATATATTGACTGTATACAGTAGTAGTATATTCCAGGACAAGCATAACTTGGAAAACATTATTATAAGGAATCCTAACACAGTATTAAAATAAAAGCGAGAATCCGAGTAAGGCTGATGCAGGTGGAGCTTTTTGCTAGCGTATGCATGTGTTGGATTTTTTCTCCAACACCTAGGTTTTAAAGTTTGGTTGTCCAACACAAAAAAATTGTTCAAACTTAGGTCCTAATCTCAAACCTAAGTTTTGGGAAAAGATTTTTTCTTTTTGCTTTTCCCTTTGTGTGGGTTCTACCCTCTCTCTGTTATTAATCCTTTTTCTTTATATGGGTCCATCCCCTCTCTCTCATTGGTTCTTTCTCATTATGTGAGCTCCATACCATGAAAAAAAAATTATTCTTACCACAATATCCAAACACTCTTATTTTATCAAAATCACTTTTTTTTCATAATCTATTCTGCTCAGAATCTATTCTTCAAAAGTTATTTTTCACTTTTTCTCCAGAAGCTATTCTTCAAAAACTAATCCGAACACACCATATATGCATCATCTCTTATTAAAAGTAATCACATTTGAGACATTGCACGTGAGTACTAGATATAGGGTATATCTCTCAACAATAATTTAAATTTTGATCCTCGACAATGTGAAAGACTAAAGGTCCGATTGGATAAGCAACGTCAGATGAAATTTCTTTTCAATAGGACTTTTGCAAGTTTAAGATAGGATATAAAATTTAGATTGTAAATGTGATTTATATTTAAATTGATAGTTATAGAAGTTCATTTGTATTGTGAAAAACAGGTCTTAATAACTTCTTCTTAAAAATAGCTTTTAATCTTAACGTCAATCTAAACACCTCATTCTACTCCCGTCGTATATTTTCCCTTTCTACCGTACTTTTTCAACTCCCACAGCTTTCCCAAACAGCCCTAATACTCTCACTAGATCTAACTTCCATTGATATATTGAGCATGAATTTGGATTGACAAGAGAAGGTGAGGCCCCCGTGACCCGGGGGGGTCACGGAGGCTATGAGATCAACCATCACCGGGGGCATTTTTGTCCTTTGCGTTTTTGTTCCCCTTCCTTCCATTCGTGACTGACATCTTCTTCACGGGAACGTAGGGCGGGGCCTCTTTGAAACTGACCAGACACACTCACACATACCGGACATTCCGCTTTGTCAGTTTTCGTTTCGGCTTTGCATTAAACAAGCGCATATGCTTGATTATTTAGTATCTACATCATGCTCCATCTGGTTACTGCTAACAACATTAATATGAATAAATAAGTAAATAAATAAATGTGAGAAAAAGTAGCTAGAATTATGCAACATTACTTTCGTTTCACGCTCTCTATCGTACCTTCCTTACTCGATCGCCAACATTCTTTGATAACTTAGGACCATTTCCATATTATCCGCATGAAATATTTCACTATGTACTCAGAATAATTTCCAAAATTCAATAGATTAAACTAAACATTGATTCCCTCCTTGATTGATACTACCTCCGGTCCTAAATATATAACATAATTTATAGTACAAATTATAATATAAACTATGTCCTATATTTAGGACCGGAAGGAGTATCATATAAGCAAAACTGGTTGTTTCATGTCTTGTAAATAATGCAGCTTCCTACAAGTTTATATTATATATAATGATATATTGACTAAGTTAGTCCGGATTACTTATAAAAACATGTTCTTACGATAAAAATCATAAAAATTATAATTAGATCCACTCATGTTCACGCCACTCCCTTCCTCGTCAACAATTCTATATATGGAGGGTTTTATAACATGTGATTATTGAAATATGAATTAATAATGCAACATAGGTAACAAGAATCGTTCAGCTGCTATTTCATTTAATTCAATTTACTTTATTTTTTTTTACTACCGCATGTGTTAATTAATCCACTACAAACTTCGAATTACTTCCACAAAACATATAGATGTTTTTTAGTTAATTACCACTCTGATCCTATTTATAAGTTCTAATTAACCAACTCTCACATATTAAGGAGAGTTAATTAATTCATTAATTATGAGCTAAATTTTCAATTTTGCCCTCAATAACATGAATAAATTATTTTTATTTATTTTAATTAATAAGGACAAAATTATAAAATCACATTTATTACTCTAAAAGTGAACTTATAAGAAACAAAATTTTTTCCCGAAAATCACTTATAAACAGGAGCTGAGTTGTAAGATAGAATGTGGCACACTGAATTCTTTTTGTTTATTAAAAATATTGATTCGTTTTTAAAAAATATAAAATCATTTAAAAGTGAAATAAACTAGTTGCAGGCCATGTCATCGTCAATTCCTAGCCCTGTCCAAGAACTCGAATACACTTCATTTCGCAGTTGCAGTCGCACAGGTGTTTGTTAGCATCATTGAAAAGAGAGGTCTCAATCCCACACGCATACAGACGCACACAATATTAAAATTATGTATAATCTGAACACTAGTCCGATTTTTTCATCCTAGGATTATAAATTAATTGAATGCACAAATTTTGGGATTAAAAAAAAAAGTTGTGAATGGAAAAGGCCATTGCGTTGCTTATCAAACACACATGCAGCATTAATGAAAGTGTCCCTAAAGTAGTAGGGGCTTCAAATAATTACATTACATGCGTCTGAATTAGTAGTAGAGAATTGATTTTTCACTTTATTTAAGACAAATATACAAGAAAAGTTGTGCTGCAGAGTGCTAAATTAATTATAGTTTGATAAAATTTTGGTTATAGCCTTTGAAATTTCAAATGGTTGGTTTTTGTCACAATAGTTTTATAAAAAATTTATCTAAGTCTAACGGCCAGCCTCTATACTTTTAATGAGTTTTGCTTTTAATCCTTAGGCATAACTCAAACCAATTCTTATAAAAATGTCAAAACTGCCAACAAATTAGGTTGGTCTAGTTGGTAAAGAAGTTGACTCTTGATTAACCACAAGATTGTAAGTTCAAATATTACCGATGTGAGGATCTTATTCATAGGTGATCTAAAAGAATCTTTGTAAGCACTGTGAGTCCAGAGACATACTTTGACCCTGATGAATCCCCGAGACCAACTCAGCTAAATTTTGTTGTACCCAAAAAAATTGTAAGATCCAAAACTAATGATTTAAAACTACAAGATCATAATCAAAATTTGATAAAATTGTAAATATATTAAACCAAAATAAAATCAAAGGCGTAAAATGAAAGTGATAATGTAATTAATAAGGGACATTGGGAGGAAGCAAAGCAATAAAGAAAGGGAATGAAAGGACCATGTGAGTGAGATGGTCCAGATTGCAGAATGTGCCGTGATGGTTCGGAAAGGAGAGACCAAAATGAGGCCCAAATCGCAATCGGTTGGAGCCCCATATTTGAAGAAACCCGCATTTATGTTGTGCTTCGTTGGCCTCACCCTCTCCCTATCTCCTCCTTGATTAATTTTCAAGGACCACTCTCTCTCTCTCTCTCTCTCTCTCTCTCTCTCTCTCTGAGATTCCTCTTTCTCTTTTGCCAACTCCTCGCACCTCATACATTCCTTTCAATGCTAGCTTCTTCCTACCGTCACTCCTTTCTATCTCAATTCATTATCTCACATTTCATTATCTATCCCTATTCAATGTTATCTTCACCTCGATCAAACTATTGATACCCTCTTCACTATCCCCTAACTATTTTCTTTTATTATTATGTCTTGGATTTTTTTTCAACTCACTTGCACACAAATCAGTTATCTATGTCGGAAAATACTAAAATAGACGCAGGAAAAAGTATGACATTTTTGGAGTTATGATAAATTTTGAATAACTATCTACATAGGTTTAAGATGAACACCAAGGTAGAAAGTTGTAATACACCATCCAGTTAAAAATGAAATAGTTTAAAACAACATACATTATCACTTTAGTTCTTGGTGTGTGTTTGGATTAGTTTTTTTTAATAGCTTTTACGACCTACGAGGTAATGTGTGAGAGGAGTTTTGTCTCGGGTTGCGTAACTATGGTTTGAAATCATGGTTTTGGTGCTTGCCAAACACACACAAGTCTACTTATAGGGGAAATTTT
The DNA here is from genome assembly GCA_963855925.1 of Inga laurina. Classification (NCBI taxonomy): domain Eukaryota; kingdom Viridiplantae; phylum Streptophyta; class Magnoliopsida; order Fabales; family Fabaceae; genus Inga; species Inga laurina. The sequence continues at coordinate 17,425,651 of OY979708.1, read as the reverse complement.
TTATATCCTAAATATATATAAGTCTACTTAGAGGATTTAATAATTATTTTTCAATTGTACACTTATTTGATTCTCGTTGGAATGAGATAAAGAAAAAAGATTAGGTGAGAGTAGTTTGTAAAGGTAAAGAGGGAGAGAACATTTTAATAAGGATAAACCTAAAAAAAATTTATTAATTTAAGACATGTTTTTAGTATGTGAGAATTAGTTAAAAAGGATTTATAATAAATTAGAGTGGTATAAATTAAAACAATTATTTTTTATTAGAGAAAAAATAAAACTTGTTTACAATGGTTATCATTGTAGCTAATTAACATAGATTGTCTACCACTCCATTTTTTATTATAAATCACCCCTAATCACTTCATCAAAAATAATAAGATGTGGTCAAGTCCTTAACTTTGGCTAAAAAATCTAGTATAATCTAGCCTCCATGTGGGCAGCATGATGTCTTAAAAATATGATATAGTTTGTAGTGCAAATTTTATTACAACTTAGATTCTGGACAGTAATAATATTTATGGATTCAATTAAAGACGGGGTTATCTATAGTTGCAGTAATGATTTTGGACGGAACGTCGAGATTCATTTACTTGCATGGATGAGATTATGGACATTTTTGGATTTTTGATTCACCGGGTTCATCAGTTTTGTCTGGTGTTGCGATGCTTGCTTGAGCAAACGAGAAAACAGAGGTAGAAGTAAAACGCAAGCGTCAGATTCATGAGATGGCACGAGATTAGGATGGAAGCAGCCGCATGAAGACGCATTTTGGCCTTTGGGACGTAGTTGTCACTTATTGTCTGTGTTGAAAAGTGCATGCAGAGCAGAGTGACAACGACGGTTCACGCTGTACTATATAGTAATGTCCCAAAACCAAAAAAGCTCATAAAAATAGCTCAATCACATTAACATATGCCTCCACCATTTTTGTGGGTGAAACTTGAAAGTAACTTAATCTTACCCCTACTTTGGCCTATACATACGTACAAAAAGTCTGTCCAAGTCAGTGTTTGTTTGGAATAGCTTATTTTTGGGTAATAAATACTTATAAATCGTGATGCACGATATACGAGATAAGTATGTGAGAGGAGTTTTATCTCGGCTTGCGTAGTAAGCATTTATATTCAAAAAATAAGTGTTCTCTTATAAATCGTGATGCACGGTATACGAGGTAAGTATGTGAGAGGAGTTTTATCTCGGCTTGCGTAATAAACACTTATATTCAAAAAATAAGTGTTCCCAAACATACACTCAATCAAGCTCAATCAGGTCGCTCCCCAAAATTTTAATTCTTTTATGATTTTCATTTTTAACCTAATTTAAAATTTCAAAGTGATTCTTCTAATTTAATATTATGAAAATGTAATAAATAATTGTCACATATTTAATTTTAGAAGTAATTATTTTTATCTCAATGTTATTTTTAAGAGGCATGTATTTTAAATGATTCGGTAGTTATATATATTTTTTATAAATAATTATTTTCATAGTTATTTTGGTGGTTGAAACTTGAAAGTAGCTCAAGATTATTTTACCCTTGTTTCTCACCTTTTTATTCATTCATTTATTTATTATTTATTTTTTCTGTTTTGAACTAGGGGCACATTATTAATAGTTTAGGGGAAAATTCTAAAAAACTACATTGAAAATATAAAAAGGATAAATCAGTACATTGAAAATGGGAAAAGACGGATCAGGCGGGTGTCAGAAATGTGAGGAATCTGTCCTTTTGAAATCTAGGCCAAATGACAAAAATACCTTTCAGCCCTCTCTCGCAGTAACAACATAGAAGTTGTTAATGGCGAATCCGGAGTTGTTAATGGCAAGATAGATGTTGTTATTGGCCCTGAAACTTGTTAATTGTGAAAAAAGAAATTGGAGTTGTTAATTTCTAATCCATAGTTGTTAATTAAAAGATAAGTGTTGTTATTGGCCCTGAAACTTGTTAAGTGTGAAAGAAGAAATTTAAGTTGTTAATATCGAATTTGAAGTTGTTAATTAAGAAATAGGTGTTGTTATTGGTCGTGAAATTCGTTAATTGTGAAAGAAGAATTTGGAGTTGTTAATGTCGAATCAGGAGTTGTTAATTAAGATATAGGTGTTGTTATTGGCCCTGAAACTTGTTAATTGTCAAAGAAGAATTGAAGTTGTTAATATCGAATCCGGAGTTGTTAATTACAAGGATCATGTTGTTATTCTGAAGTGGGGGATGAAGTGTGAAAGAAGATATTGAAGTTGTTAATATCAAATCCAGAGTTGTTAATTAAGATATATGTGTTGTTATTGACCCTCAAACTTGTTAATTATAAAAAAAGAATTGAAGTTATTAATATCGAATCTGAAGTTGTTAATTACGAGGATCATGTTGTTATTCCGAAGTGAGGATGAAGTGTTGAAGAGCATTTTCGTCATTTGGCCAAAATTTCAAAAAGATAGATTCCTCACATCTCTAACACTCACCTGATCCATCTTTACCCATTTTCAATGAACTGATTTATCCTTTTGATATTTCCAATGTAGTCTTTTAGAATTTTCTCTAATTTAAGGCTATAAGTAGAATTGAAACCGTGACTTCCCATTATATTTCTTTATTTTTTGGGTCTGTTTCTATCTACACAGACGTGGCCACTTTCGCTTCCAAATACTCGTACACGTGAAGAATTGCTTCGTTTACCAAACTTCCACACCTAAGTTGAGGCTATTCTGCCTCGAGCATTATTTCTTTCATCCTTCATGTCTCTCTCCCTCTCTCTCTCTCATGTGAAACAGTAGTAAAACTATTCTCAGTTTCTTAAAATAAGAAAAGATTTCATTATATAAAGCTCTGAGCATGTTTTGTTATTTTGGAATTTATTTTTATTTCATTTATGTATATCAAATGACAGGTTAATTTACTTAATAAGCTAGAACTAAACCAGCCTTGCAACACTGCAGGAGAATTCCACACTGCAAAGGAACACTATTAATGGTTTCGATCATGTCATTTTCAGCAACTGTATTATTGAGAACTCATTCATATTTAATTTTTATTCATAGAAAATTACATGTCACGCGAGAAAATTATTTATTTGATATAGTACTATCATGGCATCCACAACTCTACTTGAATATCTATGTATTTTTATTGAATGTATCCTATCGATGGATTCGTATTCTATAATCGTCTTTCCCCCTCTTTTCTACTTCTTCTCATTCCACTTCACCCTGGAACGACGTTGAGATGAATAATAATCACTATAGTACATGTTTTATTTTTCTCAGGGTGACGCATGAGGCAAAAGAATATGAAAGAAAACAAGCTTTTGTATTTTAATCAAGGAGGTGGAAATTTTAAAAAACTTATTATATTTTTTTAATATACATAAGAATGACACTTATGCTTAGCTTAGATTTTGATTTACACGGAGTAACACGTTTTAAAATAAAACAAGTTATTGTTTGTATTTTTGAGATGAATGAACACTACAAATGTTAAAAATAAAATGAATTTTAATAAATTATTTTTTAATTTTCATATTTCTCTTTTATTCTTACCTTCTAATTTTTCTTTCCAACATTTTTACCTTCTAATTTAAACACTAATTAATAGCCTGTTTGGTTTGATTCCGTGGGATAGAATTACATGTAATTATGATGCAATGGACTAATTACAGCGTTTGGTTATGCTTATGTAATGTAAAGATTGGATTACATGTTACAATCAAAATTACATCAAATGATATAATTAAGATTACACTACTAAGACTGATAAATGGGGATGTAGATGTCTTATAATCAAGTGAAAAAGACACTATTGCTATTATAATTTTTTAAATTGACCAAAGTGCCCACCTATAAACATTTTTAAATATTAAATAATTACAAAAATTAAATATTTAAAAATTAATCAATAATATAAATTTTTTAAAAAAAATCCTCCATTAAAAATTAAAAAAATTATATTCCAAATATTCCATTAGATAATATTCCTACCATTAAATATTAAAAAATTACCATGAACCAAATATGTACATTGCATAATATTTTCACTATTACATATTAAAAAATTACTATGAACCCAACATGCACACTGCACAAATTAAAAAAATTATCATAAACCCAACGTGCATAGTACATTATACATGTATGTGCAGTCATGGGTAATTTTGTCTCTTGCTATATTATTTCTATATATTCTCATATTCAATATAATCCAACAAAATATTTCTATGCATATGTATCATCTTTCCTTAACAATGAACCAAACAAATTCAAGTAATCATCATTACATTCCATTCCATTACATTATATTCTATTACATTACATCCGATTCCATGAATCAAATGGGCACTAAAACATCCCGTGCCATGGAAAATAAATCTAGTTGTACAATGAATACATAAATTATTATTACTACACAAAATTTTTGTGCAATACATGAAAATTTTAAAATATTAAAAAATACAGGCCCCTGTTCCACAAAACTAATGTTGGGATATCGTTTTAAAAAAAAAATGGGAGCGGGCATCCGATTTGTAAAGTTGCATAAGAGATATTATCAATTTATCACTCTTTTCAAGTCTCCTTAATTATCTGCTTTTTAAAACCGTTTTAAAAACAATGCCCTTTAGATATGTGAGTAGGTAGGTTTTCTCTCTATTGAAATTTGTGTCAACTTGAGTTATTGATGGAAGAGGCCAATGTTCGAAAGGTACTGTCGGACCGGCCACCAGAAGTGTAAGACGTGGTTGTGGCTACTAAAAAACCAAAAAAGGATGTGATAATGTCTTATTAGATGATTAAGGTGGAGCATGTAGAGCCGGGAATGGAAAACAAGCAGGACCAGGAAATTAAAAAGAAGGAAAACGCTGCTACGAAACAGCTTTCATACAAAGAGTCGCTTTTGGGATTTAAAGGAGAGAAGTTCAATGGCATTGCCTATGGAGCTTCGGCCATGGATGACAACCCACTGTTGTCTGATCTCCAAGACCAAACGTGGAGTGTGTCAGAGCCATCGTAGGAAGTCAAGAAGATAATGAATGTCTACCCAGTTGTTCCCATGACAGATGAGGAATATAATGAAAGCTGTGAACTATGGAACAATGCACTAATCATCACGATCCTTGGTGCCAAATTCAATTTCCACAAGCTGAAAGAGATGTTGTGCAATGTTTGGAAGTTCAGTGAATTTGATTTAATTGATCTGCCAAAAAATTACTATGTTATCAAGTTCACAAATCAGGAAACATGGACTCTCCACTATAAACGTATATTATTTGAAGGTCCTTGGGTGATAGCTAAACACAGCGTCCTAGTGCAAAGATGGTCTCCATACTTTGACCCCTTTAATAATCCGCTAGGCAAGAATCCCCAATATTCCTCTAAATTGCTATACCAAGAAATATATATCTAGAGTAGGGGATATGATTGGGAAAATATTAAAGGTTGATCTCTATACCCTAAAAGGTGGGGATGATGAACTTCCAAAGGTTGAAAGAGGAAGATATGCCAGAATATGTGTGGAACTTGACCTTCAGAAAAAATTGGAGCCAAGAATTATTCTAGCCTATGGTTTATACAATATTGAATATGAGGGCTTAAATATGATTTTCTTGGGATATGGTCGATATGGACACCGAAAGGAAAATTGCCCATGGAATACAAATGTTGAATCTTCTTCCAGTAATGCCACAACGCAGGTGCCAACGGTGAAAAGAACACAAGTGTCACCGGAGAAAACTGTTATGGCAGAAGGAGAAGAATGTGGGTCTTGGATGCTAGTACAAAGGACTCAGAGAGCTCGAATGTCGAGGAGCAATGGATAGAAAGTTCCATCAGGTAATGTAAACCATGGGGTAAGGAAGATTGGAAAATTTGAAGTCAGATCCCATGGATCAAGATTTACTGCAATGTCAGATTGGGAGGAAGAGGAAAATTTGTCAGAGGAGCAGAGGGTACTCAAGGGAGGCAATTTGGATATAGTGGAGAAAGCTTAGGTCTTATATGATGGGGAAGCTAAAGTACCAATATGGCTGGGGCCCTCAGTAGGGTTGGAACCAAACAAAAAACCAATAACTTCCAAGGTCCGAAAAGTATCTATAAAATGAAAGAAAAAGAAAGGGCCCAGTTGTCACTTCAAAGTGGGCTGAGTTAAGTTTTAACTAAAAGCCAGAGTAATATTATTGCTGGTTTGAATCCAAATAGTGAGCCAAAAAAGCAAGTATCAAAAAGTGATAAATAAAGGAAACACCGTGTGGTAAGTGGGTGTGTGGATAAGCCAGACTCAGTCCGCATAGATCAAAAATTAAATGAAACCCACGTGCCGAACTCAAGCAAATTGAAGGAGAAACAAGAGGGAGGGCTGAAAAAAGAATTAGTAGTAGCCAAGTCAAACAAGATAGATCCAGTGAAAACCAAGGTGATGGAAACTCAAAGAATGAGATTAAGAAGCCGCTGGGAGGACCACAGGGAGGGAAGTGAACTACTGAGAAGCTTACTCAATTGGAAGATCTGTTAAGAAAAAATCATGAAAATCAACCTCCCAACAAGTAAGTATTTCCTTGTTATTAATAAGTTAGATAATTTCTAATGATTGTTGCATCATGGAATTGTCGTGGGGCTGGCAGCAAATCCTTCCCACGATTAATCAAAGAAATAGTTTATAAATATAATATCAATGTTTTGGGTCTTCTTGAAACTCGCATTAGTGGTGACAGAGCAGATGGTGTGGTGAAAAGATTAGGGTTCAGTAACTGGTTGAGGGTAGAGGCAACAGAGTTTGTAGGTGGATTATGGTTATTATGGAATGATTGTGATGTTTCAGTTGAATATATTTTTCCAATACCCAAATTCTACACTGTCGCCTATCCAACAGGGGTATAGGAGAGATCTTGTTTGTTTCTATTGTGTATGGTAAACCGAGAAATGAGCTTATAACTAATATATGGGCAACCCTGAGAGCTTTATTAGGTATTACTCATGAGTCTTGGCTGATATTGAGTGATTTTAATTATTCTTTGAATTCTTCTGATAAGCAAGGAGGTAGTCCTATTAGCAATTTGCATAACCAATGTAACGCCCCAAATTTCAATTAAGGGCTAATGATAATTATTGAGGATAATTATTAAATTAAAGTGGAATAATTATGTGTTTTGTGGCAATTTTAAATAAAGTGCTATAATCAAGAAAATTGAAAGAATGAAATTGTTGGGTAATTAGTTAGTAATTAATAGAGATATTAATTACTAAGAGAAAAATGAGAAGGGTGATTAAATGGCTAATGAAAGGATTAGAATGGCTAATTGGTTGCTTATTTTATGAGAACCAATGAGGTAGAGATATGTGGCAAAAAGAGATGAAGCAAGAGAGTGAGAAAAGTCAAATGGGAATATTAAAATCATTTCTTCTCTCTCCCTCTTCCTCTTTTTCTGCTGCACAAGCATGGAGGGATGGAGGTAGCTTGCTTTATCATCATCACTCTCATCTCTCTCTTCTTTCTCTTGTTCGGCTATTGTTGAAGGAAAGGGAGGAAGCAAAGCTTGCATTTGAGATTGGCCATTGGTGTTGATTTGTGGCATCAAGAAAATCTAGAGGTTTGAGAATCAAGAAGTATCTTTGGAAAAGTTGAAGAGGGTTCGATATTCTCCCTGATCGTGAGTTGTTGGTGCTGGAGCACACGTAGAAAGAACAAATGTAGGGAACTTACCTCTCTTGCATGTATTTGATAATTGTGTTGGTTTATTGATGCATGTTATTGCTTTGCCTGATTATGTGAAATATACATGAGTGATTGAAGCTCTGTTTCAACTTATGCTATGATCATGAGTATATTGTTTGAATATTGAGCATGCTGATATGTCATTGTGTGAACATGAATTATGTATTGCAAACATGTCATGCATTAAATACTTATCTTGCATGCATATTGGTATTGTTTTCCTATTGAGATTCCCCAGAATCTCACCCTCCCCTACCAACAATGTAGACAGGGCAAGTGGATCAAGATGGAGCAAGCAACTAAGGGCGGCTAGGTCTCTCTATGGGCAAGTGCATTGATCGTTGGTTATCGTTATATGTTGGTATAATTGTAGATGTTTGGTTGTATATATTCTGATGATAGATTGGAATGTGTATTTGGAATGAGTACTGTGTAATCCCCGTATGAGGGCTTGTATAGGCGATTATGCCCTGTAAGGCTTTGATCAATGTATGGAACCCGGGGTTGGCTAGGAATTATTTGGCGTACTCTGATATATTTAAATGTGATTTATCTTCGTGTAGTAATTGTATTCCAAAGGTGAATGTGAGACCAAGTGAAAAGTGTTTTGAAAGGTATTTGTGGAAAACCCTATCGTGAAGATGAGATTGTAAATGAGTTTTGCTTATTATTGGTCTCTATTTCACTTTTATTGTGTAATTCGGATATTAAATACGACAGGGGGGTTATAACCAACAGTTTCGTTCATGTGTTGATGATTGTAATATGCTTGAGGTTCTGATTGTAGGTGACAAGTTTACATGGGAAAAAATGTGGTAAAAGAAAGGTTAGATTGGGTTTTCTACAACATGACCTGGGAAATGGCTCATCCATCATTTAAGGCATTTTACCATCTTAGATTTAAGTCAGATCATCGGGTTGTCATTGTTTCATCTGGAATAGGGGAGCGATGTCAAGTTAGAGGACACTCCTTCAAATACCAAGCAGGTTGGTGTTTGTAGGAAGGATTTTCTGATATTGTCAAAGAGGCTTGGCAGGACAATTCGTGGTTAACAGGATACAAGAAATTCAAGAAAATTGCCACAAAATGGAATAAGGAAGTGATTGGAAATTTGCCTCGAAAGAAAAGGGAGCTTATTCGAAGATTGGAAGGAGTTGATAAGGCGTTGATAGAAAGACCTCACGAAGCATTGATGAGACTCGAAAAAAAAACTCAGGCAAGAGTATCTAAAGGTGTTGAATCAAGAAGAATTATTGTGGTACTAAAAATCCCGCTGCAATTGGCTACAATTTAGGGGCAAAACACCACTTTTTTCCATGCATCTACAGTTGTGAAGAGGAAGCGAAACCGAGTTGAAATGTTACAGGATGATCAAGGCCAGTGAGTTACGGAACAAATTGCATTAAAAGAATTGGCTATGAATTTCTTTAAGAACCTTTATACTCGTGATGAGGGTGTTACCCCTGTGTAGGAATGGCCAACTAACTTTCCTACATTACAACAATCCCAACTAGAGGCTATTCAAAGAGACATATCGGTGATTGAAGTCAAGAATTCAGCTTTTAAAATGGGTGCCTTTAAAGCTCTTGGTCCCTATGGCTTAAATCCTCATTTTTTCCAATCTTAATGGGAGGTAGTTGGAGCCAAAATATGCAATCTAATTTTTGAAGTGGTGAGAAAACCAGACAAAATTAAGGAGAAAAACCAGACAAACATTGTACTAATCCCCAAAGTGGATGCCCCAATATCCATTAAGGACTTTCAACCCATTGCACTGTGTAATGTGTGTTTCAAAATTCTCAGCAAGATTTTAACGAACAAACTAAAAAAGGTCATGTCATATTTGATCCATCTGGCTTAGTGTAGTTTTATCAGTGGGCGGGAAAGTTGTGACAACATCATTCTAGCCTAAGAAGCCATTCATACGATGAGAACTAAAAAGAGAGGTAAAAGGTATGTTGCCGTTAAGGTTGATACGGAGAAGGCTTACGATAGGCTGGATTGGGGTTTTATTAAATTCAATCTTCAAAGTTTGGGATTTCAGGATCATTTTGTACAACTTATTATGAAGTGTATCTCACCAGCTTCAATGAAAGTGAGTTGGAATGGGGACCTTTTAGACTCATTCTGTCCTTCTAGAGAAACCAGACAAGGAGATCCTCTAAGTCCATATCTTTTTATTCTATGTATGGATAGGCTCGGACAAATTATTAACCGTGACGTGGAGGCTAGGAGATGGAAACCTCTGAAGATGAGTACTCATGGCCCTGCTATCTCTCATCTATTTTTTTTGGAGTTGACCTCATATTATTCTGTGATGCCTCAAGAAGCCAAGTAGAATGTGTCAAAAATATCATGGCTTGTTTTTGCAATATTTCAGGTCATAGAATTATTTTTCCAAAGTTTAAATGCTTTGTGTCCCAAAATATGAATTTTAATAGGGCTCTTGAATTTAGTCAGGTTCAGGTATTGGTATCACTTCTGATCTTGGGAAGTACCTTGGGGTACCTCTTCTACACAAGAAAATGGTAAAGATGACGTTTTCTCCTCTAATAGAAAAGGTGCACAAACTGCTCTCAGGTTGGAAAGGAAAATACTTGAGCATGGCGGGTAAATCAGTACTGATAAAGTAAATCTTGTCCATACTTCCATTCTATCAAATGCAAACACTTCTCATTCCTAAAGGAATTCTGAAGGAAATTGAGAAGTTGAGCAGATAATTCTTTTAGAGTCAAGGATTAGGAGCTAGGAAACTCCACTTAGTATCCTGAGAGACTATTAAATCAGGAAAAGATGAGGGGGGCTAGGAATTAAAGATCTCGCTACCCAAAATAAAGCTTTTATAATGAAGTTATGTTAGGGTCTTTCTAGCTAAGCGTGATGCCCTCTGGGTTAGATGCTTGAAAAGCAAATATGCATGCGGAACTGGGAAAATCCCTATGATAAACAAGAAGAAAAAACAATCAGCAGTTTGGAGTGCCATAGTCAAAGTTTGGGGAAAATTTAGAAAGGAGTTGGGAAGTAACTTAGAGGTGGTAATAACATTAATACTTGGTGGGAAATATGGTCCCCACTTGAACAGCCCTTGATTCGGTATATAGACAAGAACTTTAAGTAGGTTAGCCATGAGGAATCCGTGAGAGCATTTGTATCCCCAAGCGGTTCATGGGATCTTATGAAGTAGAGATTATTTTTACCAGAATGGGTTATTGATAAAATCAAGATGGTGAAACCTCCAATTACAGAAGGGGAAGATCTGTTCTACTAGAGGGCTTCAAATGATGGTAATTTCAGCGTGAGATCAGCATAAAAGATTTTAGAAAGTAATAATGAGTCCTGAAAGAAACCTCTCTGGCAACAAATTTGGCGTTGGCCAATTCCAGAAAGAGCCAAGTTTTTCATGCGGCAAGCTTTTCATGGAAGATTACCTACCAACTCTATTAGAAAAATGCAAGGATTGGGTGTTCATGATGAGTGTCTCTTTGAGTGCCTTGGTGAGGAAACATTTTACATACAATGAGAGATTGTGAGGCTGCCTACACGGTGTGGCTTGATTTAATTAAGCCTATATATTATAGTACTTTTTTTAGTCGTAATTTGCAGGATTAGATACTGTGGAATATCAAACAGGAATCGGGTAGCAAGATAGTCAAGAATTGGCCTTGGTTGCGGATATTTGGTTCGACTTGCTGGCTCATATGGAAAAATAGATGCAAGAAGATCTTTGAAGGTATCTATGTTCAACCACGTAGCATTGTTCAAAGTTGCCTTCACCATCTTATGTAAGGCGTAAAACAAGGAAGATTGAAGCATCGGATCTACCAGATTCCTGACAGAGCAGACGTCAAGTGGAGTGCCCCACTTCTGGCTATGTTCGGGTCGATGTAGATGGTTCAGTGAACAAGCATAAAGCTGCTGCTTGTGGTGGCATTGTTTGGGATAGTAATGGGGCGTGGAGGACAGGATTCCAACAGAAAATTAGCTTCACTTCTACTACTACAGTGGAAATACAAGCAATTAAGGCAGATATGCAGATCTGTAAACAGCTGGGACTCACAAAAGTTAAGCTACACTCATATTCCTTAGAGGCTATTCAGTTATTGACATCAAGGTATGGGCCGTATCACCCATTGGCCTAAGAGATTACTGAAATTAGATTGTTGATTTTCTCTGGCTGAGATATAGAAATAATTCACTCAAATAGAGAAGCGTTGAAATGTGCAGATTATTTAGCCAAAATGGCACAAGAGGCGAACACTAAGCTGAAACTACTACAAATGTCACTAACTTGTTGTTCGCATCAAATATTAGTCGATTTAAATTAAGATTGATTGATGTATTATTACTTCTTTTAATTTGTAGTGTCCTTATGACACAATTCAAGAGTTAACTTTTGTCCAATTAATTAAAAAAAAAAAAAATTATCTGCTTTCGAAAAGGATGTCTGAAGTGTTGAAACAAGCTCCTCTTCCCAAGGATTATGTTTTTGTCCTACTCCATTCATATTTAATGTTTTCTCCATCAAAGCTCTTTTCTGTTTTTTTATTTATTCTAGAAGAAAAGAAAAAAAAAGAAAAGTTAGTGTCCACTTTTTTCTTTTTATTGATTTAACTGAACTCAAATCACCTTCCCCCCAAATACCCTATCCATATTTTCAATATTTCGCAACTAACACTTTCAGTTCCAATTTCATTACAAGAAAGCAGTGTATTTTGCCCTCAATATACTTGGATCTCTCTTTTATTTTCTTTTTATCATTTGTTTTAGTATTTGTTTGGATTGATGATAGAAACTACTCCCTCCGGTTCTAATTATAAGATAAAATTGATTTTTTTGGAGAAATTAAGGAAGCCAATTAAATTACTTTAGAGTATTTATATTTTTATTTTTTCTTTCCAAACTAATTAATTTTACTAATAAACTAATATATAATCTAAGGATACTAAAAATATAAACACTCTAAAATAATTTAATTATCTTCCTTAATTTTTTCAAAAAAAATCAATTTTATCTTATAATTAGAATCAGAGCTGATACTTTTTCTAACATAATTTATATTGTAAATAATGGTTTTGTGAGAAACTACTTTTTCTAATATAAACGCAATTCTTAATCATGCTAACTCAAACATGCCCATTCACGTGAATAAGAACACAATAACACTCGTTAGCGAGGCGTGTCAGTCTTCGTTAGTCAAACTGCGAGTCCAAGATACCCAAGACTTGCAGGCACCAACCATTTGAATTTGAAGTAATTCAGGCTCAAATGAAATATTAAAAAGTGAGATCCATTTTCCTGAAAGAGATAATACATAAAAATTGCGATTTTTTTTAACTTACTTAGAATGAAAATGAAAATTTCAGGCGATTTAATTAGGTAATCGTCGTTGATCATTCTCTTTTACTCTGGCAATGGAGATGGAACCTTTAGCTTAATTAATTAAGTAGTGAGTGCTATGCACATCAAGTCATGAAAAAATAATGAAAAGGAAAGATATAGGAGTAAAATATTTAATTTAAAAAATTGATATTGCCGAACCGATAGACCGTTGGAACCTGGGTAAACAAAAAGGTGGTTCAAAGTTCAAACATATTGCTACAAGTGTCCCAATAAATTTGCCTCTCATTTTAAAATCAATTTGTATTCGTTTAGTTCCCTCACTTCCCAGGTACTCTGTCCCACTCTCTCTCTCTCCCAATTTATTTCCCCCCTGATTCTGAACTCGCATCCAAGACCGTTCCTCGTTATTTGTGCCTCTTTTGCCTCCTCCCTCCTCTCACTCTAGTTTCAGACTCATCCCTAATTGCTAGCTGACAGACACAGAGACAAGACAAGGACATCTTGGGTAGGTTTCACCCCATGAGATTGAAAACCAGAGGACCCTAACACTACTCCTACGTTTCCCAAAAATCACCACTTACTTCCATCAATGGTGGCCGGGAAGGTCAGGGTGGCCATGGGCCTCCAGAAATCGCCCGCCCACATTCACAAATCCGACACTCCGCCACCGCCTCCCGCCAAGCAACACACTCCGTCCTCCACCACCGCCGGCTCCGGCAATAAAAGCTCTCACAAATCTGCTTTCTCTCGCTCCTTCGGAGCCTACTTCCCGCGCTCCTCCTCACAAGTCCAGCCTCGACCACCTGACGTGACGGAGCTCCTCCGTATCGTAGAGGAGCTGCGCGAGAGGGAGTCTCGGTTGAAGACGGAGCTTCTTGAGCATAAGCTCTTGAAGGAGTCCGTCGCGATTTTGCCTGTTCTGGAGAACGAGATTAGTGCCAAGGAAACAGAGATTGAGATGAATGCCAGGCGAGTGGAGGAATTGGAGGCTGAGAATTTGAGACTGGGTACTGAGTTAGACGAGTTGAAACGTCGGGTTGAAGAAGAGAGAGGAGAAAGCGAGATGAAGATGAAAACGTTGGAGGATAAGATTGAAGAGTTAAAAAAAGCAGTGTCGGATCATGCAGAGAAAAGAGACGCATCAGACAGCGATGATCTTTCTTCTTCACAAAGGTTTCAGGGGCTTGTGGATGTTTCTGTTAAGTCGAATCTAATCAAGAATTTGAAGAGAGGAGTTAAGTGCACAGAGAGTTCTTCAAATCAAGATAGTAACATTCATACTCATAAGCAGCTTGAAAGTAGTGTCAATTTGAAAAGAGAGGTAGTAGAAATAGAAACAGAGAAACCCAGACATTCTAGGAATAACTCAGAGGAGCTAGCTGAGTCTGCCGAGTCAGCGATAACTCATGTCAGATCCCGTGTACCAAGAGTTCCAAAACCACCGCCAAGACCGTCGTCATCGGCGTCGTCGTTACCTCCATCGCCGCCATCATCTTCTGACACAAGCTCTGATGCTTCCGATGGAAACGGTGAAACAGAGCAAGTAGTTCCCAAACCTCCACCGCCGCCGCCGCCTCCTCAGCGTGCGGCTGCGTCAAAGTCTGTTCCACCACCACCTCCTCCTCCTCCTCCTAGCGCGGCTGCATCCAAGGCGGCTCCACCGCCTCCTCCGCCGCCGCCGAAGGGGAACAAGCCAGTACCAGCCAAGGTGAGGAGAGTACCAGAGGTGGTCGAGTTTTACCACTCGTTAATGCGGAGGGACTCACATTCCCGGCGGGACTCAGGCTCCGGCGTGACGGATGTTCCGACGACGGCGAATGCCCGTGACATGATCGGTGAGATCGAGAACCGTTCAGCTCACTTACACGCAGTAAGTAAAAGTTAAAAACACTGTATTCATGTTTTAGCAAAATTTCAACTTTGCCCCTATTGTTGGGTCAACGTCAACTGACCAAGAATGCGTCCCACTTTTACTCCTTTAATTTGAATAATTTGAGTTGTCTCGGGCTAGTTTCGTAGATGAGACAATTTTGGGATTCGAAATCTGCACTCGAAAAAGATCAGACTAAAACCGTAAATATTATGCCCTGCAGCTAATGGCATTAATTTTCGGTCCCCATTTCTGAACTTTGAGTAGGAATGAAGTCAAACAGAAACTAGAAACATCTGGGTGAGCTTAGTCAGAGTTATTAGCGGACTTTAAGGTGGTAAATTAAAATTAAGTTTAAACTGTGTTTTTGGTTACAGATCAAAACAGACGTGGAAACACAAGGAGATTTCATAAGGTTCTTGATCAAGGAGGTGGAGGGTGCTGCTTTCACTAACATTGAAGACGTCGTGTCATTTGTTAAATGGCTTGACGAAGAGCTCTCTTATTTGGTAATTTAATTAATCAACTTTAAATTATTAATTAAGAATGATTACGTCCTGTGATAATGTGAAGATTAAGGATTAAGGAATGGAATTAATGATTATTCAGGTGGACGAAAGAGCTGTGCTGAAACACTTTGAATGGCCGGAGCAAAAGGCAGACGCGCTGCGAGAGGCGGCGTTCGGATATTGTGATCTGAAGAAGTTAGAATCCGAGGCTTCTTCCTTCCGCGACGATCCTCGCCAACCATCTGCTCCTGCTCTCAAGAAGATCCAGTCTCTATTTGAGAAGTATTGTCTTTTTTCATTCTTAGAGCCAACTTGGATTTTTCAATGTGAATAGGATATTGTGTAAAAAAAAATGTGTATGGTACTTGGCAGGTTAGAGCATGGGGTTTACAATATCTCAAGGATGAGAGAATCTGCAACACATAGATATAAGGTCTCTCACATACCTGTGGATTGGATGCTTGATGCGGGATATGTGAGCCAGGTATGTTATTTCAATGTTTTGTATCTGGGAGCACCCTTACTTTTTTGTAATGTTTTAATAATGTTCAACTAGCAGGCCATGAATTATATACTTTATCTTTATGAAACGTTTTTGGCTGGATTCGCCGGGTAATAAATCTAGCTAGGAAGGGCACACGGGTATTAGTATATTCTAGATTCTTAGATGGGAATTTGAAAACACTTGGGAGCAAATGCTCGCACCAAAGAACTAGGGTGCTGGCAACAAAACGACAGAGTAAAAGGTTGGACTTTTTACCCGTGTGTCTGAGCATGAGCACATGGTTGTGAACTCCGAGAAACCTAAAATCAGTCCTTGGTCTCTGGGGCACTAACATTGTGCTAACTTGGAGGAGTAGTTTGTTAGCGTTAGTTAGGGTGCATATGATGAATGAATAGATTTGATTAAAGAAGAGTAGTTAAGTTAAGCAAGTAATGAAGTGGTTGGGTACAAGTAATAATGGAGTGAATGAAGGTACCACTACCAGTGTAGGTGGAATAATAATAATAATAATAATAATAATAATAATAATAATAATAATAATGTTGGGGTTGTGCATGTTTGTGAGCAGATAAAGCTGGCATCAGTAAAACTGGCGATGAAGTACATGAAGAGGGTATCGGCGGAGCTAGAAGGTGGAGGTGGTGGTGGTCCTGAAGAAGAAGAGCTCATCGTGCAAGGAGTTAGGTTTGCATTCCGCGTGCATCAGGTAACTATATTTATTGTTATAAACTAATATTAAATATGAATAAGAAAGAAAGGGACCATGGCTAATAATAATAATGTTTGTGTTGGGTGACAGTTTGCAGGTGGATACGATGTGGAGACGATGAGGGCGTTCGAAGAATTGAGGGATAAGACGAGGTCGTGCCATGTACAAAGCCACAGCCACCAACATAAATTCTTTTGCAGATCTGCTACTTGCTGATCAAATTCAATCGCACTTGTAGCCAGCCAGCCAGCCATATCCTGATATCCACCACACCCTTGCTATTATTATTGCATAATAAAACGTTACGTTATTCATAGTATTATTAATATTGATTAATTCATCTATTCGTTCATTACTAATTTACTATCACTGCTCTTATCTCTAATAAGCTTCCTGAATCTTCGGTTCAAGCACATGTGACGTGAGGGAATCATTACGCCCTTTTTATTCCCTCACTTGAATTATTTTTCTACCCGTTAATTAATTAAAGCCACTCATAAATTCGGGAGTTGTGGCAAAATAACTCAATTTATATCTATATATATCATACAAAATCTACATGAAGTCATGATGTTATTCGTAAATTATCAACAAAGAATTTTCAATTATTTTTAAAGTTAATATAATACAAACACACATTTTTTGAATAGAGAAAAAGACAAAAAAATATCATTTGAACTTCAAAATCCCTCATTGGCTTTGTTGGCAATAAGAGTAATGAAATTAACAAAAAGAGTATAATAATTGATAATTTAGTTTTTTTAGTAAATCACTGATTTAAGATTTTGAAGTTTAAGTAGTATTTTTTTTGTTTTTTTCCCTTTTCAATATTCATTATTCCAAAAATAACTGCTTAACCTGTTCTTCCAATAATATCCTACTACGAATTAACACCTTCAGACGTGGCTTTATGTTTTTCATCATGGAAATGTGTTGGCAAAAATAAAAGATGGTAATACATATACGAGTATATATATTATGAGCGTGAATATATGAACGTATAATTGTATGTAAGTTAACCTCTTAAAATCATGGGCAGTGCGTGCAACTAGTTTAGGGCCATTTGCTATAGTGGAAATGATCTTGATGAAAATAGAAATGGATATAGATATGAATATGGAAATGGATATGAAAATGACATTTAAAAAGATATTTGGTTGGCATGGAAATGAAGATGGAATCCATGTATATTTTTTATTTGTAATGTATATTAAAAATATGAAATTCCAAGAAAAAGACAATTTTGCCCCTAATAGTAAAGTAATAAATAAATTGAATTAACCCCCCTAGTTTACCCAAAACCATCAAAGAAGCTTTCAATGTTGAGGCATCGAGCAAATTGGATAAACCAAAGCAAATCTGCAGAGGCTAAGTTGTTCACTTCTTTGGTGTTTGGCCTCTCGTTGAAGATGAATCGCATATTGTTCTTGAAGCTGATATGATTTGAGCGTTTATTCTTCCAGTGTTAACTTCATCGCAACTTTTAATTTCTCGCAACATCAGGTTTTTCTCCATTTGTTCTATTAAACAAATCAAACCTGGTTGCTGGTTGTGTCGTTTTGTATATAACATGAAACTTGGTTGTTGGATTTAATGGGGATTGTAATGTTGATTGGATTTTCATGTTGCAGTCAATTATCTTTGGTTCTTTTTTGTGTGGTTATATTTGGATGACAACTATGCACAGTCAGAAATTGCTTTACAACAGAATTGTCCAGAGTCAATAATTGACATGCCTTGATAATATCTGAAGCATATGGCTAAAGTTGATTTTTTTCCCAAATGGCTGAAGTTGATTCTCTCTTTTTGCTTGCATCTTTTTTTGTCTTGTGAAATTTAATCTGTTTATTAGTTTTTTAGTTTTGTGTGGTTTGGTTGGTGGCCGTAAGTTAATCTGTATGTTTGTCTTCAGAATATGGCTAGTAAGAAGTTGCACTTGTGGACTCTTGAGGAAGATGATTTGCTCATTAGGTGCTTTGTAGAGATTCATGGACTGGCAGCGTATCTGGAGATGGCCTCTTCCATAGAAAGTCAAATGCTTCATGTGGCAATTACTTCAAGAGAGAATACTTACAAATTCTGTCCGAGCGAAGAGAGATGTGAGAATAAACTCTTTGTGTCCTTTCGAGTGCTTTAGTGAGGAAACACCAATTCATATCATGAGAGACTGTGAGTCTGCAAGCAGTGTGTGGCTTTCTTGTATTAACCCTTTATACTGTTCTGCTTTTTTCTCTGGTAATTTGCAGGTTTGGCTCAGATGGAACATATAGCATTCACCTGGAGGTCGTTCAGTGATCAAGTAGCCCTGGCTAAGAGTCTTCGGTTCACTCTGCTGGCTAATCTGGAAAAATAGGTGTAAAAGAGCCTTTGAAGGATCTAGTGACCGGCCACAACAAATTCTTCACAGAGGCATCCATTTCCTTCATGAAGGAATCGTGGAAGGTCAACTAAGGCATAAGATTTTCAAAGTACCAGATAGAATCTCGGAAAGATGGATCGCCCCACCTGATGGTTTCATCCGGATCGACGTCGATGCTGCAGTAGATAAGCACAGAAATTCTGCAGTAGGAGGTGTGATTCGAGACAGCTCAGGACATTGGATTTGCGGGTTCCAACAGAATATTGGCATTTCATTCGGCTCAACAGTTGCGGAGGTTCGAGCTATCCAAATTGGTCTAAAACTTTGCAAATCTTTAAACTTTGCAAACATTCAGTTATTCTCGGACTCAACGGAGGCTCTTCAATTGCTACTTCAACCAACTGGTCATTTCCATCCACTACAAGATGTGATTGATGAAGTTAGGGAGTTCATTTATAGGGACTGGGACTTAGAGATACATCATTCTTACAGAGAAGCCCTTCGATGCGCTGATTACCTGGCCAAAATGGCACTGGACTCGAACAGTGATCTAACCCTTATGCAATACCCCCAGATTTCTGTTCGACCCAAATGTTGGCTGATATGAGCGAACATTTGGTTTCATTCTCTTGTAACATAGCCTAGGCTTTGGCTGTTTGCACTCCAGAGTTTTATCTGGTCATTGTAATTCAAAAAAGAGATTCATGAAGAAGGAGCTTTGATGGGACCACTATAGTTGAAGCAAGTAGAGTTAAGGTTGAATGAAATGTTACCTGGACATGAGATAAAGGTTCTTGATATTAAGTCCCATATGAAAACAATGAAGCAACATTGGCTCATGATATATGAGATGGTGCATAGTGCCAATAACCCAGGTTTTGGGTGGGATCCTAATCAAAAGTGTGTAACTGGAGAAGTAGAGGTGTGGGATGAGTACATCAACATAAGAAATCACAAAAATATAATGAACATTATTGTTATTTTCATATTGTTTGTGATCTTTTATTTTGATATACTATAATGATCATTATTATTGTTTATAGACCAACATGAAAGCTGCAATGATTCATTCAAAATCTTTCCCTTATTTTAAGGCTCTTACTAAGATTTTTCTGAGGGATGAAACAAGTACGACTGAATTACAAGTTCACTGTGATGTTGTTGAAGAGTTTGAGGTTTTATATGATGAACTTTTGAAGGTGGATGGGATTAATGACAAGGAGCGCCATGATGCCTATCTAAAACTTATTAAAGATATAGTGCTGGTTGCTGAGTTTATCAACCTTCCATATGGTGCTAGAGAAGAAGTTGTTCGACAACTTATTTCATAGATCCTATGTTTTATAAAGGTTTTATAGTTGAAGGTTGTTGATTTTTTCTATTATGGATTTGATCGACAGGAAGACAATTAGGATGCTTGCCTTTGCAACTTATTTCATAGATCTTATGTTTTAGGAAGCTTTTATATGTGAAGGTTATTGTCATTTTCCATTTGAACCTATTACTATCTCATGTTGTAACTTGGAGGCTTTTATTTTAGTTTATAGCCCTTGGCAACCTGAAAAAGTCTCATTAGGTTATAATTGAAACCCCCACGTTCTATTCATTGTGCAATATTATTAATGATTGGCAAAAAAAAAAAAAGTAATATTATTAATGAAAGATCTTATCAGCTTGGCATGTCATATTGAGAGCCTCACAATGCCTCTTATATTTATGACTAAGTTGAGCATTTTAAGCCCTTCGCTTTGAAAAATTCACTTTATTTCCCACCAAAAAGCTGAATTGAGAACTCTTGATTGCTCCTAGATTTTGCATGTTAAACCAAGACTGCCTTCTATTGACAATTCCTTTTTAAGACACCAAATGAAAAACTTGTTATATATGTTCATTTGATACAAGAACCTTAAGAGAAATGGTTATAATCTACATCATATATTACAACATAGAGCATGACGTAATAATAGATCCTACTCCTCTACTTCTATTCACGTTGTAATATTATAAACTAGAGGTAGCACTTGTTGTTAAATCATCCTTCATTAACCTATGGATATACAAAATAATAGTCATCCAACTGTGTTCATCATCCACTTCTACATATCAAAATATACAAAGGTGGCTAACATGTTAACATACACAAAAGTGGCCAATATATCAACACCTGCATGTACCAAATATAAATGGTTGTGCATTCTCCTAATATCAAAATATAGACAAAACCCAGCATATACCAAAAAATTAATGACAAGGCATTCTACTAATATCAAAATACACAAAAGTGACCAACATTTATGAAAGAAGCCTACGAACCATAGACAATTTTGCCTTATATGGGAGGGTAGGGAACATAACAAGGAGCTCTTAATCTTTGCTAATTTTCAATAATGCATCTTCTAATTCACTGTCAGTCAATTTTTCCAACCTGGACAGCTCCTCATAAAGGACCTCACATTTGTCATCCAACATAAATGCCCATTCCATCCTTTGAAGGTTATATCCCAAATTTTCAGATGCAGTTTGGAGCCCTTCACATATTGTTTTCATCATCTTTTCCATAGCTTCTAAAAAATAGTCACCACGATTATGACTATTCATTCTCCACTTCTTATTTCTACTCAGGGTCATAGTAGTGTCTCCATTTGTGGCAGCAAAGGATGGGACAAATTCAACATCTCATCAATATTCATACCATCTTCATTGTCATCAACTTCAACATACGAGTTTTCTTCATTGTTATCAACCGGGTCAGCTTGTAAACTAGCCAATGTCTGTTGTCCATTAGCTATGTCCTTCACAAATATAATGTAAAGTTCATCAAAATGATGAAAAGGTTTCCCACGAAATTGAGCAGCTTTCTTGTTGCTCTACAAAAAAATCAAACCACAATGTCAACTCAATTTCAAAATCAAAACATTAATTAAAATATAAGTTTAATAACATTATCTTACCTTTACATATTCATCTCGCATGACATTTTCAGCAGTGAAGCATTTCTTCTCGGGATCCCATCCAAATCCCGATGTGTTAGTGCCGTTGACTATATCGTTTACTATTTGCCAATTCAATTTCAAGGTCTTCAGGGACTGAATGTTGGGATGAGTTTGTAAATCACACCCAGGTATCTTTTCATGCAACATTGTATGCAAAAGCTTCAATACCCTTGGCTTGAAACCATTTTCAGCAAGCAAACCGCTTCTTCATGAATCTGCAGCATAAAACAACTAGCACATCACCCTCTTCTTGTTTCCAGACTTGGAATTTATGTTTTGCGGATTTATCCTTTGTCATGATATAATCAACACACAATAAAGCATAATAAAATATATCTATATTTCTGTTACAAATATTTGTAAATATAAAACCAAAGTTATTACATTGATAATATAGCATAATAACGAACACAATAAAGAACACTTATGTTTCATATTCAAATATTGCAATGATAAGAACAACAAATAACCTAAATGACAATATTTTACTACAAACATTTTATTAAAGTCATCACTTTTCTATTAAAATATCCCTACGCCTCCTAAAATCAACAAACATCTCATTTGCCAAGTTCACACGAAAGTTACTCCAAGCATTTGATGGCTCAATTATGGAAATAGGTGGAGCATCTACATTAGAGCCATCCGTGTCTGTTTCCTCAAACTCATTCTCAAGAGGATCCAACCCTTGTTGGCAAATCAAATTATGTAAGAGACAACATGCCATCACAATTTTAATTGTGTGTTCAAATATGATAGAATGAAGGACTTCTCAAGATAGCCCAACATAATTTCAGCATTCCAAATCAATGCTCCATAACATTGCGTGTTGATGCATGCCTCATATTAAAGCATTCATGAGCATTTACAGGGCTTCTTCAATCTCTCCACTCACTTAAATAGTAATGTTGTCCTCAGAAGGGTGCAAGGAATCCCTCACAAATTGTGTATTCAACATCAACCAAATTGTATTGTCCTGTATTTAAGTTTAACACTTGTTAGCAATTGACATTAAAAAATAACACTTATTGCAATCAACATTAAAATAATACAAGACAAATTATTGAATTTACTAAACTTGGAGGCACTTTTAAGCTTCCACTCCTCCTATGAATTGCATATCTTAAAACTCTCCCATCAGCAGCTGAGCCTTCCCAACTAGTGAGGACATACATGAATTGTGCATCAGGTGAGTAGACACCTAGCACATTAGTAGTTATATCTCCCTTTCTATTTCCACATTTTCCCTTGTCTGTAATAGGCACTTTTACTTTAACATGTGTGCCATCAAGGGCACCTAAACAATTATGAAAAAAAAAAACAGTTTCAATGTTATATAAGTGCAATTAAATGAGTTATAAAAAATCACGAATGTAAATATATAATAAATGAAAATATACCTTGAACCACTTCCATTTTGTGTTCGTCAAATCCTCCAAAATTGGTTGAGGTTTCTTAAAAAGCTCATTCCTCAAGTACATCATAGCGATCAAAACAGAATTAAAATGCTAACTTATGGTTTCACCAGGCCTCCCAAAATAGAACTGTATAATTATATTTTTTTGATGATGTGCAAGGATGTGGAGAAACATGGTAATTTGTTCATCAACTAACATGTTTTTAGTATATTTCAACCCTCCTTTTATATCAATAAGAAGACATAGCTTGTTGAAAGTAATCCTATTCATTATAACTTGATTAAAACAAGTTATATCACTATTATAAATCATATTTCAAAGGTGAACCCTCATAGCATGAAAATCCAAAGTGTATGGCTTACGACTAATTTGTCATCTACGAGGAGCAATAGTAATACATATGCTCATAAAACATTGGTTCGAAGTAAATAGAGCATGAAACCACTAAAGCAAGATATGTACAATCATTTGTCTTCTATCACGATCCATGACTTTGTGTATATATATAAGAAGTATATAAGAGAGAATCCAAAAGAATTGGATATCATATTGACAAAAATAAGGTTGAGGGACTAAATATAGGAACTATAAAAATGAGGTTAACAAAGTTGTGACTACATATAGTAAGTTTCTTCTTAACAAAGCTATACTTCAAGATAAATTGGATGCTAATTCATGTAGAGCTATTCATAAGCATGGGGAGTTAACTTCATCTACTCAACAAAGTTAACACCTCCAAAAAAAAATGTAATGATTTTCATGCAAAATTGAAAGCAAAATTTATAACAAAAGAGATAGAGGAATTATAGATTCATAGTAATAGATCCTCAATCACTCCACAAAGGAATCAAAGATTTATTATTCATAGTAATCGATTCCAAAGATACAACACAGTGATACACAAACAATATAAAAAATAGAAGAAAGTAAACTATGTGCTAGTCATAAATTTCAAGTCTAACACACCACTATCACACCCCAATTATTCAAACACAAAGAAACATAATAAAACCCAGTGCACATAAAAATAAATAATTTCAAAGACAAAAAACCATAAGCAACTTCATGGTAATAAGCTCTCTCTCTCTCACTCTCTCTCTCTCTGGCCGAGAATTTTTGCTAGGCTTGACCTACACAACATCAGGATCACGCTCTGTGACCTATGCACATGGATCATGCTATGAGGAGTATAATGGAATATAAGGGAGTCACATGATTCATGATATGATTTAGTCAACCCACCGAGATCTACATGTAAACAGACACTCAAACTGTAAACATTCCCAAACATACTCGACCAAAATAACTCAATCTGTAAACATTCCCAAACATTCCAACAAAAAATAACTCAAATTGTAAACTATGTTTGAAGCAAAGCAAGAAAGGGAAGCCTTTGAAGCAAAGCAAACAGACACTCACTAGTTAACAACCAGAAACTGTAAAATACATGACCAAATTCAAAGCCCAAATAAAGGGAAGCACTTGAAGTAAAGCAAGAACAACCAGATAACACTTACGATTGGACACTTGCGTCATCAATCGCTTTGCTCCGTCGTGTAGTCCACCAGCCTCTTTCTCGTTGAGTTTGTGCTCAAGGAGCGACTCTTCTCTTCTCCATAGATTAGGTCACAATCTCAATTTTAGGGTTTGATATTAAATTGAGTAAGCAGTGAAAATGTCAAGATTTTTCATAACAGAGGATATTTTAGTTTGAAAATTATGGCCTCTATTGAACCCATCTCATTTCCATGGGTCATGGCCTACAATTCAAATCAACACATTTTGATGGAATTCATTTCCACATCGAGGCCCAATTCATGCAAACCAAACAGATACTCGCCATGGATTTTAATTCCAAATCCATTTCCCCTAGACCAATTCCAGCATATCAAACAGGCTCTATATTCTTATTAAATCTTGGGTTAAGGGCTTAAATAACCTGTAAGTATTTATTGAAGGGCATGGGGTACCTGGAAGTTATCTTTGGGTCAAAAATGCCCCGGAAGTATTAAAAACAGGGCAAATCAAGCTAAACCAGATAGAATCCTAACTTTTTCCTTAAGATCCGGGGCATTTTTTATTTGATTTTCCTTTTTTAATACTTTCAGGGCATTTTTGGCCCATAGATAACTTCTAGGTGCCCCATTCCCTTCAGCTAATACTTTCAGGGTATTTAAGGCCCTTAACCCTTAAATCTTAGATGTGCAACACATGAAATGAGAAAAATAAGGGATCCATTTTTAAGGAAAGGAAAAATAAAAGGACGCATATTAATATTTATAAGAAAAATTATATTATTTATTTATTTATTTATTTTTGGTCAATACTAATTTTAATCCCTTATTCTCCTTTTGGTTTTGATTCCTTATTTTATGGGTTTTTGTCCTTCAAAGAAAAAATAATCCAGGTTTTTATTAAAGTATAGGGGCATTTCAAACCAAATAAAACTTAAAGATCTAAAACTTATAGTTTAAAACTTAAGTGACCCAAATCAAAATGAGAACATGGGAGAAGAAACATTATATCATCCTTTCATTTATCAGATTTCTATAGGACGAAGTGAAAGTGACCAAATTAGAGTGACAAGAGATATCCTTCTTGTCCAAAAAGCCCAGAAGTAAATAATTCGGGTCAGTAACCCGAATTGTAAGTCCATCTCGATTCCACCGACGCTGGACAATCTTCAGAGAACAATGATCGATTGTCTAGCTCTAAATCTGCGGCTTCCTTCCTATCCCAATCGTGGTTTTCCTATTAATCATTGCAGCAGAATCAGCTCTCTAGATCATTTCCTGTTCCGCCCATCTGTCTCATTCCCAGACCAGTCTGAGT
Organism: Inga laurina; assembly: GCA_963855925.1. Classification (NCBI taxonomy): domain Eukaryota; kingdom Viridiplantae; phylum Streptophyta; class Magnoliopsida; order Fabales; family Fabaceae; genus Inga; species Inga laurina. Next base: position 17,399,416 of record OY979708.1, on the reverse strand, counting down.
TCCTACGTCTTCGAATTTTTTGTCGAACTCAAGCTACATCTGTGCCTATGGAAGTTGAACGAGCTGAGAACAGTGGTTCATCCCCACCCATGAAACTTCTATTCGTGGAGATGGGCGTCGGCTATGATCAACACGGGTGTTGTATTCTATTTCCTTTTTATCTCCCTTTTCCCTTGTTTTTCTCGCCGCCCTTTCTTATGTACGGAAATGATCGATTACTTCGTATTAATACAGGCAGGACGTAACGGCTGCAGCAATGAGAGCGTGCAGGGATGCTATTTCTTCCAATTCAATCCCAGCTTTCCGAAGAGGCATGCTTGAGTTTTCGTTAAATGAGTATTTTAATTTTTGAAATAATTCTGATGTCTACGAATGAACTTAAATAGCCATGTTTTTGAACGTGAGAATTGGTAATTGTTGCATATTGTTCTGCTTTAGATTGATCATGGGATTTTGTGAATTAAGTTGGTAATTGAGGCTGGTGCCTTCACCTCAATACAAATGCATTCAGAGTTCAAACTAAACAATAAAACTTAGTAATAATATTATAATGAGAGAATTTTAGTTGGGAAAACATAGCCTGTGACTGCTTCTGCTCTGGCAACTTGATTTATTCCTTCGTTGACTGAGTTAGGCCAACTGACTCTCAATACATACTTGCTTGATGAGCTTACTCTAGGCGCCATTCTCACACTCGTTTTATGTTGAAAGCAGCAAGAAAATTTTAATAAGAAGAACTTAACGGTGTGAAATATTTCTCTGTATCCATTACTAGGTTTTTTTAGCTGACTTGGCCATTTGAACTGGCATCCTGGGATACAAAATTAAAAAGATATGCTGATAGGTTTTGGTAATCCAATATCATCCGTTCACTGTTTTTTTTTTTCCAATTGTTGTCGGGATAAGTGTTGTGTGAACTATGATGTGCAGATATCTTCCATTGTAGTTCCCTAAGGGACAACCTAATGGCTGAACAATGGATTATTTGTTTTGGCTATTACATCAATATTTCTAATATTGTTACACAATTTCTGATGATTGACCAATGTTGTTCAAAAACTCATGAAGCTTATTTGGGGCTTAAATTTTTCAGTATTTTCTTCAATTCTAATTAGTGGAGTATGATTTAGGTTCTATTCCTGGTGTTTCCTTCGATCAGATGAAACTACAAATCAAGTTAGGGGTTCCCCATTCTCTCCAGCAATCTTTGGATATTGAGAAAGTCGAATCTGTATTTCCCTAGTGAGTACTTACACTTGTGGAAACTAGTGCTTGATCTTTCACTAGTGGCTATCAGGATATGATACTTTTGTTATGAGTGAGAAATCTTCATATTCTTGAGAGCAGAGACAACTTCCTCTGAAACTTAAGTAATGGAATCCATTATTTCATTTTTCTGGATGGTTAAATTTTCATATTTCTAAGCAAAAAACCTTAGTTCTTTTGGGCCCTCCTTGTTTACATTCGGCACAGAATCTTAAATCTTACTCTTAAAAACGCAGTGGAAAAATTATGAAGGTTGAAGTTGTGGATGGAGGTTTGATATGCTCAAGTGGGGTGCATGTGGAGGAAATGGGTGACAAGAACGATGATTGTTACATTGTGAATGCTGCTGTATATGTCGGCTACTGACTTGTGATTTTCTGAGTTCTGAATGAACAACTTTGAACGGTTAGTTTTGACTTTAATTCATGCAGTCCCTGCATTATGCATATTCTGATCCTCCATTTAACATCATCATATCTAAATTTAACATTTCAGTTTTAGTCTGATAATCTTTTGTGATATAACAGGCTAACAGCAGTAGGATCTATTTGGAGGGCCAAACGGGTCTTCACCAAATCACCATGAGAGAGAGCAGTGTCTGTATTGATTGATTCTGCAGGAAAGTGAAGTTTCAGTCTAGTGTAATAAGCTCTCGTTCATAGTGTTATTTTAAGATCACTGTATCTCTCCTCCACCGCATGTGAACGTGCTTGTTGTGATAATGGATATATGTTGCTGTGATAAAATTCGAACTCTTCCATTTTGATTATTCTAGTGCTAATCATAGTTCTTTTATGTTAACTTTCTCCTAGAAACAAGCTTTCTGAAGTATATGCGATAGGTAACTGAAAAGGTGGAAGGAGTTCTATTAGCTTCTGGTAGTTTTGCTTTGTTAATATCATCGGACAATTTCGTAATTTCATTCATGGCTATTCCGGATCTGTACCTACGTTTCACGTCTTCGTAATACATACCATGCATCTGGGACGTTATTCACTTCTTTTTCAACAAAACTAAATTATATAATCCATTCGTTCTGTTATAAAAATATTGTGCAAATTTCATAAACACATGAATATAATTAAAGTAAGTATTCTCAAAAATAAAATAAAATTCTTATTATATCTATAGATTATTTAAATTGTTTTATATGAGATTAATATATATATATATATATATTATTCTTTGGGTTAGGACCAGAGGTAGAAGTTCATATTACTACTATTACAGCCACACAAGAAAAAGAAATTTTCCATGTACTTGCGTGCGCCTCGAGCATATAAAATCAAACTTAAAATTTTGTGTGAACAGAACAAAGACGACGACAAGCATTGGTCAGAAACCGGGATCTCTATCTGCTGTTCCAAGTCTAATCTCTGCGTTGAGAACAAAACATGGCTTGCTGGAAAAACAGATATTAGCGGATACACAGTATGTTGCCAGATCACCCTAACGTGTCACAACTGCAAACTTGGCGCACATGCGAGCAAACACGCAGGTTTCATTTTCGTTCAAAATGATAGATATATATAAATACTTTAAAATAATTTATTTGACTTCCTTAATCTCTCTAAAAAAAAATCAATTATATCTTATATTTAGGATTGAGTAATACGTTGTGAATGCTGCTGTTTATGTTGGCTACTAGATTCTCTGCTTTGCATTGAAGTTGTGATCTTTAATGGTATGTGTTTTTGGCCGTTTGATCTGTATGATCTATGAGTAATTGCTTCTGGTTTTACGTTTTCTTGCTTGCAGGAATCTTGTATGACAGTCCGGTCTGTTAGTGCTTTAGTTAAGCAATTATGTGAAGTGTTTCTGTACCTAATTGGGTGACTTTCCCTTGTTTTTGTAGTAAATATGCTTTGTACTTTTGTTAATTCTGGTCAAACTCACTTCCAGTTATCCATGCACATGTACACCAGATTTTATGCTGGAATAAAAATTTCATTGCTAAAGAAGGATGGGGACAAAGAAAATTGGATTCCTCACAGTATTAAATATTGTTATGAATAATTGTATTTGCAAATGGAAACTGCGGGGAGGAAACTAATAGCAGAATTAAGAAAATGATCGTATGACAAATGAAAAGAAATTAGGCTGAACAACATTACATTTCACTAAACTGAACTGAACTGTTACAAATTGCTGGACTTCAAATGAACTGTCATCGAATAATATGAAATTAAATATCATTTTGTAATTCAATAAAGATTAGTTCAGTTTATTATTCCCTTGTACATGCTTTCCCCCCCTTCTTTTTTCCTTTTGAACCATCAATTGTTGTGGTTCAGGAAGCCTATAATTCTAAGATGTAAGTAATGAAGAAGCTTCTCTGTGTTTCACAAAATCACTGAGCAAGTGAACACTTACAAGTATCAGGAAGACCTCACATGCTGAGAGCTGCATAGAGGAGCTGATTCCAAGTATCAGGAAGACCAGGTAGACACCAATGGCTGCAGTCATTGCCTGCGTGGTCCCCACTGTAGAGAGAAGGGTGTGCATCTTTTCTTAGTTGTGAGAGGAGTGTAATGTCAAGTAGATAAACAGGATTCTTCATCCTCTTCAACACACTGTTCACTACAGTTGCTGCAGGAGGTAGACCTGCAGGGTAAGATGAACCAGATAATGGTTCTAGTTCTCCACTACAGCTCCTCTGTGGTTGATTCCACTCTTTGCCTCTGTTGGTCAATCACACAAAATCATATCTCAGAACTTCCCTGTTACTCTTCCGATCCTTAACATAAGATATATTTGCCTAATTTGATTAGATTAAGGAAGTTAGTTGAGTTAGTTAATATGACAATTCCCTTATTCACTCTCCCCTTTTATTATTGTTGAGTGAGCATCAATAGGGGGCAAATTAGAAAAAAATAGATAAATATGTAAATTATGTCTTATATTTAGAATCAAGAACAACTCTTCAAATTTGTCTTATATTAAGAACTGGAGGGAGTAGAATTTATTAGAGGCCCAAAATTCACGAATTAGAGAAAGAATTGAAGGTATATAATTTTAACGGATGCCCCATCAAATTAGTTTAATTAAACTATTTTGATAGAAAGATAAATCTAATACTAACTCAGGTTTTAAATATAGAAGCCAAACAAAAAGGTTTATTTTAATCCTAGATATAAGATTTCAATCTACTTTGTCTACCAAATTTATAATTTTCTCCCCAGAGTATCCCTATCAATTGCTCATAGGAAGAGTTATAATGCACATGATTAAAAAGGGTATTAAAGGCAAACCAACACATATTTATTATAAAAAACCCACTTAACTAATTTCCTTAATATATGCGAAATAGTTTTCTAGCTTTATTTAAGGACCGGGGATATTATATACCTATATCCAAAAAACTCAGATATTCTCATCTCAGTATGAGCAGACTTGTAATCTAAAAATGGGAAATTTGACCTTTTTCATAAGCAAGAGATGAGATTTACGTACTGATAATGAGTAGGAGAAATGCCCTGAAAGAAGACTTTGGTATTGGTGGGATCAACATTTTGATCAACCCAGTTAGCCCAGGTTGTTAGTGCCTTATTAAATGCTTCTAAACGATCCATATCTTGCACCAGTTTGGGGCCGTCTCTCATGTAATCCCATCTGGTTTGTACCAAACATCAACATCAACAAACCATCAGATTTCACTAAGAAACATAAAAGGACATCAAATGAATGAGCTGATACAAAAAAAGATTACACTTAATAAAGCAACATAGCCACAAAAGCCCGTGTATTAGTGATGGATTCACCTTGCTCAGGCTCAGCACATTAGGCCATTCTTAGATAGAATTGACATTTAGAAGCTAATTAAAAACATACCCTTGAGATTGTCCTTTGTGGGTCCACCAATGCCAGGAGTTGAAGATCAACATGTTCATGTCTTTCCATGCGTTTGCAGCTTCTATGGAGTTCAAGTCAAGAACTCTGCCCACGTTTTCTCTAACTATGTCCACCAAATATGGTGTGCGGTATACGTGTAAAGTTACTCCATAGTCCTGCACAAGTTCACCCAATACAACATCATCCCCGCCGTCCATTTTGGATGGTTGAGATTAACTTCGATCTTTAAAGCACAGAAGAAAAAAAGCAAACAGGTGCAATAAATGCAAAAATTACTTGGAATCACGGAATTGATTCTTCACAAGAGGATAAACGGTGAACTTATAAAAACAAATGAACAATTCACGTGGCAAATAGTGGCACTAGTAATCAACCCACCAAACATGCTCTGCCATGGCCAATTTTTTGAATTTTTTATCAGCAGCCGATAATGTTGAATTCCAATGTTTCATTCAGAGAAAAAAAGCATAAATTAATTGGCAAAAGGTGAGATCAATTAAACTACAATAAAGTTGGTCATTTGAAATCTCGTGAATGATTGTCTGAAACTCTGCATGGAAGCTGCAGGAGGGCTTCTTGTCGCATCATGACTAATTTAGAATCTTCATATGATTTATTTAGGCATAAATCTTATCTGGGTTTGTATAATATATAATGCATATAGCGGTTTCAAATGCCATAAATGATACTAATACTAAAATAAGCTACGATCAAAAAAAAAAAAAATACAGCCAGAGTACGGTACAGAGCCATGTTCTGTGGTTCATTAGATTAGATTAACATTAAACATAAGGAAGCAAATAATTGCAGAGAGCCGCCAACTTAATAATCATAGCCATAGGTTAGCAAGTTTGCCTCACAGCCTGTCAAGTGGCATACATTACCCACTTTTATTTTTATTATATCTTCAAGATCTAAAAGCAAAAAGTTATTATACAACTAGCCAATATTAAACTGATTACTGATACTTTTTAATTTGATATTGGGGCTTCGTTCCTTGCAAGAAAATCAAATTGGTATGAGGTCTATTCTGTTTCTTCCCTCCTTTAGGCGGAAGCTTTAGTATTTTCACTGTCCCTATTTTGATTGCCCCTGGCCCAGCAAGAGGATTCTGATCCTATTCAAAGCTCCATTATCATTTTGAAAGCTAAAGGTCTACTTTTTTCGTAATTTACTCCATTGCCAATCAAGTACTCCAGCACATCTATTAAGTGCCTATTTAATCTAAGATAGAAGCTGCTTTTCTAACTTGATCTATGATATACGACACAAATATATAAAAAGAGTTTTGTCTCAACCTGCTTTAACGTGCTTTTATAATACTAACTCAAACAGATCCTACATCTACTCAAACTCATCATAGATTTTTCTTATCTATCAGCTATAATTAATGCGGTCGGAGGAAAGTGAAAGAGCAATGGAAACTGAAAAGCACCAATAAGGGTAAGAACCACAAATGACTGAAATGAGAAAAGGCAAGATAGAGAGAAACGTAAAAAGAAGAAAGATAGAAAGACAGGACTGGAAGCCTTAAAGCACACACTGAACAATAACACTTGTGTAGTAAAGCAGACACAAAAAATTAGGAAAAGAGGAAAGTAGAAACAGAAATAGCTGACCTGGAAGATGACAGTAGAGAGTGATTCTTTCCTCAAAAAGCTGGTCTTGGCATTGGGCACCGACGCGTGAATCATACATGCCATTGATTCCCACATGTTCAGGCTCAGGGAATCACCTACAAACATTATCTTCTTCCCACTCCACCTGTTCAGGAAATCCTTCCCATCGAACCTAACTCCATTAAAAAGAAAACAGACTCATTAAAAGCCAACTTCAGAGCAAGTTTTCAAGCATTAATACTCTCACCCAGTTTATCAAACATCTTCATCACTATTCTGATTACAGGCAACTTTTCTTTAATGCTTGACAAACTATTTCTCAAACATGAAATCTGGGAACAAAAAAAAGAGTTTGTCAGAAAATTTTGAGCCATTAATGGGTAGTGTACCTGGGCATTGAACATGAATCAGGCTTCCATGAGTATTTAAGATACTGATTGTCAGGTCTCCCGTACTTCTGGCAATCAAACTCAGCATCTATGAAGGGGCAGCTTGAAGAATCATAGAAAGGATATGAAGGGTCAATGACCCAGCTTCCTATGAACAAGTTACACCCACTTGCTTGCTTTCTCCCTCTCAATGATCTACTTGCATTGAAAAACTTAGCTGCTCTTGCTTGGTGAAGCGTCAGAAGCAGAGCTTGTAAGAAGAGAGAGAGCAGAAGCAGAGAACGAAGCCTGAAAATGAAACCCATTTGCAAATATGGATGGTAGAAACAAAGAGATTAAAAGGTCTGTGAATGACAGTTTGGACGCTTTATGGGTCATTTATAGATGGAGTAGGCAGCAAATTGCTGGAGAAGTTGTACTAACATGGTGGTGGGTTCACATGGTGGGTGCTAGAGGACACTGATTTTTATTTTCTGACAAAAGTTATAGGGCCTCTTGCCTTCTTGGATGCATTCGCTAGCGCCATACGTAATATTAGCCTGTGTGGGGTTGAAACTAAATGGTTTTTGGGAACCTCAATGTTACAACAGTAGGGGTGTTTAAAGTATCTCGATTTTGGTCCCGAATATTTTATCTCGATTTTCAATCCTGGCTGGAATCGGGATCAGGATCTAAAAAAAGGGGACCAAGATCACACCTTATGATCCTGGTCCTGATTTTTTTTAAAAAAAAATAAGTTATTCTTTTATTTTTATATTTTTTATCCCATAAATTAAGTTATCATTTGATAAAATATATATCACATATTTAGTTAGAGCTAAATCGTATATATAGTGATATTAATCCTAACTATATAATGTATAAAGATAATAACAAAAATGATGAATGTGATAATAATAATAATATGTTATTCTTCAATTCTAGTTCAATTTGTGTGATTTTTATGACCTTATTAGGTGTTAAATAATCACTTTAAACACTAGATTAGAAAAAATTTAACTAATATAACAATATTATTAAAACCGAGAATTCCCGATCCCGGTCCCGGTTATACCGGGAATTTCCCAGGACCGGGATCGGGAATGACTTCCTACTCCTGGCTACCCTCCGGAACGGGAACCGGGAATGGTTGATTCCGGTCCCATTTCGGGATTTGAACACCCTTATACAGCAGTATAAAGGAATTGAAAAATATTAGTTTTACCACTTGTACACTAGTGATGGAAATGAAGACTAAGAAGAAAATGATTAAATGAAAATTCTAGAAGATTCGAAAATTATGGAGAAGATTCAAAGATTAATGGTAAGATTTAGAGATGTTTTGTTTTAATGTTGATTTATCTTTTTTTTTTTTTTTTGGTAAAGATTGGGGCTCAATGCCCATTACAGAAATTCTAAAACCGTGGGAATGTTGATTTATCTTTATCTTTATTATTAATTTTTCTTCACATTTAATTTTATGATTTTTTAGAACATTCTCTTGTTAATTCTAGAGTTAGAGTTGAAGCTATAAATAGTTTTCTATACATCTCATTTTATAAATATTTTATGATTGAATAATATTGATTATTGAATTTTCTCCCCCTTATATTTCTATGCTCCACTTATTCCATTGGTTTCTCTCTCACCTTTATTGTAATCCTCCCTTCTTTGCTCTTTTTCTCTTATCTGTTCTCTCTCATCTCCTCCTTTTCCTTTTTCTTTTTTGAATAATGAAGATGAGAGTTAACTCTTGGGAATTGTCATATCGATGCTATAGTTGCACATCACATAAATGACAAAAAATTGATGAATCTTAACCTAGGTCGGCTAATATTTGATTTGAATAACAAGCTGGAAGAATCTTTAACAAACATAGCTCATTTTTCTCATCTCTCTTCTTCCCTCCGGTCCATTTCCCCTTCCTCATCCTATGTCACGCCCTTATCTCAATTTCAACCTTTTTTAGAGTATTTGCGGAAAATGATACGTGGTTCGATGGGCAACACAGGAATAACATAACTATACTGATAATATGTACATGATTACGAAAATTCCCCCGAGGGGTTCGTACCTGATAAATTCAAATAATGTAGCCACACAAAGCTACTAGGGTATCTAAACTCATCCCAGTAAAACGGAGACACATCGTCCCATCTTCATTTCACCACTGCATTCCTCCCGTGTAGTTCTCTTCTTTGCTTTCAGTACACCTCTTGTTTTCACCTGCCTAATTTGTTGGTAAGGAAGGGTGAGATTCGAGAGAATCTCAGTAGGAAACAGATACCATAATGCATCATGATAGATGCTATGTGTATAACATGTTAGCTTTAACTAGATGTATACCCCATAATGACATTCTGCATGCTCAATGTTTCACACAACAAGACTATGGCCACAACGAAAACAAAAACAGAGCTTCATTTATTCAAATATGCTCTACACAATCAAGTAAAGCAATCACATACATCATTACACAAGCAAAGATATCCAATACATGCAAGTAAGGTAAGTCCCCTACCTTAACCATTTTCCGCCTAGAAACGCGTACCTCGATCTACGTGCAAGCTGCTCGGGGCTCCATATTCGATCCTACAATGTCAAATGTACTATCTAGACACTTCCATAGTGTTTATGGGGGTTATATGAGTCTATCTTGAAAAATTACTAAAATACCCCGGGAACCCGGTCCCATCGTACCCGGTCCGGCTGTACTTTTCTCGAAATTCTAACATGGGCTATCCTAACATATTTTTGCTCAAGGAATCCATTTCCGGATTCAGAATTACCAAATTCACTGCCAAAAACCAAATTTCCCTTGGTAGCCCTTATTTCATTATTTTAGGGGCATTTTCATAATTATGTTTTCTCGGCCTTTTCCGAAAAAGTGCCCAACTGTAACCCCACCTAATTTTCTCTCCTGAACTCAATGGAACCATCAAATCATTGAAAATCCAACTCTAAGGCCCATTTACAGCCCTGACCAAAATATATGGGTTTTCCGAGAAAAATCGGGGTTTTGCGATTTCGGCTCCGTAAACGTGTTTCTTTCTACTTCTAACCACTTTATTGACTATTCCATTAGATTACAACTACCATTTAGTATCAATTTTGGCAGCATAACAGCCGCACAAACCCATTTTCCATTTTTAGAACCAAAGACAATCCGACGAAATTTCACCGATTAAATTGTCTATAGCAGCTAGAATAGTCAATATATAAAGGTTTGGAAGTTACCTCAAGCTCCCACTTGATTTTCCTTGACTTGGTTGAACCCTAGCTCACTTCAACAAGCAAATTTGAGTTTCCAGCCCTTAAATCACATAGAGGAATAGCTTAGGAGCGGAGTTATACGCATTAGGAACTGATTTACCAAAGAAATCATTTATCTTTGTAAGCTTTTTCCTCCCCTTTTCTCTCTCTAAAATTTCACACTTCCTCTCTCTATGTTCAGCTGGTTCACGTCAGAAATGGGGCTGAAGAAGGAGGAGCTGATTTATAATATATATCAATTTAATTAATTCATTTTCCCAATTTCGGATTTTTACAAAATTCTGACAGTTTTCTGCCCAAACTTTGAAAAATCATAACTAATTCTAGAAAAATCAAATTGAAGTGATTCCAAAGCCTATAGAACCCTTATTGAGTCTAGTGTCAAGGAAAAATATATAAGTGTGCTAGATGGAATCGCAAAATTCCCAGAATTTTAATCTTTACATGTTGTTCCAGAAATTTCACAGTTTTTCTGTGCTGACTTCAAAAATTCATATCTTTTTGTATATATCTCTAATTGAGTCATATGACCTATCAAATTAAAGCTTAGGATGTCTACTTTCATTCTGTAAAATTTCATAACTTTTGGTCATCATTTGATTATTCAGAATCACATAATAAACTCACTACCTCATAGGCGATTTCACCGAAAACATAATTATATTCTCCAAAGTTCACCATTTTATTTTCTTAATACCCCAAAGATATAAGAATCATTACGGGATAAATTTGAGCTTCTATTAAATTGGGGTTTAACAGTCCACTTAATTTAGACTTATTCTCAAGCCTCCATTCCCAAATTTTGGGGTATTACGTCCTACATCAACTAGCTTAATTAATTGGAGGTCTAAATTAGTGAGTGTTTGTGTAACTCTAAAATCATGGTTTCAAAAGTTCTTTTTCTGTAAATTGAGACAAAACTCCTTTCACATACTTACCTTGTAAATCGTAAAAGATATTCTCCAAAAGCTAATTCAAGTGTTTAGGTTATCTCAGAATCCTTTTTCTCTTTTTCTTTTCAGAAGCTCATCTTCACCATCATAATTTAAAAAATGGATGGTCTAGATTTAATATTTTATAAAACTATTATTTTAAACATAAATAAATAAATTTAAACTGTTAAAACATGATCTACTCAATTCATAACTGTAATACAAACATAAATAATAAAAAAATTAATTTATAAAACAATGTAATCATAGTTTTAGAAAATATTAAATTTAAACCATTTATTTTTTTTATTTAAGGTTGGAGATGAGATTCTAAAAAAGAATAAAAAAAAAGATACTGAGAATGTCCTCTTCCCCAGTCTAAACACACACTAGCAATGCTGAGCCGTCTATTAAGGGTGTTCAAATCCGGGACCGGGACTGAGATCCACCACTCCCGGTCCCGGTTTTTGGCAGGGATGCAAATTGCATCCCGGTCCCAGTTTGGTCCCGGTCTCGGTAATCCCAGGTGGGACCGAGATCAAACCGGGAATTCTCGGTTTTTTTAAAAAAAATTAAATTTAAAAAATATTATTATTTTAGTTAAATTTTTTATAATCTAGTGTTTAAAGTAATTATTTAACATCTAATAAGGTCATAATAATCACACAAATTGATATAGAATTGAAGAATAACATTTTATTATTATTATTATGATCACCTTCATCATTTTTGTTATTATTTTTATACATTATATAGTAGGATTAGTATCACAATATATATGGTTTAACTCCAACTAAGCATGTGATACACATTTTATCAAATGGTAACTTAAATTATGGGATAAAAAATATAAAAATAAAACAATAAATTAATTTTTAAGAAAAAAATTTAAAAAAAATAAAAAAACCGGGACCGGGATCACAACATGTGTGACTGGTCCCGGGTCCCATAGATCCCGGTCCCGGTTTTCCCGGTCCCGGTCCTGGCCAGGACGGGAAATTCCTGGGATCAAAATGTCCGGGACCGGGACCAAACAACCGGAACCGAGACCGGACAACCGGGACCGGAACACTTTGGACTCCCCTACCGTCTATGCTTGTTGAGACAGTTTTGTTGTCCTTTTAAAATGAGTGATTCAATTTTTTTAAAACAAAAAAATTTTGGGGAGAATAACGTTTAAAACTTAAATGTCTTAACTACTTAAGACTCTTCAATTTATTCTCCGTTTTTACTGAAATTAAAACTAAAGAAAACCTTAGACCTCATTATAAAATAATCTGACATATTTACTTAATTTAATACTTAAATGCCATTTTAAAATTTAATACTCCCTCTGATTCTTAATATAAGACATGGTTACCTAATTTAACTAGATTAAGAAAGTTAGTTAATTTAGTTAATCTAATATGTATTTTCTAAAACACCTTAGTCATCTTCCTTATTTTTTTATTCCCTCTCCTTCTTGGTTATTGTTGAAGGAGAATTAATAGGGATAAATTAAGAAAATATTGACAAATATGAAAACTATGTCTTATATTTAAAACTAAAATAAACCCTTAGAATGTCTTGTATTAACAACAAGAGGGAGTAACTTTTCAATTTTATTCCTATTTACTCCATCCGGTCCTAATTATAGGACATATTTACCTAATTTTGGAGAAATTAAGGATAGTGGTTAAATTAGTTAATCATATTTATTTTCCTATAATGCCCTTATTTAAAACTTAAAATTTAAAAAAAAACAGTAAAATTGAGGTGTATGTGGCATTAATGAGTTGCAAGCATTGCTCACTTTATAGAATATATAGCTGTATTCTTAAATTATTATTGTATTTAATTATTATTAAGAAAGTATTAATAGGGGGTATTTTTGGAAGTAATTGACAAAAATTAAAATTTTATCCTATAATTAGGACTAAGATCAACTCCCAAATATTACCCTATAATTAGGACAGAAGGGAGTAACATATATAGTACAATACCCCATGAGAACAAAACCTATATAATAATAAATGATACCCCGCATCTCCAATCTTCTCAAATATTTGACCAACAAGCGGGGTGGTTGAAGTGGTAAGTAGTCTCACCTCATAAAGAAGAAAATATAAATTTAAATCCTAGAAAGCACATTTTGTTGAGAGATGTGAACATTTTTTATGTTCTAAATCTTGAAAGAGAAAATCCTTGATTATATAAAAAATAAATGAAAAATAAAATTATACGTATAATCATATGAAAAATTTGATAAAATAACTTATAAATAGGATTTAAAAAAATTTTACTCTTTGCCCTTTAAATATGAGAAGAGGAGCAAGTGTTTTGCAATTTATTTTTGATAATGTTTTATTGGGAAAATAACTATCATTGAATCTTTCAGTGTTCATTGTCCGGTCCGGCCCGAAAACCGGCAAACCGGCCGGTAGACTGGTCCGGTTCGGGTTACTAATTTTTTAAAAAAAAAATTTGATTTTTTCTTTAGAATTTTATACTATAAGCCTAAAATTTTCAATTTCTCACCAGTTTGACGCCAGTCTGACCCGTTGACCCTTAACCCAGTATTCCGATCGGTTCAATACCCTGTCCGGGTTTTAATACCTTAGAATCTTTACGGTCTTAATTATTATTCTTTCATGATTTTTCTACTTTTCTACGGAAAAATAAAAACTTTGAGTTTTTTTGTGGCATTCCACCGGCTTGCAAGTCACGGGGCGAAATTGTTATCAGTGATATATCTCATATATGATTGATTCTTTTTTGCGTCTGAAAGCGAAAGTTAGAATTATTTTATCCTTGTGCCATGTAAGGGTATTATATATCCTTATCTACCAAATTGCCTGCATTATCTGACAAAAGAAATTATAAACACACAGGATGGCATTTAAAGTTTTATATTTAGGGAAAATTTTGTCGGCTTTTGGACTTTTTTTTTGCTCAAATGTCGGCTTTTGAACTTCAGTATGCTCCTAATACCTTCCTTTCTAGTAAAATGACCAATTCTTTCATTTAATAAATCTGGCTTAAGCGGTAATTTTGTTCTGAAAGTTTTAATCGAGGAGTAATTTTATCTTGAAAGTTTTTTAAAGGCAACTTTGCTCTAAAAGCATAAAAAAGGAGCAATTTTGTCCTGACAATTATCCCAATTAATTTTTACAATTAGTTGACTAAATATGCTGAGCTGACAGTTCACATGTCATCCACGTTATATGTCATCTACTTCATCTTTTTTCAAAATTAGATTTAAAACTTTCAAAGTAAATTTACATCTTAACAAAAATGACGTGAATAACATGTGAACTGTCAGCTCAGCATGTTTGGTCAATTAATATCAAAATTAACTGAGATAACGGTCAAGGTAAAATTACTTCCTTTTTTACACTTACAGAATAAAATTGCCCCCGAAAAACTTCGGAAAAAAAATTAGCCATCGGTAAAAATTTTCAGAATTATTGAATCATATTGGAAGTAAGAAAATGAAAAATGAAAGGAAGTGCTTCAGCTAACCGGCTTGAGTTATTATCAGAATATGAATTACTCCCTCCGATCCTAAGTATAGGACATAATTTATAGTGTAAATTGTACTATAAATTATGTCCTATATTTAGGATCGAAGATAATATTTGTTATTTCTAAGTGACATTATGATGAATCTATGCACGGCACGGCTCACTGATTTGAGGAGTCAGTATCATATCTTGGTGGTCTGGTTTGGTTTTCTTTTATATTATATATTCGCGCCCACTGCCATGAAGTTTCCTTAGGGCCACCAAGAATTAATTGCGATGGAAAGGAAGGGAAGGGCATGAAAATGGAAAAAAATGGAAAATTTCCTACTACTAAAACATGCATGTTTAATATGCATTGGATTGGAAAATGATTTTATGGGAAAATTTATGTTTAATAGATTAAAAAAGGCTAAATTATATAAAATCCCTTTGAATTTTAGGTTAGTTGCAGATAACCCCCGACATTTAAAAGTTTAAATTTAACCCCTCTCACATTTCATTTTTTAACTATTAACCTCCTACCGTTAAGTGGCCGTTATCTTTTTAATAGAAATTGTCATGTCATATTATGAAATAACATATGACATCCTTTGTAAATTACTAATTTCATAAAACCACTTGAACTTTAAATGGTTGCAGATAACCCTGCTGAACTTTGATCAATTACAAATAATTCTCTTGGCATTTCAAAATTTAAATTTGACTCCCTTAAAATTTTGATTTGTAATATTAAAAATCAAGATGTCACTTTTATCATTTTAATAAATTTATTAAGTTTTTTACTATCATTTATCAATTAAAATAGTTTTCTGGTATGGCAAAAACAAAAAACAAAAATAGAAGAATAATATTTAAAAAATATAAAAATAAAACTGTCATCATTTGTATAACATTTACTTATTTTCTTGGGATAATTAAGCATTGATAGTATTAAAATATCATCATTTGTATTAAATATATTATTAGGATGATTAAGCATTGATAATTTAAATATTATGTTTGTATCAGAGGATAGCGTATGCCCGCATTAATTTTTTTTATTAGTAATGCATATTTTTTCATGAATCAAACGTTCAACGTGCATTTTTATATTTTTCTAAATATTATTATTCTTGTTTTTGCTATATGCAAAAGAACTAATAGTATTTTAACTGATAAATGATAGCAAAAATCTTAATTAAATTTATGAAAATAATAAAAAGTATCTACATGTGGTCTAATATTATAAATCAAAATTTTAGGGAAGTCAAATATAAATTTTGAAATGTCAGAGGGTTATTTATAATTGATTAAAGTTCTGGGTGGTCTTTGCAATTATTCAAAGTTCAGGGGGTTCTCTGCAACTGTTCAAAGTTCAGGGGGTTTTTATAAAATTAGTAATTTACATTAAATGCCACGTGTCATCTCATAATCTGACTTGGTATTTTCCATTAGAAAGATAATGATCACTTAATGGCAAGGGGTTAATAGTTAAAAAATGAAAGGTTATGGGATTAAATTTAAACTTTGAAATGTGGGAAGTTATATGCAACGGACTCAAAATTTAAAAGGATTTTGTATAATTTAGCCATTAAAAATGATAGTAAAATATGTAGGAAAACATACAAATGACCATATTACATGTAATTAATATATAAATATAAAATTAATAAAAGAAAGAAAGAGTAGCCTAGCAAGTTAACTCCTCTAAGCAACTAAAGTTGCCTACAAGTTAACTCCCAAGCAAAAGCTTTCGCCTCAAAGTGAAACTCCTAGGGCTCTCGTTAATTGGTTCAACAAAGAGGTAGGAAGGGAAAGGAAAATAAAGAAACAAAATGGAGAGGAAGGGAAAATATTTTACCACCGATATGTTTGGTTTGCACTGGAAAAGAAAATGCGTTGATAAGAAAATTTTTGTTTGGTTGAAAGAAAATGAGATAGGAAAATGACTAAAAGACCATTTTGCCCCTACATTAAAAACATTATTTTAAAGGCTAAAAACACCCACACAGCCCTACACTATTGCTCACCCACTATATTTTTTACGATTGCGCACCCACCAAACACATATGGGCAAGCCAGCCATAAGTGCCATCACCTACATCTACTGTTTAAAATTCTCCCATCTTCTATCTGTCAACACCCGTTTCCATTTTGATAATCGAAGAGTAATAAAGACAAAATTCAATGGGCATACAGAAAAGTACAATTATACTGATAAAAATATTCGTTTACAATCCCAACGTCGTTCGTTTACAATTCCGATATTGTTCGTCGACGGAAACAGAAAATACAGCGGAAGTTTTAATATTTACAAATTATCCAAAATATTAAGGCATAGACTAAAGCATAACCACGTTCATATCCTCGCCTCGAGACACGTGCCACTCACTTCTCAGCATCAACGTATTTGCCCTTTGGCCCATTGGTACCCGCTGAGGTGTTTATTTAAAAATAGGGTGAGATTCCGAAGAATCTCCGTAGAGACATAATATCGTTCATAGAAAATGCGAAAAGTAAATATGACATGAGCCAAGGTATGCACAAATTAATGAACAATATAAACATATTATTGTCATGTATACATGAGTAGGGCCCAGCCCCACAAACTACACCGGTTGGACTTCTGCCAACTCCCAGTGTAAGTGCACCTCTGGCACTAACAGCCTCTCTCTAGGCAAATCATGTTATTAATAAAGTGCATTTACAAAACAATGGCATCCACACAATCACATAACTTATGGCATAGTGTATGAAGGATAATGTCCCTACCTCAAAGCTTTATAATCCTCTTTTAAATGTGCCTGAAGAACGTGTCGTATCCGGCCTCCAAATCGGTCCTAAAATATTAAATGTACCAGAAATAGGTCATAACCTATCCAAGTATCATTTTAGACTCTTCCATAGTGTTTATTGTGGTTATATTAGTCTATGGTGAAAATTTACAAAAATGCCCCCGGGAACCCGGCCCGGCCCCGCCGTACCCGGCCCGATGGCATGTTTTCCCAAAATTTTTACTAAGGCTATTATGACTGATTTTCGCCCAAGGAATCCATTTCCGGGCTCGAAATTACCAAATTCACTATCAAATTACGAAAATACCCTTGACAGCCCCTATTTAGGGATTTCAGTGTCGTTTTCGTAATTATGCTTTTTCAGCCTCTACCGAAAAAGTGCCCAACTGTAACCCCACCTATTTTTGCCCACTGAGTCCAATGGAACCATTTATTTTATGAAAATCAAGCTCCTTGTACCAGTTCTGGTCTGGCCGAAATATTGAAGGAAAATAGAAAAATGGAGCTTTGTGTTTTAGCTTCCAAAACTTGTACTTTTCCACTTCTAATCCTTGATTAACTCATTTAAACACTTCATAATCATGATTTAAAGGATTTTGGGCAGCATAAGCCCTTAGGATTGTGGTTTTTCCAATTTTACAACTTAACCAAAAATCACATAAATCAAACAACAATCACCAACACCAACTTCAATACACAAAGAAGTTGAGATTTTGGAGATTACCTCTTGATCCTTGGTGTTTCTCTCTCTAGGATGTCCTCTCTCTCTTCTCCTTGAGCTAAGAATGAGTCTTCAAGATCATAGATTCATGAAGAAACATGGTTTAGAGAAGGATCTAGGGGAAATGTTACAAGGAAAGCTTAAGAATCAACTCTTACCTTAAGATTTCTTCTTCCTCTTTCCTCTAACTCTTCAAAGTTTCTCCAAACTCTCTCCCTCTCTATGTTGAACGAAAATGCATGAAGGGAAGGGAAGAGAAGGCCTTCATAAAAATGCTCCCTTGATTCCCAACCATTGATCTCATCTAAGGTTGTTGTAGTGACACATGTCAACCACCATACTTGTCTCCATGCTTGCACCATACTTCCCTTTTGTGTGCACTCAACCTTGCCATGCTTCCCTTTTGTGTACACTCAACCTTAATTATCATTTCCTTCTCCCTTGGTTGGCCAAAAACGTGCTCCCTCTTATGCTTCAACTAAATCAAGTGTTCCTTCCATTTACTCAAGTCAATTGGTGCAAAAGTTGGCTACCTAACCTTATGACATAAGTAAGGACTTATGACACAACAATTATCTCCATCATCTTTCATGTGGTGTTAACACTTGGTCTCATTGGATTTTGACACTTGTCTTCTCCTCCTTCATCCCTTAATTTCTAAAATAATTAAGAGAAAAAGGAAGATTACTTTATTTCTTAAATTTTCGGAATAATGCCAATTCTGGCAGATTTTCTGCCTTAACTTTGAAAAATCATAACTAGTTTTGTGGACATCGTTTCGAGGCGATTCCAAAGCCTATGGAACCCTCATTGAGTCTAGTTTCAAGGAAAAATATGTAATTTTACTGGGTATGATCATATTATTCCAAGATTTTCAATCTTTGATCGCTGCTCCAGAAACTTTCCAGATTTTCTGGATCAACTTCAAAAATTCATATCTTTTTGTACATAGCTTCAATTGAGTCATATGACCTATCAAATTAAAGCTTAGGATGCCTACTTTCACCCTATAAAATTTCATAATTTTTTGTCTTCCAAAACTATATGACAATCTCACTGCCTCACAGGCGATTTCACTGAAAACACTATTCAACCTTCAATTTTCAATATTTAATTCTTTTGGCCTTAAATATTCACCATTTCATTGAATATATATAATAATTACAATATATTCTTGGTGAATAAAATTTGGGATATTACACTATCCCCTGCAATAATAGTCCTTCATTCATATTAATACACATAGGAAAACTAGCTTCTCCAAATACTACTTTTCCTTTTCTCTTGAACCAGTTGGCGGGTGCAACAATATATTGAATATCCACACACATTACTTATTGTAACCTCATATTGTTAATGCTTATCTCTCTAAATATATATAAAAAAAGTGTGTATGTATCTTGTTCAACCCCATTTATAGCTTGGACACCATGTGGTATAGTAACTTTTTGTAGGAAAGTTCTTCACTTTCACCGTGCATGGGGATTAACCTTTCATCATAAGAAATAATTTTCACCACTTTTGGCAATTTCTGCCGTAAGATTTATATCATTTAAATACAATTTCAACCATGTAGATTTAAGATTTTCATTTAATAATTTTTAAATAAGAATGATTTTTTTAAAAAAATGAAAATTAAGATATCATCTTTAAATTTTAGACCCTTTACGTATTAAAATATTTAAAAAAATATATAAATTGTCCAAATTCTAGCACACATCAACCAAAACCACTACCTTTATCATAATAGTTAAGGAAATGCCATTCCTATAAATTCATGACGTCAAAGTTGAAGATAATCATACTCTTTATAATTTAAGACTAACTCTCTCTCTCTCTAAAACATCATTCACTTGCTTTTTTATGTTCACGTATTTTTTTTAATCTTTTCATGCTAAACATGCAAACAGAGATGTATTCACATGCATCTTTTAAAATAATATAAGTAAACTCTATAAAATAATAATTACAAAGAAAAAAAAAACTTCCATATCACCTTGCTTCTATAAAATACTATGATAACGAGGCCGACCCCAAAATAAAACAGGTGATTAATTACTTGGAAGAATCAATACTCTCCAAACTTATCATTAATAGTTTTAATAATACAAAGTCACATAATTAAAGCATACCTTTCAATATGATATAAAAACACAACTCATCACTGCCGAAAACATCACAGCAAAGATCCCATCTCTCATCAATTATTTTTTCTGATCATGGAGATTCAGAGCTCGTACGCTATCCTCTTGATCACCTTCTTATGCATCATCCCTATCATCCTTAAGCTATATCAAATTGCAGAAAATGCAATAAAAACTTACCTCGAGAAAACCTTCAACTTGTAGGTTCAATATCTACTCGATCTCTGAGAATTCTTGCAAACAAGTATGGACCCTTGATGCCGCACCTTCAACTTGGGCAGCTTCCATACATGATCGTGTATTCTCCTTAAATAGCCAATGAAGTTATGAAAACCCATGGCTCAGAGCAATTGATTAATTAGTGTGGCAGAGACATCAATGCAGTTTAGGGAAAAATTAGTACTCTGTTTGCCCCTGTTTCCTGATAAAGTAATAGAGGAATAACCATGAGATACCACCAGTCGCTTGTGGTTATACATGAATGAATGAACAAATTTAACTACATATATGTGATGGGTGGCTCATGGTTATCTAATTTCATATAGAATGAATAAACAAGGAATTACCTTATATATATATATGTTATAAATGATTATCATCACTTCAATAAAATATATTTAAAATTTATTCTTATTTTCACTTTCTCCTAGCTTCGTGTCAATTGGTTCCAAGATGTCATCGTCATCCCTCATCAACGATGATGGATCGTCGGAGGAGATTAGAGGTCGTAGGATTAGGTTCTTCTCTACCGTCGAACATTATCATCAAATGAAGTTCAAGGTCCTGAGCTTTAATCTCATATTCATATTTATTGCTTCAGTAGAATTCTCATTCATTCTCTGTTTTGATCCATTTTTTGTGTGGTGTGAAGATCTTACTCTTGTTTCCTGGTAGGCAGAACAATTTCTTTAAATAGTCTGATCTCACTTTTCTGTCTTGATTGAATTGTTATAAGGCTCATTTTTCGCATCGTCAAGTGATTTTTACTTTTTGTTAACCTTAAGATATTGTAATTAGAAATTTCCTTATGAGAGATATATACTTGGTTTTATCGCAAAATTTATTTCACTTCACCTTAATATTTGATTGCTGCAAACAAGAACAGTATCTATTCCACTTATTAGTAATCATTAGTCTCTCAATTCTCATTTCATATGAACATAATCTTATTTGTAAGTTTTTAGAGATTAGTTAAGAATGTTTTTAATATGAGCACACCGAGAGGTTCTTTGAATTAATAACTAAAGATAATGTATTGTGTCAATCCTTTGTACCCACTGCATACCCATGGCATGCACATGATGCGTACACATCGTTGTCTTTTACGTTTTAAAGTTAAATTTGTTTCGTGTAACCACTCAGTACCCATATGCATTCCATGGTTATGGTAATTTAAAATGAAAATGGCCACCAAAACGCGTCTTAACAACGTCATTGTCAGAGTGAATGACTTTTACTAATAGGAGTCGATCATAACTATGGAGTAACCATTGGGTGAATGAATTACAACCTACTTAATTCATATACATTTAACTATTATATTCCCATGTATATGTGATGTGAGGTATGGTTTTTTAATATCATTCCTATTCATGTGGCTATTACTGCCATGACCCCTATGCGGTATTTCATCTCACCTGACATCCATGTACTTTGTTTGACTCTGTTTCCTATCACCACAATAGAGCAAGTTTGTTCTTCATGATCTGCAACACACACAGCTTCATCCCAACACCTGCCTGGTCGAACTGACGTCACGCGGCCATTGTCGTGCTTGCTTAAACTCAACACATAAGAAGTGAAGCTCAAGCATACAACAAAACAGAAGATACAGAGAAGGATCAACCCACGTGTTGTTTGGGATGCACAGCTATCTCCCATAAAATGCTACTCGCCCTCTCCATTCACCACCATCCTCTGTTTTTCCAGCTCCCACCTTGTCCATTTCACTCTGCTCCTCTGATTATTTGTACCACCTCAACGTCACATCAAGACCACATAGGACTTTTGCTCAACTTCCCCACCGTGGCAAAATGGCTTCCCACCATTTTTGGAGGCAACCACATTTCATTTATGCAGTTGAAAATTCGGGTAGGCGGGAAAATATTTTCCGATGGAAATTTTGAACCAAACGGCCGCCGCCACTTGCAAATTCCCATTTTCCTTTCCGTTCCCTCCATTTTCTGTGAACCAAACGGGACCCCAGACAACTCAAGTTGTTTGGGAGTTTCGCTCCCAGGACGCTGACGGAGAAGAAGAACCAAAGGCTAGGATAGAGAAGAAGAAGGACTATAGGAATAAACTTGCCATTGAGATTTTCTTTTAGTGCCAGGAAATCAATTCTCACCAAGAAAGGTGGGTAGCACACTTCCCACACATAAAGGAAGATCAAGTGCCGCCGGAAATTGCTATCCTTGGAAAAATGGCACGCCAAACAAGTTTTGGGAATGAAAATCAATATTTTCCTTTTCTTTCATAACATTTTGAGTGTACCAAACGGGCTCTAATTATTGTTGGGAATGACAATTGCATCATCACCTATTCAACTAATATCAGATAATTTAAAACCGGACCGGACCGGCCGGTTCAGCCCGTGAATTGGTGAACCAGCGAACCGGCAGTCCAACCGTTCCGGTCTAAGGGTGAACTGTACTGATCAGTTCATCCATTTTTTTAAATTTTTTTAAAATGGTTTTTTAAAATTAATTTTACATAGAATTTCATATAAATAAGCCTAAAATTTTTACTTCCTCAAGGGTCTAGCCCCGGTTTAGATTCGGTTTGACTCCTATCTGACCCACTAACCTTTAACCCAATGCCCTGATTGTAACACCCCAAATTTTTATTCACCAAAAATATATTTTAATTAATTGAGAAATTCAATAAAATGGTGAATATTTATGAACTTTGGATCTTATGAAATTTTGAAATATTCATATTCATAAGAAAATGGGCAAATAAATTCAAGAATTGAATTAAATTACAAAGATGATAGCAAAATCATAATTTTGCCAATTTAGCCCAAGATTAATTATTTTTCAATTAATTGAAGTTTATTTCAATTAATTAAGAAAAATAAAGGAAAATGCATAATTGGATTATTCTTGATGGAATAAATCAAGAATTGTGAAATTAGGGGGAAGTTTACATAATACAATTATGTGAATTATGGAATTAGTGAAAAGCAATTTTTCTTCTCTCCTCCTCTCTTTAATTTCGTCCAAGTATGAAGGTAAAGGAAAAAAATATTAAATTCATGATCACATGCTACAAAAAGAAGGTTATGATGACTAAACTACATGCACATATCAATGATAACCAAGATGGAGTGTACACAATATGGAAGGATGGTGTAATGCATGATGGGATAAGCTTGAGTGAAGGAATGAAAAACATAATTGCATGGAAGAGTGTAAGTTTGGACTTAGTGGAAGAAGCATGGGCTAGTTGGAGAAAAAGGGGGGAGGATGGATTTAAGGAGCAAGAAAGGGAAGGAAATTTATTCATTTTAATGGAAATTAAGTGGAGTAATTATGAGGGAAGAAGGGATTGTGACATGTGTCACATTATGAGCTTTTGATTAAATTAATGGCTAAGAAGGAAGAAAACCAATTAATAAAAACATCCTCCTTCCTCTTTCGTGCCTCATTTTGTCCAAGTCTTAGGCTAAAAGAGAGTAGAGAGAGCTTGAGAAATAGAGAAAAGAGGAGAGCCCAAGGAAGAAGAAGCTAAATATTGTCTCTTAAGTGTTCTTCTTGTAAGCATGCATAAAGTTCTTCTCTAAACTCTTATTTTGCATGAATCCATGGTGGTGAAGTCACACTTTGAGATCAAGAAGAGAAGGAGGAGGTGCCTAGAGTAAGAGCATTGTTCGCTACCGCAAATGCACGGATCGCTTCAAGTAATAAAGTGATAAGTAAATATCGTTCCCATGAAGACTATGACGAAAGCGAGCTAACTAATGTAATCATATGTTTAATTAGGTTGAATGGAATCATTTGAAATTGATCAAGTTGAGCCACAACATGTTGAGATGAAAGAGAAATTTAAAACTATCTTTAGACTAAAAATTTATAAAAACAAATGATTTTTTTAGATTCAAGTATTAAATGAAACTCAGGATTGTTTATCCCCCTTGTATTTCAAAAGCACTCACTCAAATCCCTCGAATATATGCTACTTAATGAAATATTATACTAGTCAATGATACTAAATTACCTATAAGT
The DNA here is from genome assembly GCA_963855925.1 of Inga laurina. Classification (NCBI taxonomy): domain Eukaryota; kingdom Viridiplantae; phylum Streptophyta; class Magnoliopsida; order Fabales; family Fabaceae; genus Inga; species Inga laurina. Next base: position 17,374,738 of record OY979708.1, on the reverse strand, counting down.
GCTCTCTCAAGTCTCCAAATAGGTGTTTAGTTCAATTAATTCATTAATCTCTTAATTAACTAATTAAACCCTGATTTTTGTTGCAAATCCTATTTGGATATGTAAGGTTAATGAGTGTATCTCTACCTCATTCACAAAACTACCCATTCAATTCACAAATTTCAAGTTCTCACACGATTAAACTCAAGTTCTACACTCAATCTAGCCCTCTCAAGCATTAATCAACTGAACCCAACAATCTTATTGGTGGCCAATCAATAAGAAACATTAAGCAAAGAGTAAAATTAGCATAATCTCATCATTAATCACAAATATAAAGGGGAAATGAGTACTTAATCCATACAAGGGATCAAAACAATCCTAAAAGAAGAGATACTTAGCTACTCATGTCCAAATGTACATAAAAATTAAGCATAACAACTGAATAAACCATAGAAAAAGGGAAAAGAGAAGAAAAGAAATGAAACCAAGGTAGAAATCACAAAATCCCTCTTGGAACCACCACCCAAGCTCCAAAACTCTCTAAAATCCCCCCTCCAAGGTGTCTCCTTGCATGCTTCAGCTTCCCAGGTGTTGTGTGTGTTTTCGACGCCCTTCCCTAGGTTAAATAGTGTTTCACAGCTTCTGACATCAAAATGCGCAGCTGCACTTTTTCAGGAATTGCTACGGCAAGTCTGTCAACTTGCCGTAGCCAGTTACACAGAGAGCCAATTTTCCTTTAGATTCTTGACTTGCCACAACAAGTTTGTCAAGTTGTTGTGGCCAGTTACATAGAGAGCATACAAAGAGTACTTGCCACGGCAAGTTTATCAACTTGCTGAGGCCAATTGCAGAGGTTCCTCTATCTTTGCATTGCTTCACTTCCTTTGTTCTTTCCTTGTTTCTTGGTTCTTATAAGGCCTCAAAACTTGTCTTCATCCTCCTACAAAAAAGAGATGATTTATAAATTCTCAATTGAATAACAAATATAACAAGAATTCCTTTGATTTTTGTTTGATATTTTGATATGCACATTTTCTTCTATACACTTCTTTCAATGTACATTTTGAACCCAAAAGTAGGGAAAAAGAGAAGAAAATGTATTGGAATGTTGTCAATTTCTAAGAGTTAACAAGCATCCAAAAAGTTTAAGAGGTTATTATACCAATCTCAACTTTATGTTAGTATGAAGTTGTTGTTGGTAATTGTCGTTTGGTTTATATGATTTTTCGTTGAGTTATGAAATTTGAAAAGCTATAACCCTAAGCGGTTATGCTTCCAAAAATCCTTTAAATCATGATTAAAATTTTTTTAAGTGAGTTAATCAAGGATTAGAAGTGGAAAAGTATAAGTTTTGGAAGATAAAACACAAAACTATTTTTTTCCATTTTCTTCAATATTTTGGCCAGCACTGTTCCAAAGGGTAGGAGTTGTCTTTTCATGAAATAAATGGTTCCATTGGATTCAGTGGGCAAAAATAGGTGGGGTTACAGCTGAGCACTTTTTCGGTAGAGGCCGAAAAAGCATAATTACGAAAATGCCACTGAAATCCCAAAATAGGGGCTGTCAAGGGTATTTTCGTAATTTGACAATGAATTTGGTAATTCCAAGCCGTGAAATGGATTCCTTGGGCGAAAATAATTTAGAATATCCTTAGTCAAAATTTTAGAAAAACGTGCCATCAAGCCGGATAGGCGGGGCCAAGTACAGCAGGGCCGGGCTGGGGTCTCGGGGGCATTTTGGTAAATTTTCACCATAGACTAATATAACCACAAGAAATACTATGGAAGAGTCTAAAATGATACTTGGATAGGTTATGACCTATTTCTTGTACATTTAATATTTTAGGACCGAGTCGAAAGCCAGAACAACACGTTTTATGAGACGCATCTAAAATAGAGAGTTATAAAACTTTGAGGTAGGGACATTATCCTTCATACATTATGCCATAGTTATATGATTGTGTGGATGCCATTGTTTGTAAATACACTTTATTAATTAACATGAATTGCCTAGAGAGAGGCTGTTAGTGCCGGTGTGCACTTACATTGGGAGTTGGTGGAAGTTCAACCGGTGTAGATTGTGGGGCTGGGTTCTACTCATGTATACATGACGATGATGTGTTTATATTGTTCATTAATTAGTGCATACTTTGGCGCATGTCATATTTACTTTTCGCATTCTCTATGAACGATAGAATGTTTTTACTGGAGTTATTTGGAATCTCACCCTATTTTTAAACAAACATCTCAGCAGGTGCCAATGGTATGAAAGGCAAGGATGTAGACGCTGGGAAATAATTGGCACGTGTCTCAAGGTGAAGACAAGATAGTGGTTATGATTAGTTTATGTTTAGAAATTTTGGAAAATTCTGTAAATATCAAGTTTTCGCTGTATTTTCTGTTTTTCGTTGGCGAACGACGTTGGGATTGTAAACGAATATTTTTATCAGTATAATTGCACTTTTCTATATACCCATTGAATTCTGTCTTTATTACTCTTCGATTATCGAAATGGAAACGGGTGTTAACACTAACTGGTTCAGTGTCTGATCCGGTGTTCAGTACATTGACTAATTACAAAGTGATATTTAAATAAAAAGAATTGATCCATAAATTTTAAAAAAAAAAAAAAAAAAAAAAGCATTAGTCCATAAGTAAATAGAATTTTTGTGCATCAACGTCTATCGATCCTAGTAAAAGGGTTTTTAACCAATTAAACATAATCCTAAGTTCGGGTTTCTGTGAATGTAGAGAACACATTTGAGAAGACTATATTGCCCTCAATTAAATTTTTTACAGTACTCAAATCTAACTTAATCAGATAGTCATATAAAAAAAGATAAGAGATTTATGTAAAAATCATAAGTAATCCAACAAGATAGAGTAACTAAAGTAAAGATACGATTGTAACAAAACAAAAAAAAAGTAACGATACGATGAATTACTATTTTTTCAAGCCAAAACTATGTTGTTTCAAGCTTACTATGGAGAAAGAAAATATAAAACCCAACTCAATTGACTCATAAAAACCCTAAACGGATAGTCAGTAGTTCACTTCTACGTCCAGTCAACTTGGAGTTGGATATATAATATACCGTTACCATGCTCAAAATTATCACACTCCATGACTTACCAATGACTAGTATAAGTTAATCGAAAGTGAGCTATTAATCTTTCTTTTATGGACACTTTTGTTATTGCATATGATAAATTATACTATCTTAGCTCCTAAATATAAGACTCAATTGTTTTTTTATTTAAAAGATTAAAAAAGTTAAACAAATTACTTTAGAGTATTTATATTTATTGGTTTTTCTTTAAACTAATTTGCATGACTTATAAACTAATGTATAATCCAATAACACACAATATATATTATGATTAAATAATTTATTTAGCTTTTTTAATCTCTCTAAAAAAGATCAACTGGATCTTATATTTAGGATCGAGTAGTAATATGATATATGTATACCTTTTTTTTTTTTTTATTTGCAAGCTAAAGTATATGATATGTGACTGTAGAATGTTCGGGTGCCACCGCACGGCCCAAGCTAATGGGTATAAAATATAAAATTAAAAAGTAACTGTTTTTCTTTTTCTTTTTGGTGAAAACGTAACGATATATTCATGATGAAAAATATAAGCTTCAAAGTATCTAAGTAATATACAAACATAACGTAAAAGGTAAGACATATTTCATAGGACATTTTTGGTTTTAGTAATGATTTTTATATGGGATCGCTTAACAAGTTTACAATGTATCAGAAATCTGTTTGAATGAAGTACCTGCTGCTGTATGAGGATGAAAGTCATGGCATCCCTAAGTGCCTGTGTAGCTGCCTTTGGAGGACTCCAAGTCTAATTTTAGGATTAAGAACCCATTCATGGAAATCATTGCGACCAAAATAAATTTTGATAGATAAGCTACGTTGTCTTCCCCTGGTTTTATTGATCTTGAAAAAGACATCCCGTTGAGCATTGTAGGCCCACGATAAAAGATGCCCCACTTCACCCAGTACTAGTTGGTCGTCGATTGTATCAGCAGTTTGATGATATTGTTGTAATAATTGAGATATAGCAGTGTTCGCCCTAGCTTGTGCTAACTTGATTACCTGCTATGGAGATATCCTCGTACCTGCATGACACACCTTATTTTTGGAAAACCACAAAGATTATAGTAATTGAAAAGACAAAATGTCATAAAATTATTAGAATTGTTGTGGTTTGATAGCCATGTCATTATCCATAGTTGTATGGGTTTGTCGGGTCAGTGTCAAGTCTATAACCGGCAATAGTACCAAATCAACAAGCTCTGGAGAAAGGACAATATAAGAACAAATGCTCTAACAACTCATTACTACACCCACAAAAATAACATACCTTAGAAGCAACCAAATGTTTAGCTTGTAATAACTGAGTTGCTGGTAAGATATGTTGAACAATTTTCCACAACAATTACTTAAGTTGAGGAGGCAATAAAAATTTCCAAATAAAATCACATACCTCATTTTCTTCTTGGCTGAGATACCCAATAGTGGAATGGAGCAAACGACAATCATCATGGACAATATATATTCCTGAACTATTACCTAATCATCTAATAACATCAGGGGCTCCAGATAAAAGAATCGGATACCTTGTGAACTGCTAAACCACTTGGCTCGGGTAAAATGTGGATAAAAGATGAAGTTCCCACTTTCCTGTAGAGCGCAATATAAAGTCTAACACCTTCATATTCAGGTATGCTAAACTAGATTGTTGCAAAGGCCACCAAAACTGACTATTTAAAAGGATTGAAGAACCCTCACAACGTATTAGGTAAAATGGTCAGTAACAACATTTCCTATCTTAATAATCTGTCTCCACAGAGTTAAACTGTTGTAAGCAGGTTTAATTGAGATTTCAAAATAACTGTTGACCTAAGAAATATAATTGAGATTTCAAAATATTAAAAAAATGTTAAAATAAAAGCAAACGATTCCAAAATCAACGTGCGAGTTATAGATAAAAATATATATTAAAAAATTATGTTAATTTTGATTGTGCGTGTGCGTGTGCGTGTGCGTGTGTTGTCCCCGAATATTATTGATAAGTTTGAAATCATAATTTTAATTAGAGGGACGAACATGAAAACACAGTAGCACGCACCGAAAACGTCAAGTGAAACAGTAGAGATAACGATGGCAGAGGAAAACAGAAGAGCATGAAAGTGATCATCAACAACAATGGGTTCCACGCCAATGAAAATTGGTATAAATTATAAGAATGTGACTTATAGAATTTAAGGTTTAGATTTTAAACAAAAAAAAAAACAAAAGAAAAAGGACATATCTTATAAGGCATGGGTTTAAATCTTACAAGGTGTTAGGTCAATCCCTCAAATAATATGAGGATTGTAAATACCTGTTTAAGTAACTATTTAATATGTAAAGCCTCGTTTGATTGCAATAAATTCAGAAGATCCAATTTACTGAATGCATTGGAACTATCATTTGATTAAAAAAAACTCTTGCACAATTAATAGAAATAGTTTCAGGCAAAAATTATAAATTTAGAAGACAAATTTGATTGAAATCTTATATTTATAACCAACACAAATCATTTTCTTGCTCTTATATTAACGTTTAGAGGAATTATTTTAATTAAACAAATGGGTTCCGCCACTAAGGTAAGGGTCCATGAGCTGTAAGGTAAGCCATTGTCCACTTGCTCTGTGTGTGGAGCCTCGGTCAACTAATTCATTCATGAACATAAGCATAGCCAACAAACCCACTAAACACAAGCCTATCGGACCCTCTGGGTCCCATTTTACCATTGTCTTCTTTATCTTCTTCACCTGCTTCCTCCTCCTCATTACATGGTGGGTTTAACACGTGCAATTGAGGGTACCCACTCACACCTCTTTTTGTTTGATCATCTTCAGCAATGTTTCTGAGATGGTATCAATCTTTGAATTGATTTGAAGTTCACTAATTTGATTATAGTTCACTAGTTTTAACTGATTCTTAATCTGTTGTCAAAAAAACTGGTTCTTAATCTACTCAATAACATTGATTTTTAGATGCTTCAATTAATGAGGAAATTTCGGTGTTCTTCAAACTTGATTTTTTTCTATATAAGTTCAATATGCGTATGTTTTCATATAAATCTGGTTTGCTCAAAGAGGATAAGGACTACCTTTGTTAGTAGTCAGATTAGACACTCAATGTCATCAATTCAAGATGCTGCCAACGGGTATTGATGCCTGCTAGAAAGACCGTATGAAGTTAGCTGGTATATTTTCTACTACTTTCGTTTTTAAATGTATAACTTTGTTTGTACTGCGAATTATACTATAAATTAGGCTCTACATGTAGAATCAGATGAGTACTTAGCAGGGTATTGTTAATGTAGCTTTGTGTTTTCAATTACTACCTGGTGTTAAACGTTGTTTTACATTCTGCCAGTATAAGTTGCTGAATATATATATATATAAGGGAAAATATACATAAATTTTCATGGTGGAAGATTTAAGTGGGCACGCCATCCTCAACTGAGGGGCCAGCGGTGGTGAGCTAAAATATAGAGGTGGAACAATGGAGAGCAAGTGGCACATGTCTCTAACTAATAATTATATTCAAGCAACTATTGGTGAAAGGAAAATTCTACAACTCAGGTGAAACAAGCTTTATAACATTCAACCACAATATGAATTCAAGATCAACTCGAATCTCATCCAGCACATCCAAGTCAATTACAAAACCGTAACTCAGTCCTGTATAACAAATCTCTTGAAGTGGGTGAATTCCTTTCTTGTATCTCTAAATCGAGAGCACAACATTTCAGTGATCCCCAGTTTTCACATTTTGCATTTTACCTCCAAAAAAGGAGACTGAGGCTGGATAGTAGTTCTCAGTCTTAAGCTTCACAATGACTTCAGCATTACCTTGTGACATGCAATGACGGGCTTTACACTTGAGAACATTATCGCACATACAGTTACACCCAAACTATTCCCCACTAATATCTCCTGGACGTTCGTCTGTCCAAGATACCGCCTAACGTGGCCAATGCATCTTTAAATTTCTGGATCTTGAGGAAGCCTCTGATCATAGATATTTCATTTGCTGAGAATTTTGCTTTCTCCATGACCATATAAATGAGTTTAATAAGAGTGTCTTCCATAGATAAAGAACAAAGCCCTTCTGCCAAGAAGACAAACGATGAGAACTCTGGCAGATGTCCTTTCTCCAACATCTCAACTGTAAAATCAACAGCTTCTTGAATTGGACCTCCGCCGTTACAGAGGCCACGGAAAACAATCATATATGTTACAGCATCTGGTGGATGAGCCTTCTCTATCATTTCTCTGAAAAGCCTCATGGCTTCTCTTGTTCTTTTCCTTTTAAAGAGAGCTTGAATTACAGGGTTATAAGCATGTGGAGTCAAGACCATACCTTTCATCTGGATAGATCTGAGGAGCTTACTTGCAACCTCTGTTCTGCCAGCCTTACATAGTCCTCCAACAAGGGTCGCATAGGTAACAATGTCTGGTTCACAGCCATTTGAAGTCATAGTTTGCACTATATCAGCTGCCTTCTTTATATCTCCACCTCGGCAGAAGTATGTAAGCAATGAATTATAGGTAAATTTATCAGGCTTTAATCCTTCCATAATCATTTGATCCATAAGCTGGGCAGCTTCTTCAACTCGCTTGCTTTTACAGAGACCATCTATGAGGGTGTTGTAGGTTACTGAATTTCTTGACACCCCTTGGAGTTCCATCTGATCAAACATTTCCTCTGCTTCTTCAATTCTTTTATTTTTACACAAACCATCTATCAAAGTATTGAACACCACAACGTTACATGCGCAACCACTTGACTCCATTTCCTTCAGTAGGATCAAAGCTTCTCCAAGTTTCCTTCTCGTGCAGAGGCTATCAATCAATATGCTGTATGTAAACTCATCAGGTTGACATCCTTTCTTCTTCATCTCCTCAAACAGCTCCATCGCAATTTCATGGTTACCAGTCAAGCAGAGACCTTGTATCAAAGAATTGAATGTACAAACATCAGGTAATATACCTTTACTTGTAAGAACATGAGCAAGTTCAGTTGCTGCCTCAATATGGTTCTCCTTACATAAGGTGCTAATCAGTGTGTTATAAGTAACAGTGTTTGGGGAACAATCCCTTGAAATCATTTGATGGAGAATTTCAACTGCCTCATCAACTTCTCCCAATTTACATAATCCAGATATCAAGGAGTTGTAGGTATATACGTCTGGATCAAATCCCTTTTCAAGCATAACATCCATGATTTCCAGAGCATGATTGATATGCCCTATTCTACACAACCCATTCATCAAAGCATTAAAGGTTACTTGATCAGGGTAAAATCCCTCATATGATACGTCTTGAATGAAACTCAGGGCTTCCTCAACTCGACCTGCTTTGCAAAACCCACTTACCAAAACATTAACAGACACATTGGTCAGCAGACAACCAGATTCTACCATCTGGTCTTTGATCCTTAGTGCGCCCTTCATGTCACCTTCCCCAATAAAACCTTGCATTAATGTTGTGAATGTTTTCTCATCCGGTGACAACCCATAACTTGGCATCTCATCCAACATCAAAATGGCAGGCCTTAACTGATGGGCTTTACAGAGAGCCTTTATCAAGATATTGAAAGTTGAAACGTCTGGCTGAATTCCACTACTAACCATCTTTGAATGAATTGTTTCAACAAGTTTAAGCTTGTTGCCATCGACAAGGACATTCAGCAAGAAATTACAAAAATGTGTGTCGGGTTTCAGTCGAAAGTCATCTTCCATTACTCGGAGGATAGCATCAATTTCTTCATATAACTGAAAATTCGCGTAGCTCTCAATGAAAATAAGGAAAATACCAGTATCAACAACGCAACCTGCAGACTTCATTTCCTTCAACACAAGCATCATGGAATCAAAAGACCCCACTTTCCCAAGCTTTTGAAGGATTTCCTCGTATATGGATGAAATGGGTACGAAATTGGGTTGCTTTGAGGCCCATTCAAATATACGAAGCGCTGAGGATTCATCTTTTTGGCGACGAAGGAGATCCAAGAGTTGTGAGGGAGAAAAGTCAGAAGGGAGCTGCTGAACTGGGGAGGGAGTGAGTGTGGCTGACGAGCTAGAAGTGGAACAAAAAGGGACGAAGAAATTGAAGTTTATTCGTTTGAAAGAGAAAAAGGTAGGTTTTGAACAGTAAGTGGTAATAGGGAGAGACAACGCATGATTAGGCAACGAAGATAAAGCCATTGAGACAATTCAACAAACATGTAGAATGCAAGGAGAATGAGAAGGGCGTGACTAGCAAGATACGGAGCAGAATCAGTATCTAACCTATAGCAAGAGATTTTCCCTCTGAGTTATGCTATCTCTCTGTCTCAATCCCTCTCTGGCTTCCTCTGCGTTCCTTCCCAGTTCTTATTTCAAAATCGCCGATCAGTATATAAGAAAGTGATTGCAGCAAGAAGCCTCTCCCAGTCTCCCACTCTCCGGCCAAAGAAACCAGAGTGGCGTGCCGTAGTGATAAATATCTTATCCAAACTGTAATTTTTTGGCAAGAAATCGAAACTGTAATCCCACAACAGAGGAATACACAGGTCAAAAAAAAAAAAAAAACCCAACAAAAGGAATATGTTGTTTTTGAAAAAAAAAATATTTTATTTCTTGATTTATTCTTTGTTAAAAAAGTTAATTTTAGAAGAATGAAATCTAATTTAAATTAAAAAATTTATACTATTGAATTTTTTCACCAGAAAGACTTAAAACTAAGATGATTTTTATTTTTATCATTCGTATTTGAAATATCTTTTAGGGAAAATTGTCTATAAATACTTATTGGGTAAATTAATTGTCAATACTATCATGGAAGATCAATTACACTTTAGTGAAAGATATTTTGCACACAACATAAGATCTTTTGCACACACGGAATATGGCTTGCACACTTTGTAGCATTTGATAATTAATTTGCCTAACAAGTATTTATAGGCGATTTTCCCTATCTTTTATTCACATTTTATAAATTAGCATACGAACATCTATAGGTTAAATTAATTTTTTAGTCACACAACCGTGGTTTGCATATTACGCTGACATTGAAAAAATCGCACATTAATACATTATGCGTATTTGTAAACTGATGAATTACACTATCTTTTTCTCAGATAATTTCCAAATTCTGCATGTGTGAAAATATTGAATGATTCTTATATAAAGAAGAAATATTCAATGATTTATGCATTCTCAATTCAGAAAATCTGTATTGCTAGTACTGAGAGAGAATTTATTCTAAACTCATAAAATGATCATTGTAATTCCACATTACTCAAACCCGGATCGGACAGTCTGGACCGGAAACAGGTCCGGTATGGTATTTTTTTAAAAAAAATCGATTTTTTTCAAACTTTTCTTTAGAATTTCATATTGATAACCCTAAAATCTTCAATTTCTCACCAGTTTGACCCCAGGTTAGCTCCTGTTTGACTTCGGTTTGACCCACTGACCCTTAACTCAATACCCTAACCGACTCAATGATTGACTCGGGTTTAATCACCTTGTGTAATTCACCCCGTGTCATTATGCTTATTAGTTATTACAGTGATAAAATCTGGATCATCTGAATTCAGCCCAAAAAAGGAAAACATAAATTCTGTTTGAACAGTTTAAATTTAAAAGTTTCAATCTATATTTCTTTAATGATAAGTTTCCTAATTTGGAGCCGGGGAAGTCCACTTAGTTGTGGTTTAGTCGAGACGTTAGAGAGACATCCCAACTTGGAGCCCTGTCCTTAGATCGTGGGTAAGCCTAACCCCTTTCCTAAAATTTTTTCATAAAAAAAAAAAATGACAAGTTTCCTAGAAAAAAATTTATTTAAATTTATACATTTAATAAATTTAAAATTTATTTAAAGTGAAAAAAGTAAAGTAATTAATCTTTTATTTTTTTGCCAACTGACTGTCTGAAATTAATCTAAACTGTCCAGATTGACTGAGGAAGAGATGTGATTCCAAAGGACCAAGCCAGACAACAGTGGATGCAAGTCACTGAATCAAAAATCAACGCGTTATTGCTCCGCGGAGAAGTTGGGAGAAAGGAACAAGTAATATAAGGAGGAAGAATGAAAAAGAAGGGTGAATACTAGAACAAACCAAAGGTTCAAGATTATGTACAAGATATGTACACAGATACAATTAAATGTTCAATAATTAATGATCAAATTAACAGATACAATTCGCTCCACAAAAAAAAGAAAAAGAAAAACAGATACAATTCAGAGGAACCATTTTTTGACTGTCATCAGCAGCCTCTGACTCTGACTGAGAACACAGAATCACCTAGAATTTGACAAAGGGAAAAAAGGAATCAGTACCAACGTAAGATTCCTCATAATCAAGGATTCATAACAGAGAGAATCACATATGAATCAATAATAGTGGTAGAACGAATTACCTGAAATCAAGACTGCCATAAGTAAACATCAGTAAGAATATAGAAGCTGCGCCATGAAAAATTTGCTGTTTATCAGATAATTTATCGATAGCTTATAACATGGGAATAGGGAACCACAGAAGGACTCGATTCGACAGTCACATGGCAAAAGATTAGGCTTGCCCCAAAGTACCCTGTGACTTCATGTATCTGTCTATTAGATCAGCAAGAGCTTGTATCAATGATTTGGGGTCATATATTACACCAACTTTAGGATCACGTATCGAGTCCACAACTATCTGCGAAAGTAACAAATGCGAGACGAACATTTAATTAAGGTAATGATCTTGCATCATAGAGCATACATAGTAATGTCATCACAATTTTGACATGCATCAACTGATAAAATGACAAAACCCTGGTCAAACAAACACCCTAAAATCAAGCTTTTTTAAAACCAATTTCACATGGAAAAATAAAATAAAATAATTGTGAACAAGGACCCGCCAGTTAAATTTTTCTACGCATATGGACCAATCGCCATTGTGGTTATTCAGTCTAACATTTGTGCTGGATAACCATATATGGTGGTTATGTGGTCCTATGACGCTGAGCAAGCCCTTGTCATAATTCCCGCACTAAGCGGTAAGCGCATGAAAACTACTGTTGGATTTGGTAAAAAGTCAGGTTCATGGAAAACAGAACCCAAACTTGTCTAAAGTCATTTCCATAGTTCAATATGTCACATACCACCTAAAGATATGCAAGCTCTATCTGTGAATTTGTCCATTCGAAGTTTAAAAACACTTGGCCTATATTTCGATCTCAGCAAAGAAGATATTGGCCTATGTTTCGATCTCAGCAAAGAAGATAATTTCTTCTCTTGGTCACAACTATTTTGAATTATAAACCAACATACCACTTCGCGTATTCCTTGGGAAGCCAAACATTCTTTATCAACTGGAATTTCACCTTCTCTTGGAACCAACAGAGTGTTAATATACTGTCCAGGCTGCACAATTTTTCTTTTTAATTAAAGATGAAATCACGTCAAGAGGAGAATGACAGAATTTCGAAGTATAAGAAAATAATCATACCACAGAGACGACATGTGCCACTAGAGTAGCCAAAAAAAAGGTCAAATAAACTAAATCTATGAATTATAGTTTTGTGAAATTTCTCCAGTTACAAAACATAGTCCCGATAAGTCAATACTGGCTCTCTTGACAAAGTCAGTTATAAATCGTATGGCTTTAATTGTGCTTGGCGCCAGGTAATATGGTGATCAAGGGATTTCGACACTTACCAGGTTCTGTAAGCGATTACAGGAATTTCCATATGTTCGATTGAGAGCATCAGTAATGGCAGTAACAAAGCATGAAGCAGAAAAACCACTTGTCTCACGGTCACATGTGCCATTTAACATAAGTACCTGTCGACTTTTTTCCTCAAATTATTATTAACAATATAGAAAATAATTCGCATAGATTTCAATGAGTGAGACACAAATCTAATCCACCATTGAGTAGCCTAAACAAAGTAAAGTGCAGTCCAAGTGCAAGTAAGGAAAGAGCTTGGATAATACCACGCAAGTAAACAAGAAATATATATATATATATATATCATTAAATAAAATAGAGTTTTGTCTATCTAGAGAAGAGACGTGTGCTTCACTAAGACTGTATTTGAACATGGCTTAATTGTAACAGCTCACTCATGCCATATGACGGATGGAAGTTTAAGTCTTGGGTCTCATCATATCAAAAAGCTAAATGTCATTGGACTTGGGACTTGCAAGTTGCAACCATATCAAAGGAAATCAACCTATGCCCATTTTCACTTTGCACTCAATCAAGCAGCACAGTTATGCCAAGGTTGGGCCACTTTGAACGAGCTACAGTCCTAGCAATTGTTTTCCAATAAGTTGAATGAAAGATGCATCTTATGGAGACCCCAACCTCAACATCACTCTTGCCAGTGAGCCAAGGAAAAGGTCATAATAACATGATAAGAAAATACCTTTAGGAAGGATCTTGAGGATATGATCTCTCCAATTCTCAGCAATACCTATAAAATTATGACAGTCAGTACACATCTAATGGTACAATTAAATTGCCTTAAGAACTTAAACCTATATGTTATTTACATTAGATTACAAATTAGTTGTAATAAAATTACATCAAAATGATTTTCTTAGAGAGCTGGCAAGTAAGTTAATTTGAGTGAAACCAAATTGGGCAAATAAATACTTAAGTTCCTGTAGCAAATAAAATATTGCTCTATACAGTAGATAAGCATTAGACACAACTCATATCAAGATTTAATGATCATAGAGAATATCAATTAATTTTAGAATATATCAAATAATACGAAAATATTATTTTAGAACTAGAGGACACAAAATCAATACCATTTCAAATAAAATGAAAGATTATGTAACTATGTCACATCATTGAGAAGAAATGCCGTATAACCATGCAAAATATATACTAATAGCAAGAATCTTACCAATGAAGGGCAGATCGAAGTAAAAAGGGAACCCATAGCATAGACAATGCAATCCACATTGTTCAGCTGCTCTAAAACAGCAGGATTAGCAGCAGGAAAGACCTAAGAGTGAAGGAATTAATAGTTATTAATATTACTTACATGATATACAATACAGAAAGATATACTACATGTCCATTCAAACAAATACGATAAATGCCTCCATGCTTGCATCATCTATCTAATTTTTTTGAGTTTATTAACCTCATGAAGCAAATTTTTCCCTTCACTTGACATGTAGAATACCCGCTTTATTCTTGAAGGAAGTGCCGGAGTTGAAGAGCTTTCCTGTCCATGAATGTATAAAACTTCAACAGATTAGAAGCACACAATACAAATACCAAGAACCAGTAGCACAATGCAAAAAGCTAATAATCTCACTTGCCAAGAAAAGAAATTATTGGTGAAGATAAAAAAATTAAGTGAGGACAAGCAATTCCCCCAAACCCAAAAAACAAACAAAACAATCAATAGCATAACAAACATGTTATATATTGCTTTTCACTTTAACCACATCAAAATTTAAAAAATAAAACTATAAAAAATTACATAAAGTAGATATGAGAAAAGAATTTTGTGATTATTCAAATAAAAAACCAACATTCATTGGCTTGGATATTAACATATGTTTATTGAGCGAAGTTATTTCATATCACCTACTTTAATAGAAAAAGCATATCAAAATTCAAAGGACTTAGTTAACCCTAAAAACCTAGTTTATGACATTCAATCTAACAGGTATTCAAGGCTATATCAATCTGAAGTCTGAACTAAAATCCACCACATATACTGACATACCACCATGCGTTCAACATCAACATACTCTCTACACCAGACCATTGAACATGACACATTGACATGAAACGAAGGCCAAATATCAAGATTAAATTCAATATTCTGATTTACAATTTCACATGGACCCGACTGTAATATTCAGAACATCTTAATATATTATGATCATAATTATAGTTATTTAGGGTTACTTTAATTTGTGAACTAACACTTACAAATATTTAAATCCAAAAATTGGCCAACGTTGCAGTTATTGGTTCTCATCTTAATACTTGAACTTGGCATGAGTTTGAGTTATTAAGAAGTTATTAGATCTTTTTATCAGTAGGTTTCTGTTGAAACATTTGTACTGCTTTCTTTCAGTTCAAATTCATGTATCTGATTTATTCAGCAAACTACTCTCCTCTTGGTTTAAGGATCCCATAAATTCCTACGTGTGACTGGGGGTGAAGCATAGTTAATATTCCTCTTCAACTTCTATCTTCATCTGTTCTAAAAACTTCTATGCTCTATCCTCAAATTTCTAACCTGCCCAGACCTAATTTTAGACAGACAATATTGATAATCCTTTCCATCAACCTCAATGTTCCTTGCAAGACATTACCTAAAACCAATCAGATGGATAATTCTTGTAGGTAAGTTAAGATAAGAAATCAAAGCACCCAAACAGCTGCTAGTTGGCCCCTATGAGCATAAAATTGACCTTAACCATCCTTCATCCTTAATTCACTAAAAGGCTAACCTTTAGCCTATTAAATCCTAATTCCTTTTATTGCCCAAAATACAAATGCAAGTTCATTTTTCCACTTTTGGGGCTCATTCACTGGCTTTCCAGGCCGTAAAAGTACCAAGCTTTAGCATGAAGTAGTCCTTAGCATAAGATAGGACTTAAGTGTCAGCACTTGACAGTGGAAGTGAGAAGGAAAGGATCTCCTTTGATAAATCTATAACCTAACAGGTGCTCTTCAGGCCAAACTACATAGTCAATTGGCAGCTGGATGGCATATAAAATTTATTACAGCAAGGTTCCCTTTCTACCAATAGAAGTTCAACCAAATCCAAAATGCTGTAAGACAGTAATAGTAAGCATCTTATCACAGATAACATACTACCACACCTTTTTAACAGGCTCAACGGATCCACTGGTTGGATGAGAAATTTCATTCTGTCCTCGTATTATTGTTCCATCCTAAAATATGATTGAAAGAAGTTGTGAGATGATGTACCGGATTAAAAATGGTGTAGAACTCACCTTTGAGAAATTTTAGATCAATTACTTTTATAATGAAAAATATACACCCAAAAGAATAACTCTATGGACCCATATCATGGTTACAATGTTAATAAGATATGGATCCATCAACCATACCCATAATTCACATCCTAATGTAAGCCTATCATTGGTTGAAATCACTGGTAAGACCAGGCTATCAGTGGGAATTTCTGATACACGTGAAAACAAAAATATTGCAGCATCCAAGGACTGAAAAAATATGCGTGCTCCTGCAAAAAAGAAATTCCCAATGCTGCAAGGTTTATAAGATGTCAGTATAGTTGATGTAGAATGGTATTAGACAAAAAGTTCTTTTTTCCCTTTTGGCCAGAGACAGAGTAATTGTGGATTAAGTATACTGCTACTTTGGCCAAAAGCATATTACCATTAGTAGGACTAATCTTATGTTTACATAGGATGAGGAACCAGCTTAGCCCGTCACAACTAGTCACCAAAATAAAATACAAATTGCACATACAGTAGGTTATGATTTGCAAAGGAAAGTAACTGTATTCACTACGATGAAGGCAAGAGGCGGAATGAAGGTTCTTGACTCCACATCTAACTTTGTGCTTCAGTTTTTCTAACAATTGCAAAGAAGGTTACCCCTTCCCAAGTCCAAATTTTCAAGAAGATTCATTAAGTAGTCTCTTAAAATAACAATCTTCCTTCAAAGCCTCTGCAGCTAAAGCGATCCATTAGACTGAACTAAAACAAAGATGATAAATTGGTGAAAAAAGTAATGATACTAGTTTATAAAGTCCCTGGCATGTTATTTATTTCAATTCAGAAAGTTAGTTTTATTTCACATGGTAAGATAGTGGGCTGTTCTTGTAGCCTATACATAATTTATTTCCATGTAGCTTTTCTTAATTGGGCCTTTTATTGATCACTTTAGCCTCTTACTGAATATCCAAACCTAGGAACAAGGATAGCCAAAGTATATCTATCCTTCTTTTCACGTAAAAAAGAATCTAACAGTCTACCAAACAAATCACTATCAGCTTATAGCATTCATGTTACAGTCAGGCCAGTGCTGCACTTAAACAATTAGACCCTTAAATTCACTCTATTAAAGTAAAATCAATATGAAATTACAGATAAAAGACCTTCCATTGCTGAAACAAAATGATTCATCGGTTCGCCGAATAATCTGTAGAGAGACAAATAAAGCCCATATTTTATGCCAAAATATTGAACGGGCATAAAAGATGTAAGCAACTTGGAAGCATTTACAACAACTTAGAAAATAACAATAGGAAGAGTAGTGGCAATATTTATAACAGTAACAACATGCCATAAAAATAACAATATTGATAAAAATATTTGTAGCGGCAAACAAAGGCAAAGACCAGATATTATAAATTTACAAAACAGGCATAATATGCCATTTGTGTGTGTGTGTGTGTGTGTGTTGGTTTGGGGGAGGGGGTGGGGGACTCTGAGAAACAGTGGCCCCTTGCTTGCCAAAGATAAAGATTTATGGAGAAAAAGAGGATAAAATTCACATTGCGAATCAAGAATTTACCATCTAGACAGCATATGCATGCACACAGTATTTAGCTAATTGCCATAAAAAGGCAAAAACATAATTATGAAAAAAAAGGTTGTTTATTGACAGAATGAGAAATCCAATAAAAAAGAACCAGTTTGCACATAGAGGTCACCTGATTCTGGAAATAAGCCAGAAAGGCACGAATCGTCTCCCTGTAGGGTTCTGACACACCTTTCCACAGAGAGTGATCACCCTCCACAATAGAGTACCTACATTGTGGAAACTCAGTTAACTGCTAAACCAACAGTGTTACTCCACAATAGCATTTAGCGAGTCACAGAGGAGTGAAGAAAATATTCAAAATAATTTTCCCCCCATTAGATTCAAATGTATGGCCAATTGGCACAAGGGATCACGTCCCATATATTGAAAGCGTAAGTTAGTATCTACACTTCCACCAGAACTAGAGGAAAGACAGATAGCACTAATGGATAACTCGCACAAATAAACCCAAATAATTGAAGATGATAAACTAAGACATTATATAATTGCAGCAAAAGTGGAGGAAGGAAGAGATGAAAAAAGCAAGAGATTTGCTCACTGTAGGGAACTAGGGTAAGACTGACATCCTCCAAAGGCAGAAGTTCTAAAGTGATAAAGCCTTGAGTTATACAAAGATAACTATTCCAGCCTTTCTTTTTAGCTTGATTTCTGAGACATTTCCGCAAGGATCAAGATTTACATTCCAAGTTTTTTTACACCAACCCCAACTAGGAAAACCAATAATTTATATTTCAGGTACACTATTAGCAGTTTAGCACATATTACACACTATTGCGTGACCAATTTTTTTTATCTCATTCTTGGATCTGTGGATATGTGATCTAAAGTACAGTCAATCTGAATGACAGCTCCAACTGAGTATAGAATGGTGCGCAAGGAAATATAAGAGATCTAACATTAAAGTGGTACCATTCTGATATAGCGTGATGTGGATCAAGTGATAGACGATGACCAAGCAAACTGCGAACTGCAAGAGCCTCCGCCGTACTACGATTAGACAATCTCAGACACCTGGAACGTATGTCCCCAACAGCAGGACCACCTGTAAATTATCACAATTTCTAATTTCTATTTCTAATAAGCTCAAAAATCTCATAGCAGAATATTTACTCATAAACCCCTGGGAAGATAAGATCGAGATTTTACAGAATGATCTGGCGGGGAGTAAAAATAGTTACCAAGGACTCGGACAATTTCAGCTGTACTTCCACCGTCATCTGAGACAGGGAGAACATGAGCGACACGAGTGGTAAAGTTCTGAAGCTCTTCCGCCACGCCATTGAACGCCGTCCCACCTACGCATCGAACTCCAAAAAGCGCTTAGATCAACACACTAAAAGAAGAGGATGAATCACATGGTATTGGGTGAATGAAGCTATCAGGTACCCGAAAAGACGAGCAATGCGGGGTGCGGGTGACTAGGGTTATCATCTGAGGAACAACGACATTGGCGATGCTGGGAAGGGAATGAAGCCATGGAGGAGGTCAGAGGAGAAGGGTGAGAAGACGCGGAAGGTAGTCTGGGGTACGAGAAAGGGAAGGTCTTCAACGATGTGGGACCCAACCACCTATCGGCCATAGTCTTCGGCAAACCGATTTTAGTTTCACGGACACTCACTGGGCGCTACCGTTTTCCGTATCCTCCCGTTATATCTCGGACTCCACGTCGGTCACTGCGTTGACGTTATTTACCCTTTTTTTGCAGGGAAAGGTTTCTGCCGACGATTTTTGGAGATTTGGCTATAGACCCGTAAAAGTTAAATGTGAGTTTATTTTCCTCAAGAAATTAGACATACTTCTCTTTGGAACGGGGTATATGGTACAGGAATACTCCCTTCGTTTTTATTTATAAATATTTTTTTTTGTTGTGTAAAATAAACTGATAATTAAAAATAATAAATGTGTCAAAAATACTATATTTTTTCTATACATACCCCTATTTATAAGAAAAATATAGGAGAGAGAATAGATAAAAAAGTATAAAAGATAATGAGTAGAAGATATGAGAGATAATGAACATTTAATAAGGTTAAAATAGAAAAAAAATTTATATTTTCAGATAAAAAGTGAAAGTTGTTTATAAAAGGGATTAATCCTATGAGAAATAAAGTTTCTCATAAATAAGACCAAAAGAAGTACATGTTAGATTAATAGTGCAGACCAAGTTCATATTTGAGTTAGCATCTAAGAAGTATATTCACATAAATTAGGATAAAATTCTTCTCCCATACTTACTTCAAACATTATGAATCACGTTAGGAAAGCGGTTTCTACTACTTCCCCACTAATAGAAACAGACACAGATAATTATCCTAATGCCCTATGCAAGATCATTGCCTTTTAGCAAGTCTTGTACTTTGCCTTGATGATAGTTTTTCGTTAACTTCGATTGATGAAATTAATCACACCACTTTACAGAGTTATGCCTGGGCAGTGTGAGTTATGTTTTTTTAATGCACATGTCAAATATTTTTTTCCATCCTAAATATAAAATAAAGTTGATTATTTTGGAGAAATTAAGAAAGTTAATTAAATTACTTAAATATATTTAATTTATTATTTTTTCTTCAAACTTTTTTGTTTAACATATAAATTGATATATAACATATGATATGATTAAATAATTTTTTTAATTTTTTTGATTTCGGTAAAAAATATCAACTCTATCTTTAGGATGGGAAGAATACAGGGGTGGGCATGGGTAGGGTTGAGTAGGGTGAGACCCCTGCCCGATGCCTTGCCCAAAGAATGAACGGGCTGCATTTTGCAGCCTGATGCCCGACCCTGCTCGCTAAAAGCCCTAACTATTTTGGGCTGGGAAAGGGTGGGCTGGGTAAGGTGGGCTTCCCTGCCCAAGTGATAATTTCTTGCCTTGTCCACATATGAAAAAGATAATTTTGTGTAAATTTTATAAACATTTCTATAGTTACCAATACCATATGTCTTAACTTCGCCCTAAGTAATATAAACTTCAAATACATTCGATGATTCCACATCTTGGGATATTTCAAAATAAGTCCACAACTTGAGTCTTGATATTTAAAAAATACCATATGTCTTAACAAATATCCATACTTTAAAAATTAAACAACATCCATAATCCATTATAAATAAGGAAACAAAACGATTGTAATTAAAACCGCGAAGTCAAAGTAGTTTGCATTAATTCAATGTCTCAAAAGTTAATCAAATGATGAAGCATATGGGGAAAAAAATAAAAGGCAACTTTGATTTAATACATCACAAAGTAAAGAAGAAAGGAAGAAATCTACTTGTAAATAGTGTTTAGTGGCTAGGGCAAACAAGAGAGGACCAAAAGAGTATTATACAATAAACAATATATATTTTAAATAAAAATATATCTATGAAATAATATTTAATTAATATGAAATTTTATATTTTAAATAAATGAAAATAATTTTCAGGGCAGCATCCCTTGCCCGATGCCCGACCCTGCCCGGTTAGTAGCCCGCACAAAGCTGCCCAAACTTTTTTCAGGCCACTTTTGTAGGGCTGGGCTGGGCAATTTTTTGCAGGGCCAGGGTGGGTGCACCGGGCTACTGGGCACCATGCTCACCCTTAAGAATACCAATTATTACAATGTTCGATTATGGGTGGATTATAGGTGGGTGGGTGGGTGGTCGATGGCGTGGTGCTACGCATGCCGTGAGATTTGGAAAACAAACTAGAGCTAAATATAATACTTCATTCCCATCCTTATTGTCCCTTTTTTTATATAGAAAAAGAGAGGGCCTAGCCCTACAGGTTCTACTCTACTAACTCAGTATAAATATGTTGTTTCACAACATCTTTTATGAGCGGACATTTAACTTCTGCAGGCTCTCTGTCCACAATAAGAAAATCCACAGTCATATCTCATGCTCTTCTTGCCAAAAAATCAACCACCCTATTCGCCCCTCGACAACAACGTAGCAGCTCCACATCCCACTCACATTCCAGCATCGACCGAATTTCCAAAATTATAGAAGCATCATGATGTTCATCGGATACCACTCATTGAAAAAGCTCTAATACTTCGCTGCAATCACTTTCAACAATAATATGCCTAAATCCTCCTTCCAAAACAACCTCATGCCCCACAAAATTCCCTAGGCTTCTGCTGTTATGATCGACCCGCATCCAATCCTAAACATAAACCCTTAGACATATCCGCTGTTTCATCCCTTATCACCCCACCACATGCACAACATCCCGACGTTTCATTCCTTGATCCATCTGTATTAACTTTAACCATCCCGGCAGGTGGAGGGCGCCAAGACGTACTTGGTGCGATGTAAGACTTCGGTTGCATGGGACTAGACATACTCCAAGACAATACCAAACTAGTATGTGCCAATAAATCCTGTTTACTCCACTGTTTATTGTTGAAAATATCGTCATTCCTCGCCAACCAAATGTGCCTACATAAAATCGTAAACTAGTGTCGAAACTCATAGCCATACACCTGATCCCAATGGCGTAAACACCATGTTAACCAAGTGTTTCTATCGGTTGAGTCAAGGAAATGCCGATGCCATTGACTAGACAACGTCTCAGTCCAGATTTCTTTAACCATTGCACAGTCTCGAAGTACATGCTGAATTGATTCAGTCTCGTCTTGACAAAAGGGCACATCTCAGTTGTTTGTAACCCCCATTAAGCTCGGCCCAAGTTTGTCAATAAATGACCATGGGCGTATAACCACAAAAACAATCCGTAACATTGAGGAACCTTAAGCTTTCATATAAGCCTCCATCCAAACCAATTATGGTTTTCACCAATGCCCAGCTAACCTTTTGTATGCCGCTTTTGGAGTAAATTTACCATCAGATGTCCATATCCAAATCAGAATATCGCTAGTAGCGTTGCAGTTAATATTCACCTTTGGATTGCTAACACTACTTATTTTAGCAATAAATGCCCAAACTTATCCAGATCCTATTGACCAGACGGAGTAATACAATCGGCTGCCTTCCATTCCCGTATATCATTTGCTAGCAGTTGAAGTGTCATGTTCTCCAATCTGTCAAAGTGGGGATCCCATATATCATACAAAAAAGACACCGAAGTTCTATATGTAATCTTCCAGCTAATACTCTCACTTACACTTTCCCAACTTTTTCTAATCCCCTTCCATGTGCTGGATTCTGTCCGTCATTTTTCCACTTTTGGCACCAAATCACTGCCCACCTTGTACTTCTCCTGAAGAAAACGAACCCTTAAAGCATCTTGTTAGTGAATTAAGTTCCACCCTAATTTCATCATGTAAGCCTGATTCTAAAGCCTTGCCTGTCTTAAGCCCAGTCCACCGTCATTCTTCTGAGAATACACCCGACCCCAAGCTACCATATAGGGTTTATGATTCGTGGATGTACTTCCCCAAAGAAAGTTCTTGCACTTTTTGTCCATTTCATCACAGATACCCAAAGGGAGGGGTAAATTCTGCATGGCATAGGATGGCATTGCCGACGTAACTGACGATACCATAAGGGTTCGACGGAGGGGAAGGGAAGGGAGAGATTTTAATGGAGAGAAAAAGAGGGGAGGGATTTTAATATTACCTCGTCTGGATTAATTGAAGGGAAGAGAAGGGGAGGAATTTTAATATTATCTTGTTTGGTTCACGAGGAGAAGGGAGGGAATTTTTTTTTTAAAATGGACAACTTTACCGTTCTTTTATTTAACATGTTTTTTTAACTTTATAAAATTTTTAATAAAAATATAAATATAAATAATATATAAAATTATAATTTTATAATTATCAAAATTAAATACATTAAATAACTACATAAAAAATTATAATTATACTTAGAGCCCGTTTGGTTCAACCACATTGTATGCTTGCAATAGTAATCATGATTGCATTACTAATATAAGAGTGTTTGGTTGCTCTTTAGCATGATAATAAGGTTTATTATGGTAATGATGATTATAAAAAGTTGGTGATTCTCATCTATACCTCCCCCCTATGAATTCCCATTACCATCCCATTGCATAATTTAAAAAGTCCAATTTACCCTTGAGTTTTATATGTCTTTGTTTCACTTATCTCATTTCACTTGCCACATCACACCACAACTATTACCGCCACTACCTCCTCCTCCTATATTGTCGTCACCTCCACCCGCTGCCGCCACCTCCTCCTCCACCGTTACCATAGTCACACGTCTACCGCTGCCGCCGCCCCTTCCCTCCGCCTCTGCCGCCGTCGCCGCCACCTCCTCCTCCGTAGCTGCCGCAGTCACAGGCCCCCCGCCGCAACCAACTCCTCCTCCACCGCCGGCACCGTCACACGCCCCCCGCCACCGCCAACTCCTCAGCTGTCGCCGACACCGTCACACGCTCACTGTCGCCGCCACTGTCACACACGGCCTCCCCTACCACTACCTCCTCCTCTGCCACCATCCCACCGCCACCACCAGTACCTCCTCTGCCACCGCCCGTATCATTGCCGCCACTGACTCTTAACTATTTTTTCTATAAAGATTATTTTAAGGGTAAAATAAACTTTTTACAATATATTAATTTTAAATAATTATTAAAATGTTAACTCATTACACCTTACTTAAAAATCAAATCAAATACTACCCATGTAATTAATACTGCATTACCATTGCATCGTATTGCACCACACTGTAGGGTGTAATGGGATCGAACCAAATGAGCCCTTATATGTATACAATAATAAAAATTATAAATATTATTTTGGTAAAAATAGTTATCAATAATAAAATAATAATATCAACAATATTGAAAAGTTCTTCTCATTGAGAATGCCACCGACCTCACTGCTATGGCATTAGCTTCTTTGTATCTGTTACTTTCTCGTCACTTCCCTCACAAAAAACAAACCCCTAGCACCAAAATCAATCCATAAAAATTAACTCTAGAAAGAAAAACCAAAAAAGGCATCAGATCACATAATAGGCTTGCTTGTGGGAAGGAAAATATTAATGTTGTTTATGGTTTTTGAGAAAGCTAACCAACGAGAAACTGTGGAGTAGAAATACTTTCCTGATGTTTATCAGGATTAAAAGCTGCAGATTGTTAAGGAAGAGGGCAAAAGTGTTCTTTAGAAAATTGAGCATAAGATGCAATGACGGCCACAGTGAGCTATGGGGTGGTGGACAACGGTGACGGTGAGCTCGGCGTGGAGGGAGTGGGGAAGGCGAGAGCAACATCTGGAGATGGTGGGGAAGGTGAGATAGAGGTGGTAATATGGTCCGGCCCGGTGGGTTCGGGCCAACCCGCCACGGGTTGGGACCATATGAGTTCGGTCCCAAAAGGACCGCATCAATATGGGTTGGCATTTAGCCAACCCAACCCATAACCGCTGGGTTGGCGGGTTGGGCGGGCCAACCCATATTTTTTTTCAATTTTTTTTTTAACAATATACTAAGATTTTTTTTTAGACACAATAAGATTGTTTTCTCTACACACTTAAACATAACAAAATTAAAATACATTATAAATTAAATAATCATCACATGTCCATACACAAAAAAATAAATATAAATCCACAAGTCATCAGTATAACTTAACAATAATCAATAATTAGTTAATATTAAAAGAGTTTCAATTTGAAGAATGCTAAGAAGAGTAGGGATTGAGGAGAAATGGGTTGGACTTTGGACTTTGGAGTTACGGTTTTGGAGACTTGGACTGTTGGCTAATGGTTCTTCCTTTTCCCTCTTAATTAAAAAAAAATATGGGCCAACCCGCCAACCCGGTGATCCAACCCGTGATGGGTTGGGACCATATGGGTTCGGGTCAAAAAGGACCGCATCAATATGGTCCCAGTTTTGTAGAACCCAAACCGCCCATTTTGTCGGGTTGGGCGGGCTCGGCCCACGGTCCCAACCCATATTACCACCTCTAAGGTGAGACCATGAAAGCATTGTTGAAGAAGAGAACAAAACAGGGTAGTTCGGGAATATTAAGAATAAGCAAAAGTAAAAAAGTTATAACAAGACAAAAAAAATGTCCCTCCCCTTCAAATCCCGCCCATTTAGGGGGAGGGTCGGGAAATTTTTTAAAAATCACCTCTCCCCTCCTAAAAAATCTATAATGCCAAATAAGGGGGAGGGCCTTCCTCCCATGCCCCTCCCCTCAAGAAATTAGACAAACTTTTCTTTGGAACGGGGTAAATAGTACGGTAATACATGTTAGATTAAGTGTGTGTTTGGATTAGCTTTTGAGAATAGCTTTTACGATTTATGAAATAAATATGTGAGAGAAGTTTTATCTCGATTTGCGAAAAATAGCTTCTAAAACCATAGTTTGAGTGTTTCCCAAACACTCACTAATAGTGCCAACCAAATTCATATTTGAGTATGTTTACGTAAGTTGAGATAAAACTCTTCTCACATACTTACCTCATACACCGTAAATTATGTTAAAAAAGCTGCTTCTATTGCTACCCCAATCATACTGTAATAGAAATAGACACAGATAATTATCCTAATATCCTCTGCAGGATCCTTGCCTTTTAGTAAGTCTTGTACTTTGCCTTGATTATAGTTTTTCGATTGATGAAATTAATCACACCCCTTTACAGAGTAATGCCTGGCCAGTGTGAGTTATGTTTTTCCCCAATTCACACACCAAATATTTTTGCTCATCCTAAATATAAAATAATGTTGATTTTTTTTTAGAGAGAATAAGAAAATTAATTAAATTATTTAAATATATTTATATTTATCTTTTTTCCTTCAAATTATTTTGATTAATATATAAATTAATATATAACATCTAATATAATTAAATAATTTATTTAATTTTCTTAATTTCTGTAAAAAATATCAACTCTGTCTTTAGAACGGGAAGAGTACCAATTATTACAATGTTGGATTATGGGTGGGTAGAGGTGGTAATATGGTTCGGCCCGGTGAGTTCGGGCCAACCTACCACAGGTTGGGATCATATGGGTTCGGTCCCAAAATGACCGCATCAATATGGGTTGGTATTTAGCCAACCCAACCCATAACCGCTGGGTTGGCGGGTTGGGCGGGCCAACCCATGTTTTTTTTTCAATTTTTTTAACAATATACTAAGATTGTTTTTTTTATATACAATAAGATTGTTTTCTCTACACACTTAAATATAAAAAAATTAAAATACATTACAAATTAAATATTCATCACAGGTCCATACACAACAAAATAAATATAAATCCACAAGTCATCAATATAACTTAACAATAATCAATAATTAGTTAATATTAAAGGTGTTTCAATTTGAAGCGCGTTGAGGAGAGTAGGGATTGAGGAGAAATGGGCTGTACTTTGGACTTTGGAGTTACGGTTTTGAAGATTTGGACTATTGGCTAATGGTTCTTCCTTTTCCCTCTTAGTTAAAAAAAATATGGGCCAACTCGCCAACCCGGTGGTCCAACCCGTGACGGGTTGGAACCATATAGGTTCGGATAAAAAAGGACCGCATCAATATGATCCCAGTTTTGTAGAACCCAAACGGCCCATTTTATTAAGTTGGGCGGGCTCGGCCCACGGTCCCAACCCATATTACCACCTCTATGGGTGGGTGGGTGGCGGCGTGGCGCTGCACATGCCATGAAATTTGGAAAACAAAATAGCGCTAAATATAATACTTGATTCCTGTCCTTATTGGCCTCGCCGTAAGAGTTAACAAATTGATTTAATTTTTTAAGGATATTAAAAAAATTAGTTAATTTAATTATTTTATGACAAATACTTTAAAAAAAATTATAAATTTAAAAGATGAGATGAATTGAGAGTGTTTCTCCATTACCCTGAAAGAATTTTGCTTTTGACGAGTTATTTCTGTGAGTGCATACATTTCCAAGTGGAAGGTATTTTTGGACAAATTGTTTAATTTATATTTTCTTCATTCATTCATGTTATAAGATTTAGTGGAGTAGAGGTCATAATAGCGACCCTCCCACCCACAGCCCAACATTCTGATATTGATTTGTAAATGACTCAACTTACCACTATTGATTTTGATTAATGATTAATTATGACGTATTGATTATCCTTTTGATAAAAAAATGAAATCTCAATACTACATAAGCTTTATATAGGGTAAAAGTGCATCCAGTACCCCGATATATTTTTACAGGTGCAATTAGCACCCTAAAGTATTTTTGGAGGTGCAATAAACATCTTAGAGCCCGTTTGGTTCAACCCCATTGCATGCATGCAATGGTAATCATGATTACATTACCAAGAGAAGAGTGTTTGGTTGCTCTTTAACATGGTAATAGGGTTTACCATGGTAATGATGATTACCAAAAAATTGGTAATCCTCATTCATACCTCCCCCCTATGAATCCTCATTACCATCCCATTGCATGGTCTAAAAAGTCCAATTTACCCTTTAGTTTCCCTTGTCTTTATTTTACTTATTTCATTTTACTTGCCGCATCACGTCACAACTGTCACCGCCACAACCTCTTCCTTTTCCACCGCTGTCACCTCCACCCTCTGCTGCCACCACTACCTCTTTCACTGTCGTCACCTCCACTTGCCACCGCCACCGGCCCACCGCCCACCGCCACCGCCTCCTCCTCTGCTGCCACTCTCACCCCCGCCGCCCGCCGCCACCGGCCAACCACCCACCACCACCTCTTCCACCCCTAGCCGTCCACCGCCACTGCCACCACCGCCACCCTTACCCTCGCCGCCCCCACCACCCACCACCACCTCCTTCACCCCCGCTGCCCACCCCCACCACCACCACCTCCTCCTCCACTGCCACCGCCGCCACCACCTCTTCCTCCACCGCCACCCCCGGCCCACCTCCCACTGCCACCGCCACCACCTCCTCCACCGCCACCGCCGCCTCCTCCTCCCCCGCCACCCCCATCATTGCCACCACCACTACCTCCTCCTCCTCTATCCCCGTCGTCGCCGGCTTGTAACTATTTTTTCTACGAAGATTATATTAAGGGGTAAAATAGACTTTGTGTAATATATTAATTTTAAATAATTGTTAAAATATTAACTCATTGCACGTTGTTTAAAAATCAAACCAAACACTACCCCTGTAATTAATATTGCATTGCATTACCACTGCATCGCATTACACTGTACCGCAGGGTGTAATGGGATCGAACCAAACGGGCCCTTAATGTATTTTTGAATATGCAATCAACACTCTACTATATTAAAAATGGAGCAATTATATCCCTTCACTAACAGAATATTAACTCTGTTTGCTGACATATTATTTCTTTTCCTCTTTCATCAATCTTCAACATGTTCATTCATTATTTCCCCTTTTCATTATTTCAACAGGTTTCCTTTCCTCGTGAGAACTCCTTATCACATCTATTTTGACTTTGTTTTCTTCACTTCATTGCAAGAATGATAGGGGAAACTATGACGTGAAAGATAAACCCCAAATTTTAAGTTAATATTTTGGTAGTGAAGGGGTATAACTGCTCCATTTTTAATACATTAGGGGTAAAATTGCACCTGTAAATATTAAAAGAAGGGATAAATATGTTAAAGATCGATGAAAGAGGAAAGAAAAGAGTGTGTCAGCAAACGAAGTTAGTATTCTGTTAGTGAAGAGATGTAATTACTCTATTTTTAATACATTAAAGTATTGATTGCATTTCCAAAAATAGTTTAAGGTGTAATAAATACTTTAGAGTGATGGTTGCACCTCCAAAAGTAGTGTAGGGTGTTGATTGTATCCTTAAATATTTTAGAGTATTGATTACACCTTCAAAAATAGATCGGGATATTGGATATACCTTTACCCTTATATATATCCAAACAATTTACAATAATATCACTGTCTTGTAAAAAACTTCTTTGTTACTCCTATCAATAATATACTAGTACTTAAAACTAATTAAATTTGTCTAACTTTCAAAAACATAAACTAGTATATTAAATAAATACAAAATGAAATCAAAGAATAAAGATTTTCTTCTTTTATAAAAGTGGCTGAGGGAGGACTTCGGCGTGGCTACTGCTATGACTAGGACCGGTAATTCGGGCCGGGCTGGCGGGCCAGCCCGCCAGCCCGTTTTTTTGAAACGGGTTTGGGCCGCCAAAATGGCGGCCCAATTAAAAACGGGCTAAACGGGCTCAGCCCATTTAGCCCGCGGGTTGATGCGGGCCAGCCCGCGGGCTGGCGGGCTGGCCCGCTTAATTTTTTTTTTCATTTTATTTTATTTTATTTTATTTTTTTTCTCAAATATCCTTGGTCCCTTATCTCATTTTTCTTTGATGATGTGTTTAATTAATTCCTCATACTTTTTATTTGACACTTATTTTCATATTATATTTATTTATTATACTATTATTAAATTAAAAAGAGATGTATATATATAGTTTTGTGATGTAAATAGATTAAAAAAAAGGAAAGTAAGAATGAAATTGATTTCTTAACACAAATGTATAAAAGAAAAGAAGTGTGATATGAGCGGGTGAAAAAGAAAATATTAAAAATTAAAAAAAAAAAAAAAAATTGGCGGGCTGGCTGGCTCGGGCTGGCAAAAGCCAGCCCGCGAAGGGGGCGGGCTGCATCAGCCCGCCCCGCTTCAGCCCGCAACCCGCGCGGGCTGGCCCGCAACCCGCGGGCCAGCCCGTTTTCCCACTTCTAGCTACGACCTTGAATCTATGGTTGTTACCCTATGTCAATTATAGTTTATCTTTTATTTATAAGTGTTTTTTATGTAAATTGAAATTAAACTCCTCTAACATAAAACACTTATAAATTAAAATTAAGCTATCCAGATTTAATTTATAACCGGGCTGACCCGAATCTTTCTTAGCCGCTGGGGGGGTTAGGGTTTATATAATCCTCGCTCTCCAGACTGTAGAGTCACCCTCTCAATTCTTCCCTCCCAAACAGGAATCCCTAATTACCAAACTCTGACCCAAGTCCCTTTGCTATGGATTTCTCAAAGAAGCGCAAAACCGAGGAGAACGGGACCGACGATTCTGTGCCCTCAACAACCCCCCTTGGCGCGGATGACATCCGCAAGATCCTCCGACCCTTCACGCAAGAACAGCTTATCGACCTGCTTCAATCCGCTGCTCTTAATCACCCTGACGTTCTCGAGTCTATACGTTCCGTCGCCGACCGTGACTCCACCCTTCGGAAGCTCTTTGTTCGGGGGCTTGCTGGGGAAACCACCACAGAGACACTCAGCAGCGTTTTCTCCTCCTATGGAGTGCTCGACGAGGCAATCGTTATCTTCGACAAAAATACCGGGAAGTCCAAAGGATACGGCTTTGTGACGTTTAAGCACGTTGATGGTGCTATATTGGCTTTGAAAGAGCCCAGCAAGAAAATTGACGGGAGAATGACGGTGACCCAGCTTGCAGCTGCTGGATTATCCGCCATTCAAGGGATTAATGCGGCTGCTGCAGCCACAAGTGATGTTTCTACCCGAAAAATTTTTGTAGGTAATGTTCCGTTTGATATATCGTCGGAGAGACTGTTGAATTACTTTTCAGCATATGGGGAAATCGAAGAAGGGCCTCTTGGGTTCGACAAAGGTAATGGAAAGTCCAAAGGTTTCGCATTCTTTGTGTACAAAACGGAGGAGGGTGCTAGAGCGTCTCTAGTTGAGCCAGTCAAAACTATTGATGGGCATCAATTGCTTTGTAAATTGGCCATGGATAACAAGAAGGGAAAATCAGGAGCTACTAATCAGGGCCCTCCTGGGTTACCAGGTAATGGCATGGCAGCACAACAACCGCAACAATCTTTACCTGGCCCTATGATGGGATCAAATTATGGCGGTCATGGCTCTTCATATGGGGGATTTGGTGGTGCGCATCAGGGCCCCATGACAGTGCCTGGTAATAATTATGGGTTGCAGTCTTCATTGCCGCCATATGGTACTCAGGTTCAATCTACCTTAGCTCCCAACAGCGGTGGGGGGTATGGTCCTGGAATTGGAGGAGCTTATGGTGGCTCTCAGTTCAGTGGGCCAACTTCCGGTGATTATGGCGCTAGGATGCCTCCAACTTCTGCTGGAATGCCTTCCGGAGGATATCCAGACGGTTCGCATTATAATTTGCCCTCATCTGCTGTTCCCTCGCAGCATCAACAGCCCATGCAAATGCCAAGGATGGCTCCCGGTGGAATGTACCAAGGCATGCCGCCCTACTACTGAGGTAGTATTGCATTTGATTTTCAGTAGTTGTTAATTGCTTTAATACGTGTCTTTGAAGTGATTTGCACTTTTTTCGGCAAAGGAACTCCTAATCCCGGCCTTCAC
Source organism: Inga laurina (assembly GCA_963855925.1). Taxonomy (NCBI): domain Eukaryota; kingdom Viridiplantae; phylum Streptophyta; class Magnoliopsida; order Fabales; family Fabaceae; genus Inga; species Inga laurina. The sequence goes on along the minus strand of OY979708.1, from coordinate 17,342,900 downwards.
AAGGGATTGTTTTTTCGTATTCTCTTTTCATAATTCCATTTTAAACTTCTATTTGGATACCTTCCTAACCTCGGCAACTTGCAAGTTTTGTTTTGGTTTTTTGTTATTAAATATTCATCCTTAGTTTTAAAAATGTTAATTCCTGGTTTGAGTTTTGAATGGGTGTTTGATTCAGGTTTGTGATGGCTTCTTGGGCGCTAATGCTTTAAATGGTTATGCTGATTTCGTGAATCCAGACAATGAATACTTTGGTTTTGATTACATGGACTGCTGTGAATTTGTTGCTGCTTCACTACCTCTGCTTCTATGTGTTCCTATTTGTGAAAGGTTTTAGTGAAAGCTTACATAAGTTTGCTTAGTATTTGAATGTAGTATTTATATGAAAATTTGTAGAACATTATGTTAGATGATTTTTCTCTAAATAGAATTTTGAATTATTCAATAGAGTTTATGCTTCCTAGCCAGGAAAAAAGGTGTTTACCATAATTGTTGGTGGTGTTGCTATGTGCATCTTTGGTCATTATGTGGCTGCTGAGCATTTGTTTCACTATCTGGGGTTTGTATTCTATTGGAATAAATCTTGAAATAGTCTTGTCACTGGTCTTTAAATTCTCAAGTTCGAGAGTAAACCAGTTGGGGCAAGCCCTTTGAGACTATGCATACTATCTTAGATCTGTTATTGATTTGGCGCTCAAACTGAAGCTTGTTTGAAAATTGCCAACCTTGAGTATGCTTGTTCTTTTTTGATGGAGGATTCGCTGAGACTTGATGTGGCAATGTCTATGCTGAATTGATTTTTGTGTAAATCTTAATTTATTTCTAAGAAAACTAACACTACACCCACATTTTTGCAATCAAGGACAGTATTTTCTGACCATAAAAGTTAACAATTATGTTTATATAAACTTAAGGATGATGAAGATAATTATATTGTTGGAATTTTATAAAATCTAAACAAGCAGGTTTTGTCCTCCAATAGCTTGGGAGGCTAATAATTTGGGTTCAACTTATGTAAGTTTAGTCAAGCTGACATCAAGGGGCTGTTTGCAACCTGTTCATTCAACGTTAAATCATGTTTTAGTTGTCCTTGCATTAAAGTAAAACTACAGTTCATTTGGTACCTTTGATGTTAGGCTCTGCCCCTTTGATCATTAAGGGCCAAAAAACCAAAAAAAAAAAAAAGGAATGGAAACTTGAGAGGATAAAGGATATAATGAGCATGTGCACGTTGACAATAAATGTTACCTTTTTCCTTATCCACTTTGTTAGTATCAGAGGATATACAATACAAATTGCACTATTTGGTGTGATTATTGCACAATACTGATTGCTGATTTTATTAAATCTGCATCATTCGTATTGTATATGTTTCCCTATTCCATTTGAGCCACTTTATTCCTCGAGACATTAGGGGCTGTTTGGTGTGAGGGATTTGGAGGAGAGGGGCAGTGAGGGAAAATTTTTATGACTTGGATTTAAAAAAATTAGTAAAGTGGGGTTGAAAATTATTAGTTAATTTTTCTTACTCTTTTATTTTACATCTTATCTTTATTAAAATTTTATAATTCCACTTTTCCAATTTTTTTTTAAATACAAATCTTATAAATTTCCCCTCCCCTCCCCTCCATTTCCCTCCTGCCAAACAGACCTTAACACGCTCTTGAGCTGCAGTTTCCTTTGACAGCTAAATTTAAATCTCATTCCCATCACGCTACCCAAGTTAGATGACATATCCTCTACTTGTTCTGGCTCTCTGTCTGTCTTCTTCTTGGGGCAGAAAATAAAACAGGGTATGTAAAATCCTGTTAGTAATGAAAGTCTCTTTTTTACTCCATTCATCCCCTGTGCCATTAAACAGGCGTTACCTGTGACACAGTGTCTCTATTCTTCTAAGAGAATCCCCTCTCCCTAGTTGCTAAGGAATCTTTTGTCAAAGTTGCGGCCACCAAAATTATTAATATCATATTGAAATGCCGTAAGTGATATCAATAAACTGTCACTGTTGTGTGATGGATGTGTCTATCATTTACATAATGTTTTTGGTCTATTTGTCAATTTTTACCTGTTCTTCCAGAGCAATGAATATGTATATGATTTTGACAGTTATGCATTACATTATTCTACTACATGTTGAACCTATTGGAGGTTAACAGATAGGCAAAAAATATAAAGGATTTTTCTAAAAGATAGATTTTTGTTTTGGAAAAACTATAAATTGATTCTGTTCTCTTGGCAATAGCAATGCTCTTTGCTATGTTTCTAAAGAATCAACGACTTGCTTTTGTATATCTGCATGTTTCTTGTCCGTCTTGATTATTTTGCGCCAACCTTCCTTTTGAGCCATCTGGTTGTTTGGGGTGCTTCTATAGTTTGGTGCCTAAGTCCTGACAAGGCTGCTGTGGCTTTGCTTTTAACTGTGATGTGCTTCACCAGGAACAATGCTTTAATAGTCAGATTCTTATCCTTTGCTCCCTTTAATAAAGTGTGTTTCAATTTGTTTAGATTTTGTTTTGTTGTTTAGGACAAGTCTAGGCTTCTGGTAATTTTAATAGAGCAAAATTTTATTGAAATGAGCGTGGCTATTAAACTCTTGGAATGAAGATTGTGGTTTAGCCTGTGTCAAATTTATCTTTTGGGGACGCTTTTCTATTCTAATAAACTCTTAACATGTTGAATTCCTCCTTTTACCTGTCCTGGAAATAACTTCACATTTTGTGTTTTTTCTTTCGTTCTCAAAACTACTCTCTGAAATTTACTGATCTATTAACATAGAAAAGTACCATTTGTTGCTGTTTAAGTTTTATTTTGGGGAGTGTATGTTTAACAGTGCTTGTTATTTCCTTGAACTTTTCATGGCTGCTAAACCTCATTGGCGGCCTTAACTGCTGCTGTTACTAATGATTTTTGAGGTGGTTTCCTCGTCCCATTTTGATCTGATGTCATCCAGCCTGCGTCAAATTCCATGTAGTCTTTCGAGGTTTGGACTCAGGATGCCAGTGGCCTCCAGTTGCTTAGTGCAGTAGGCGGGCCATTTGTTGTATCATTCTCTAGAGTGACATCATTTGTAATGATTTGAGAGGATTTTGGAGTGAAATAGGAATACTTGACTTCAACAATGGGTTGCCAATATTATATGTTGACATTTTTGTACAAGGTTACATTCATAAGTTAACCCTTTTTGTCCCTCTTAAATCATCAAATTTGATCTGTCTGAATTAGCGCATAAAGATAAACGATGAGTGTGACACTTCGTGTGCGTCTTATTCTGCGGGGAAAATGAGGAGCATTATCGTATAACCTGTTCATGAGATGTTGGCCATGTGACTCATGCCTTGGAACTAAGTACCGTTACCAGATGTGTTTTTGCCAACATGAACTGTCTGGCATTGGAATTTTAAATGACATAAATTTTGCCTTGCTAAAAAAGATGACAAATCATTAGGTATTTCCTTTAGCCGTGGGCTCTAGCTGAAGAACTGAAGATGTACAAGAAGAAATGTGATATTTCTTTAGATGTCATTCGTGGCGTTCTATAAATTTCTGACCCATCAATGGCTGCTGGTGAAGGCACAGCACACAGATGAGGGAATTCTAATTGTAAAGAGGAAAAATTGATACACACAAAAGAAAAAGAAAAAGAGAGAACGCATTTAGTAAGGCAAACTGTTGGAACTTGTGCTGATAACCAATGATTTCAACTTAGTAGGATCCCCAGATGCATTGGCTCTCTCGGTAATAATTTCCATGTTCCTAAGCAAGCTCTGTTTCACCAAACTCTTCATCATTCTATTTCCCTCTTTTGCCTCCATTGTGTTTACAGGCGAACCCATTGCCATTCTTGTCGTTTGTGGCCCAGAATGTGGCCCCATCTTTGATTGCCTCTCATCTTTGAACCATTGTAGCAGCTTTAGAGCTCTCTTCTGAGCTAATTGGCTTCCCAACAGAGCCACTTCAAGTAGCAGAGGGACAATCCCTGCTTGAGCCATCTTCTTTCTTTGTGTTGAGCTCTGATGAGCTAGAATCATCAGAATATAAGCTGACAACTCTTGGCATTTTGGTTTATCCTCCCATGTCAAAATCTCTATCAAGCTCTCTGGCATCGTTAAGCTATTTTCTATTGCCTTTTTCCCCATCAGGGTCACCACAAAGTTCCCCAAAGTGGCAAGTGCTTTCTCTGAGTTCTCTTTAATGGAGGACAGTTCTAAGAGGATTGGCACAATCCCAGCAGAAACCAAAGGCCCCACATTCTCTAACACAGTTGAGAGGTTGCACAAGGCACCCACGCATAATTGCTTGGTTTCAAAATTTGAATCTGATTCCAAAATGTCTTTAATGAATGGTAGAAAATCTGATGAAGCAATAGGGAAGTGGCTGTTTGCTAGAGATGACAATGATAAGAGCAGCTCTGCACATTCCCTTTTTGTTGATTCATCTACAAGGTCAACTCTCTTTGGCAACTTGGGGAATACACCTGCTTCCACTATTAAAGCCTTGTTTCTGAAAGAGGAAAAAACTTAATTAGGACAAGAAGCAAATCATATTTCAGCTTTGTCAAAAGTTAGGCTGAAAGCCTGTACTGAATAATTAACTTGTACTCAAGTCAGCATAAGAAGTCAACTATTCAATGTTCTGCAGTCGTTTATTTCTTTGCTTTTTATGGGAATGATGTACTTTTAATATTAAAGAAGTAAGAATATGCCAAACCAACCACTACTGGAGAATATTAACATTTCTTGCATTGAGAAGTCAACGAGGATCTCAAATAAAGATCTGTGCTCGAAAGCGCACTTCAACACAGGACTTTTAAAATGAGGCTGGTGAAGATCATGAAGGAATCTGTATAACTATCCTGGACTTTAATAATCTGTTGTTTATTCATTTTGAACTTTGAAGACAAAAATGTCGCCCCAAGAGAGATACTGTTCCCTTGTTTGCTTACCCTACAACCCAGCAACGTAGTGGACAGCGAAGCACAAATTGGAGGATTGATTATAATTATGTTATTTTATTGAATGATGCACATTTTAGCAGGTTGATCCGAGAGCACTGGCTACATTTGTATTCGTGAATTTAGAGCCATTAATGTAAGCCTTAATTGCTTTGGTAACTCGTCAGTTTACAGCCTGCAGTGCAAGAAACCTCACACGCACTGTCTTCTTTCTTTTTTTTAATATGGAAATTAGGGACATTTTCCCATTTTTCCATCTTATACCAGCATTATAGTTTTCATTGAAAAAATAGACAAAATCATCTCATTTAAACCATACCCACCAAGGCCAAGGACAATCTTGCACGGAATTGTCCTTGCTTGACATCGGACTTCTACTCTAACCAAGTTATTGTATTTTTGTTATAAATTCTTACATATTTTTCCATATCAAACAATTTTGGATAATTAAAGTTGTGGCCAAATTTGAGAGGAAAAGCCTTGGCCCTTGACGTCACGCATCCTCTAAATGAAAACCAAAGGATATGTTTTCTGTAGAGGAATCGACTTAACCAATAGCATCGAAGAATTTCTCAAACAATCAACCAATTGAATTTACCAATTTCCCATCAAGTTTACTTATTTCGGATTTGCAGCAAATAGTGAAGTCCTTGGGCTATCCAAAGATCAAAGAAAGAAACAGAGGAGAATAAAAATTATAAAAACTTACTTGTAACCTCCATGAGCGAGCTGGACCAATGCCTTCAGCCCAGCTAGCCGCCGGCCGGGCACCTCCGACGCCACCATTGACACCAGCTCCGGCACCACTCCGAGCTCTGTTATCAGCTTTGTTACCCTGATATCTTCTTTGGCTAAGCGTTCAATCTCTTTCGCCGTCACCTCTTTTTCTTCCCAGCTCCCAAAATGAAGCTTCTTCACACACCTCTTCAACGATATCACAGACTCCTCCTCAAAACTCTGTTTCCCCATAGCCTGCATCGCCGATTCACAATTCTCAACCCTGTCGATGCTGTTGCTGTCGGCTTTGGTAATTGACATGTCGAGTTTATCAGATGGATCAGAGCTAACTCGAGTCGATTTGGGTTTGAGAAACCTTTTGATGCGAGCAAGGACATGAAATTTTATGGAAGATAGTACCCCGTTAGACGAAGATGGAGGAGTAGACGACATGTTTGGTTCGTCAGAGGAAGACACGCACTAAGAGACTCCGAAAACTGTCGTGGGTTTGTTTCTTTATATAATTCTGTCTCTATTTGTCTTTTGTGAGGTACAGAGAGAGAAATATAATCAAAGAGAGAGCATGAGGACTATGAATAAAACAGGGGAAGAATAGAGCCAAAGCAGAGGAACAGTGCTGTCCCAGTTTAATCTCATGGGTATTAAGCGCACGAGATCTCAAATGATGTATTTATTGTCCCATTATGATTTAATCTTATTATTTATTTATTTATTTTAATAGGAAAAAAAATTCTATTTGGCTTAATATCAATAACATGGAGTCTATCTCTTTGCCCGTGCAACACAATTCCAAGATCACTAGTCTATAAATTTAATTATGAGTGGGTGGATGTAAGTGGGACCTACTCTTCCATTCTCACCAACTCAATTTGAGAGAACCTTCTTGCCTGATACGTAAGTTGACTATTAATGGAGGATTACAATCACAATTAATTAAAATTAGAGATTTAAATATACTAGTATTTTGTTTTGATAATAAATTGTTAATTATCTGCATTCGTCTATGATCTCCCTCATGTGGGAATCAAGGAGGCTCACTATACTTGTTCCCCCAAGGAATCATAAATTTCAGGCAGGGCACACGTGTCAATCATTTGGCACCCCAAATTGTCATCTTTCAAATTCTTAATTGGCTGCAAAATCTTATTTTGAACGAGTGGCTATGATATTCTCACATGCATGTCTGATTGCTTCTGTCAAGTTTTCCCCACAATAAGAGTGAAGCAGAGTCCCAATTATTTATTATTGTTTCATCAGCCCCTTTATGTAAGTTCTTAATCTCTTGTGTTATAGATGTATCTTTGAGATTTGAGCTGGGAGATTCCAAAAAGAAAATTTATGGTGAAATATCAATAGATGTTTAAAACTGAAGAAGTCAGATAGTTAACACAAGCAATTTAATTGTGGTATGTTGATTCACTAACTAATTGCATCAGTGTAGGCAAAGTTAGTGCAACATGCAGAGTTATGTGATAAATTTTGACCCAAAGAAGAGAGTCAGAAAAGGCTAACATAGAATACAACTTTGGTACAACTTTAGGCAGACTTGCATTGGGACACAAATTTGGTTAGGACTCTACCAAATTAGATTCTTTGAAATTTTAATCATACATTTGAAGGGAAATTGACATAAAACAGGACTGTGTTCAATTTGAAGGGAGACAAAGAGTCATCTAATGTGTCTCTCTTAGGACAGCACTGTGTTCAAATTGAGGAATATACTTTCAAAGCCTGTAAGTTGCAAGCACAGAATATTCTCACCCTCATGAAGAAGCCAAGGAGGCACCATTTGCCTTGTCTTTTATTTTATTTTTTTCCTCTTTTGGCTTGTGAATTTACCACTCTTAGCAGATGTTTCATAATCTAATGGATCTAGGTTTTCTCGTCACCCTGCTATTCTCATAATCTTACCTTCATTTTATCTCTCTTTCTCTATATGCAGAATCCTTCAGCAGTGAGAGAGGCTCGTGTTAAGTGACCCAACACATTGCTCTTTTTTTTTTTTTTTTTTGTTCCATCATAAAAAAATAACAAATTGAAAAGTGATACCTAAGAACCCCTAGTTTGAAGCCAACAGAAAGGACAAGTACGGAGGAAAATGCCTTTATCCAAAAGCAAATAATCAACCTAAATTTGCAGATTCTTATTTAACTATTTAATCTCCTACTGCTAAACACAACAAATAAAATACACAGCACATATTTTACTAACAAGAAAAATAATCTGGAGTTCACAGAGGCTGATGCCCCAAACTGTGGACCACAATATCTAAATGCCAAAATTAGATAAGCTTGAGACAAGCAAGACGAGAGAGAGAGTCAGGGAAAGAAGAGAAGGGTATGTCTGTCCATAGAAAAACAGAGTGGTGAAGCAGAGAATATTATTTATGGCCATGAATGCCTTCTAACTAATATAGTGCCATATGGGCATATCCATTTCCAGAGAAAACCATGAATAGGGATGCGTTTGAGACACGTGGGATATACATAATGAGGCTGTGGAAATCAGAATGGGCATTCCACTGAGTGGAAAAAGGGTTATCTGAAGCATTTGCAGTAAAAGAGAGAGAAAGGTTGATAAGGTGATGAAATATGTATTGTCGGACTTGGTCACAATTTGGGAGTGATGATGGCTTTTGAGACTAAGAAAGATGAAAAGCGCAAAAGACCGAGGAGGTGGATGCGTGCAAATAATACGCTGCTTGGAGCATCAGCTTTTCATATTCATGAGAAAGTTCAAGTCAAGAAAGAGGCTTCTCTCCTTGATTGCTTCTTCACAGTGCGTACACGGGACTGGTGGCTGCAGTATGTTAGGTTTGAAGAACAGATAGAGACCATATTAAAAAAAACAAGAAGAAGAAGAAGAAGAACAGATAGTGAAATGTTACTATTGGATAAAAGATGGAAAAGGCAAAAAACGAAATGCACCAGCCGGGAATCGAACCCGGGTCTGTACCGTGGCAGGGTACTATTCTACCACTAGACCACTGGTGCTCTGATGAAAGGTTGTATGGATGTTAAATACATACCTCCACAATTGAAAAATGTGCTATATATACACTTACATGTGTGTGTGTGTGTTTTTTTTGGATGAGATACCGCAATATTGTTTTCAAAATACCTAAAAAGTTCTTTAATCAACAATCAACCTTCTCTATGCAGATATAAGGAATTTCTTGCCATCTTTTAGGAGGATTAGTTTTATTTGGGTAAAGAAAATATATTTAATGTTTTTAACTCTCTGCAATCATACCTGATGTCGATCATGATGATAGAAGTTTGATTTTTTTTTTAAAAAAAAGCAATTATAAAATAAATTTTAAAAAATCAGTATTATTAAGTTAAAAATAGCACAGATCATTTTTCAGATTCCATAATATTATTATACATGAAACCTATATTGATTACAAAAAAAAAAAAAAAAAGACTTTAATTTCCAAATGCGCTCCTAATAGTAAGGTTAAAATCGCAGTGAAATTTTGAACATCATCATCATCATTTAAAAAGCCTAGTTTTTTTTTTCTGGCTTGACATTTAATATTGGCTAATTTGTTAAGACATCTATTTCACATTATATTATATCCAGAAAGTCTCTTGGAAAACAACCCAAAAAAAAAAAAACTGATAGGACCAACTCAATTCTATCTGCAAAGCGACTATGGAATGGATCCCCTATTATGCCGAGCAAGAACCCAATGTGTTTATAAATATAAATTTATAAAAAAAAAAAAAAAAAGTGTTTATAAATAATAGATTTAAAAAAGAACGAAGAAAAGAACTTCTACTCTCCCTATTCGGCCGAGGCCAAGTTAGTTTGAAACGTTTTGGCAGAGAAGAGAACTGGGAGATGTCTAATGCAGCATTAAATGTTAGCAGTAATATATTGGACCGTAGGAGTAATCCAAATCCTATGGTTACTAGAGAAACCGAGAAACAGTTTGAGGAAGAGCTATAGTGCAGTGAGCTCAAACTTCAACAAAATTTTGATGCCCGTGAGTGGTAGTATCATAAAGCAAAGAACGTTAAGCAGCTCAAGGACCTGCAAAATTCAATTTCCTCTAGCTTTAAACTTCAAGTAACGTGCAAATACAAGCATGCATATTTCTCACACAAATGACTTATACAAAAATTCCGATCGGTTATTAAGCTTACAATGATCCACACTACAAAGGATCCATCCCATGTCCAAGACAGGAAACCAAAACTCACAATGTTCCAACTAAGTGTACACATATTTTCACTGACAAAGATCAAATGTATGGAGGATACTATCAGCAACATAAGCAGCACATTCCACAATAATCATATCTGGTCTTCAGAAACATTATATTTTTCCTTCAGAGCCAAAACAACAGACAATGAAGAAGGAAAAGAAGAGAAATAGGTATTCACTTATGCACAGTTCATGAGGAAGTTGATGTTTCAAAGAAGCAAAGTCTTCTACGCTTCCTTCGAAGTGACATTCCCAGAGAGTATTCCAGTGAGCTAGAAGCCTTCTCTAGTACAGAACTTAGTACCTGGTGGACAGTACTTGGAACAAGTTGGCATGCTTCAATATTAATATGTTCTGTTTTGCAGCATCTAAAGAAAAATACATTCTTCACTCTTCCTCCCAAAGTTGATATCTCTGCCCGCATCAGTTGTAGTTGAAGGCCATCAAGAGCCTGTCTTAGGTCAGATAGTAGCTCCGGCCGGTAGTCGCAACATATAGATGCCATGTAAAACGTTGATCCTTCTCTTCCTTCATACTTGTATGGTTCAACTTTAACTTCATCATCATCCATTGGGATGAGAAATCCTCTGCTTGCTTCCATTGAGTTCTTCTTCAGTAACTTAACTTGGTTGATAACTTCAGCCAATAACGTTGCCTTATCCATCTGTACATAAAAAATTAACCCAACAAATCAAAGTTAAAACTTCTGCAACAAATGTTTTCCCCAAAAAAAAAATATTTAACTAGTCGTGTTCCACTTAATTCTACATTCAGACTTCAGCTGATTGATGTTTTAGAAGATAACTCCAGGACAGAGAACACTGATCTAGCGGTTGATTCTAAGCCTCCACAAAGTTGGTTATTCTATGGAATACTATATAAAAATAAGAGCAACAGCAAATAATGTTTAGCAGATTTTGAATACTAAATGCTGGAAAACAAACAGAAAATCCAAGCCACATGCAATTATATAGGCTTTCCTTCTACTGCATCACCCTTATTAGTTAGAAAACAAACAGAAAATCCAAGCCACATGCAATTATATGGTATTATGTAATATACTTAAGGTCATTGCACTGAGAAGAATAAAACTGGGACTCTGCCCTATTATTAAGTCAAGTCTTCCATCATTTGTAAACTACATGCCAGAAACTATGGTTTGCATCAACAGAAAGACTTGATAGCTAACGAATTAATGAAATTTTTAGTGACACACATAAGATTAATACGCCAAAGTTGACTTTAAACAGAATTAATGTTTTATAATTTGGTTGATTTGACTTGATCAAGAAAAAGAATCATTTCTATACTCTGGTGCGTGATCAAGCACATAGCGTACAACCATTTTCCTATAAAACAATATAATATTGAAACCAGTAGTCTCTCATCAATTAATAAATCACATTCATAAATAAATAAAATCAAAGGCTAACTTGCACATTTGAATAATATCCAGGAAGAAATATTAATTCATTTCAGTTTGTGATGTGGGAAAACTTAATTGATTGAAATGTATGGCAGATATAGACCTGAGAGCTGCAAGTTGTATGCCATAGATAATAAATAATTCAACACTATATGATAGGTAAACCAACTTGTAGTTGACATTACCAGGAGAAAAATCAGTTCACCGATCAAGGACAACCATGATGCAATTAAAACCACTTGTTTAGTTATGAAAATTTGCCTCAAATCTAACAAATTGTTTTGGTGCTTGCAGCACAATACAGGCACAGCTTCATTGTTCTTTTGAAGAAACAAAAACTAAATCCTCATGCATATTAAAGGGCCATAACACAGTGTTCCGTAGCCATGATCTTCCATCAGTGTCCGGGTACTTAAAAATAAAGCCAATGGGGTGAGTCTGGAAATCGTTGAAAAGTTGTACAAGAAGTTGGAAAATTGTATCAGGAATCAAAATATGTTGAAATCTGTTAATCCGTCATCAATTCTTCCCACTAATAATGAATTATCAGCATCATTAGTTCGATGAAACTTGGCATATATTTCCTTTTAATTCCAACAGCAAGCCAATCAACTTTGATCTTTCATTGTCAGATCATCAACCTCACAAGTCACAGCTTGCTTTGTAATGTCCCCTCACACTCCAATTTGGTTATAGCATAAATCAAGATCATGGTTGTTCTGGTCCTGTTTGAATTTGAATTGAATTGATATCTTTCCATTGCATTAGCAGCTTCTAATAGGGAGAATATGCAAGAACTCAATAGCTCTATATAATGAAAAATATCATTTAAGTCATTTTGACTGGAAACTTTAAGGGCAATTATATCAACGTCATCTTTTGAGAAGAATCCTAAACCAATAGCCAGTATCAAATGCTCTCAGTTCTTACAAACAAATCAGCAAGATTTTCCAGTTGAGTGAAAAACAAAACATTACCTTCGCATTGCAGGGCACGAGACCACGAAGTGTATCAAGATGACCGTTAATTCTCTCCCTTCTCCTTCTCTCTGCTTCACTGTGGTTCTTCATAGCCGCCAAAGCTTTCGCCTCAGACGCCTCTTTCTTTCCAATTTTCATAGGGGAATTAACCAGATCATCGTCCTCACAATTCAAGACCAACGAATTGGGTGACGCCAACCCACTCTGCGAAACCCCATTAGAATCAACAACAATCTTATTCGAAGTTCGATCGAACAGCCTTGAGACATAAGACCCAGATGAAGAAATCGAATTATGAGAGCAGTAAACCATCGTCTCAGATCTTTAATTGCTTATTAAATCAGGATCAGAAAAAAACCAGGGGGACGAGTTGTGGGAGCGAACCAAAATGATAATTTTTGGAGAGTGAAGATTTGGAAACCTGCTTTGTTGCTCTGTTTTCCGTTGATGGTGTATGACATAACTTCCATTACGTAGAAAAAAGATTGAGGGATTGGAATGATAAAATCAGTTATTAAACATCCACGTTTTCATCTTGATATTGTTGGACGACATAGTTCATGTATATTATGGGGGAAAAGGGCAAGATTTTTTTTTTTTTTTTGGGGGGGAAAGGTTTAATGGAGCTAACGATTCGAATTCTTTAGACAGAGGTATGGAAAGAAGCAAAACTGAAAAGGAGATTATATGACTCGCCACTGTTCTAGAGCTTATATGGACAAAACAATAATGGAGTAACGTTGACTATTGCTCTATAAAATACTTTATAGAGCTTATTATTCTTCAGTCCATTAACAGATAGACTCGAGGAGCACAAGTCTCACTTGTCCATCTTTTCGTCTATATTGGTGTTTAAGTCGTGCAAGGCTGAAACTATAAATATAAATTAGCACCACTCTTTACTTTTTTTTTCTTTTTTATAAATCATTTGTATCCTGAATTTTTTTCTCAAAATATATTTCCGTCCCTATATATAAGAATCTATTTTTTTTAATGGGTTTATCCCTAAATGTATGATTCATTTTACTTTGTTTTAATAATAAATATATTTTTTTACATTTTACTTTCGATTAATTATTACAATATATACTTTCTCTTTCATCATTTTCTCATTATTACTCTCTCTCACACATTTATAAAAAGGGGCATCTTTTGGAAAAACAATTAAATTTCTTACATAATTATAACATTTAAGTACTTTTGACTGTTTGGAATTCCGTGATTCAGTTAAAAAACTCTTATATTTAGGGATGGAGGGAGTATATCAGTTTATAAGTTAGACAAAATAGCTTAAAAAAAAAAGATGACAAATATAAACAAGGGCAAATATGAAAAACTTTATCCATTTAATGCTTTTTTGGGTTTGTGAGAATGAGATGCAAGTGACTTATAATAAGATACATATAGTGCTCATTTGGGATAACTTATTTTTTACTTATAAATCGTGATCTATAGTATACGAGGTAAATATGTGAGAGGAGTTTTATCTCGACTTACGTAATAAACACTCATTTTCCAAAAAAAAAAAAAAAGCTATTCCAAACATAGTGGTAATCTCAATTTAATTTCTAGGAAAAATTTTTGTTAGCCCCCTTAAAGCAAATTAATTTCAGTCAACCCCCAAAACTTTCTAAAACTTCACTGTATCCCATGATCAAAATAAAATTAATTTTTGTGGGTAAAAAGATAATAATGCCCTTACTTTATTTATCTTGTAAATTGTCTTATATGTCTTGTAAATACCCATATTTATCTTGTAAATGGCCAAAATTTTTTTAATTCCCTAAATTCTTTTGAATCCCTTTATTTGTCTTTTATATGTTTATATTTGTCTTATAAATTTTCATACTTATCTTATAAATGACTAAAATGTTTTTAACTCCCTAGTTTCTTTGGAATCCCTTTATTTATCTTGTAATTATCCATATTTATCTTGTAAATGGTCAAGATGTTTTTAATTCCCTAGGTTCTTTCAAATCCATTTATTTGTCCTAAAATCTATTTATTTGTCTTATAAATACCCTTATTTGTCTTTTAAATGCTTTTCTAAAAAAAAAAATAAAAGAAGAGTATTATTGTCTTTTAATCGATAAAAATTAATTTCATTTTGACCATAGATTGTAGTGAAATTTCATAAAGTTTTGGGGGTCGACTGAAATTATTTTGCTATCAAGGGACTGCTTGAAATTTTCCCTAATTTCTGGCTCTTGGGGAATGAATAAAAAAGAAAAGGGGGAAATAATGAAGGTTTAAGTTATTCAATTACTATTGACCATTGATATTGATTGATGAAAAACTATGGTTATTGGATACTTGCCCTCTGTGGGGCGTAGGCACCACCGCACCAGCTGTAATTTTGGACTTCTCATCTTTTTTCTGGTTATTTTTATATTTTATTTTTTTAATGAAATACTGAAAGTCATCAAGTTTATCTTAGTTATCAATTTGTTCTTCTAGTTTTTTTTTTTTTTGGCTAGTAATTTGGTCTTCTAAATTTAATCGTTATCAATTAAGTCCTCAAAATTACATTAATCAGACGTAATTGATTCGAATGAGATGTATGAAGGGTTGCAAGAAAGGTGTTGATGGAAGACGTTTGTAATATGACTATTTTTTTTTAAATAAAAAGGTTAAAGACATATAGTTTTGCACATACATGCCGTGTAATTATGTATGCTTATAAAACATTAGAGATTTTATTGATAAATAATAAACTTAAGAAACTAATTGAGGCTTAGAGGCAAACTTAAGGGATTAAAAGCACCATTGTTCCTATTTTCTTCCACTTATCTGTACTATTTATTTAATTATTTTTACTATGGAGCATTTGCCCTTTTGGAAGAAGTGGTAGAAATATTATATCCATTATTAGTGTATGGGAAGTGGTGGAAATATAATACATTATCCTATAACACAGACTAAGAAGTTGAACATAGTGATAGCCTTTAATTAGTGGTTGCTGAATGTGTCAACCATTATATGATTTCAGTAGCATAATTGGACTTTCTTGGTCAAACTTCACTGCAAAAAGAAGATTAGATGATCCCACTTTTGAAGGCCAAATAATGAATATTTTCAATTTATCATGTAGAGTAGTAGTTACTCCCTCCTCCCTCATTATTTATAAAATCTCTGGTTTTAAAAAAATAGTTAAAATTAGTTAAAAATAATAAGTATGTTTTAAAATATATTTTTTTCAAATATATTCTTATTTATAAAAAGTAAATTAAAGAAAAAAAATAGAATAAACATGAGTATTACTAACCTTTTAATTAATGCAATATATAAAATTAACGAGAGGCACAAATGAAAAAAAAAAACTCATTAAATGTTTAGACAATTTTTGTTGATCTCTTATAAAAAGAACCAAGCCCATTTAAATTTGAAACTCTTATAAAAAAGATAAGAGAGAGTAAAGAGAAATGTATTTTTGCAGAAATTACTCGTATTGTTGAAGTTTCTAATTATTGCTACTTTTCTGTTGACTTGGATGTTGGACTGTACATTAAAAAAAAAAAAAAAAAAGGTATAAACAAGCAACTATGAAACACTTGATTCAACCAGTAAGAGTTGTACTCTCTTAATAAGAGCCTTCAAGTTCAAGCTCTAGGAATATAGCAATGGCCGTTTTGTCTTACTCGATCAAATTAGTCTTGATCTACGATAAATGCTTCACACAAAATATGTGTGTGTCTATAAAAACAAATATGATTCACTTCATATAAATAATGTGATTTTTTATAAATATGATATATATGTATATTAATTAATACACTCATTGTGACTTTTCGTAGATGTTATTTTCACATACATCATAAGAAGTATTATTAATTGTTGAATTATGAAAGTAATTTTTATTCCAACTATATTTTATAATTAAAATTGGGGTAAAAGTCAATCAATACAATGTGATTTTATATTTAGATGTGCTTTTATAAAAGTCATTTTGACATAAATTTATAAATGACATTGAAAAATCAATTTCACAATGTTCAAATAAAAAATTTTAAAAAATTGGACAAAATCTAGGAGAGAAAAATTGCTTCACCCTTAAAGTAATTTTAGAATAAAAAACTAGTTCTCTTCAAAATCACGTTCAAACATTATTTCAGATCTAAATTGTCTTTTTTAGTTGAAAAAATTGCTTTTGGCATGATAAAGGTGATGCCAATTGCAAACACAGTCGGAGAATGACATATTTAACTTTTTTAAAAAAGAAAATGACAAAAATGAACATAAAAAATGTGGGGGGGGGGGGGAATTTAACCATTATTGTTTGTTTTTCTGCACTGCTTCACAAAGAGTAACCAATTATTCTACTTTACAATAGGGAAGATGAAGATTTGTTTAACCAAGATTACAACGCGGACTGATTTGGACGTCTCGCCAAAGCCTTAGCATTTGACTTTTTTAGGTTTTGGTTCATAGTCTAATCTAATTATTTCAATTACTGAATTGATAATAATTAATGTGACCTTTTTTTTTTTTTTTTTTGCCAACAAATAACTAATGTGACCTTAGCTTACGTCAAAGGCCAACAATCTGGAAGTACATTTATCTAAGCATCATTCTTGTGAACTTCGTATTCGATTTTATGTTGTATTGATGCTGTGTTTGAGTTGAGTTTTGATTTGACATCATTAGTGACTTTGACTTGCCATAGGGACTATAGTTCTTGGCACAAGATGATTGCGAACAAGCATGGGAATGTATTTTCGACATGTCTGTGGATTTTCCTCTATTTTTTTGCAAGTATAATCATGTCCGAGAAATTGCCACTAAATGAAGGAGTCTGTGTTATAAATATAGAGTTGGTTTAGAGATGTAAAACCCCACTAAATCCTTTGACTCCCGAGTTTTTCTCCACTGTTTGGTATGAGAGATTTGGAGGGAAGGGGAAGGAAGAGAAAATTTTTATGATTTAGATTTAAAAAATCAAAGAAGTGTAGTTGAAAATTCTTAGTTAATTTTTATTACTCTTTTATTTTACATCTTATTTTTATTAAAGCTTTATAACTTAACTTCTCCAATTTCTTTAAATCAAACTCCTAAAAATTTCACTCTCCTCCTTTTCCCTCCTACCAAATAGACTATTGGGTGGGAGAGACACTCATGAACCCTAAATCTAATACCAAAAAATAATAATATAAAAAAAATAAAGCAAGATTGCAAGCTAGGGGTGTTCAAAGTATCCCGGTCCCGGTTGTCCCGGCCCGGTCCCGGATATTTTATCCCGGGAATTTCCCGTCCCGGCCAGGACCGGGACCGGGACCGGGATGTAAAAAACCCGGGACCGAGACCGGGATCACACCTTGTGATCCCGGGAATTCCCGGTCCCGGTTTTTTTTCTTTTTTCCTTAAAAAATAGGTTATTATTTTATTTTTATATTTTTTACCCCATAAATTAAGTTATCATTTGATAAAATGTATATAACATATTTAGTTAGAGTTAAATCGTATATATCGTGATACAAATCCTAACTATATAATATATAAAGATAATAACAAAAATGATGAATGTGATAATAATATGTTATTTTTCAATTCTAACTCAATTTGTGTGATTTTTATGACCTTATTAGGTGTTAAATAATCACTTTAAACACTAGATTATAAAAAATTTAACTAATATAATTATATTATTAAGACCGGGAATTCCCGGTCCCGGTTGTCCCGGGAATTTCCCGGGACCGGGAATGAGATCCCAGTCCCGGTCAATCCCGGGACGGGAACTGGGAATGGGTATTTCCGGTCCCATCCCGAGATTTGAACACCCTGTTGCAAGCGAAAATTTATATATTGGTTCGCATGAGGTACTTCCCTCATGTTTTTCCTTTGCTAACAGCCCAACACTTCCCTCCATTTTACGGCAAAGAAGGGCCTGTTGCTTTTCTAGCCTTCTTTGGGCTGTTCCCAACAAAACCTGTATTATCAGGTAACATCATTGGGCCGCACTGGGTTCGGGTTCGGAGCGACAAATCATTTTTACCCATCAGTACGATGTGTTATTTAAACTAAAACGCCATCGTTTTACATAGGGAACTATGACTAAGACCATGGTCAGGTCTGACTTCTCAGCAAGGAGGTGCCTTGGCTCCTTTTTTCGCCCTCCTTTTCTGATCTTCATTATTGGATAAAAATTTTAATGACACAAATTTTACATCTTAAAAATATTATTAATTTTATTTAAAAAATATTTAAATAAATTTAAATTGTTAAAATCTTGTCTCAAAAGAAAGAAGTATATTATTGTTATAGAGTAAATTTTTTTTTCCATTTTTTTCTCTACAGATGTGATCTATTCAAAACAAATTTTAATAGTTAATATTTATGTATTTTTAATTAAAATTATAATAATATTTTTAAAAGACATAAAATCTAGGCCATTAAAATTTTTATCGAAGAGTGAAGATGAGAACATGAGAGCAAATAAGCATTAGCTTGAAGCCCCCTCCTCCTCATCTCATCAACACGACCACGGTTATAGATTAAGGATTTATTTAGTTTAGTGGTGATAGAAATTGTTTTTTTAATCTGACTTTTGTAAATTTAAGATAAAATAAAATTTAGACTGTAAAATATTATTTAATTTTGGATTGGCGGTTACAGGAGTAACGTTTTTTCAAACTAAAACTTATTTAGATTATTATTTGAAAAACAAGTTTGAATGAAAAATGATTTAAAAAAACATGAATTTTTATATTATGATAATTTTATGACATAAAATAAAATTAAACACTTAATCGCCTTATCTATAAAAATAAAAAGTTGCACCCATCAATTCCTCATTTCAAGTCCTCAATCTCTCACTTTCTACAAATTGAAACCTTTTTATTAATTAACAGATTTAAATTGTGATCTCTCAGATTTAAAAATACAATAACAAGATAATAATCTCTCAACTATTTTTTTGCCAGAATCCCTGTCTTATTTGAATAGATTCTAAATAATAAAAAAAAAAATTTCTCAATAGTGTTATGAAATTAAGAAAATATAAGAGATTGAGATGAAGAGATATGAAGAGAGAATTGGAGATAAATATTGAGCAATATCTTATTTAGTTGGATGCCACAAAAGTGTAGTACATAGTGCTTTATTTATAGGCCTTCAATCTCAACTAAGAGTTACATAAAGTAAATAGCAAAATTAATCTTCATGAGTGCACACATTGCAACCTTTGAATTAAGGGTATAAAGACTCTTAAAGATTATTCATTAGAGAGGTTGTGGAGTGAAGAAAGTGAAAGGCCAAGAGTTGAAAGTTTTTTGACATCCACAACATCTAGTATTTTTACAGCACTCCTCCTTAGATGTTTATGAACAAGTATTGTGCCCCATTAAAACCTTATTAGGAAAAACCCATTAGGACAAAAACGTAGTAAAGGAAAAAGAGTATATAATACAAATTGAAGCTACCTCATTAAAAACTTTACCAGAAAAACCCAGTGGGACAAAACCTTGATTAAGGAAAAGAGTACAACATGATCTCTACTTCGCATAATGATAATATCATATTTATTTTCCCTGATAATAACATCAGTTTTATTCCCCTAATAAGAATATTACTTCCAAAGTATTGTCGAGAATATCATTCTTTTGGCTGCCAAAATATAAATGATACATTGTCACCAAATGTTCTACTGGATGTATTCATCTAACATATATCCTGGATATGATAAAATATCAATATATTATGCCTTTATCTTATTCATTATGGGAACAATAAAAAAAGTCATTCTGAAAATCATTAAAATATATTTTGCATCCATATATTCAGTTTGTTCTAAATAAAATAATATCATATAATATGTTCATATGACTATCACATCAAATTTCACTTTCGTTATCTACTATGTACCTGCAAGAACTAATTTATACCGATAAAACCATAATAAATACAATATTAGCATGATACATAAGATATTTTCATAAAATATAAGGCACTTCTAAACCATTAAATTCAATATATCTTTGTAAGAAAATTCACCATAATAAAAATATGTGATTTTGAAAACTTGGATGCATTCGGTAACTCAATTTATAAGTAAAATAAAATGTAAAATTACTTATTTTTCAATATCTTTTTCAATCAACTATAAATGCTTGAAATATTTTCAAACTAGCATAACATTTTTTAAAATGATTTTCTTGTATATGCTTCTGGTATTTTAGATCCTTCAAGGATTCTCATATAAATTTCACTGTTTAATGAGTCATATAAATAGGCTATATATAACAATATCTAACAGATGTATAATTTTATTTTTATATGTTGCCATAAATACAAACTTATTGTATCCATCACAAAATAGTTTGTCTCATCATAATCTTCATTAGCATTTATGAAGATATTTATATATTTCATATTTTAGCGGAGACTGCAGGTCCATAATTTTCACATGTCGAAATAATATAATCCCATTTTCATTATGTCTTTTCCCCTTTTATTTTTTCCTTTTTTGGCCAATCATTATTCTATCTACTCGCAAAATAGATTTATGCATAAGATCCTCAATTGATCATATAAAATTATTATCAAGATTGTTGTTGACAATTTAATCTTTTTGGTTCCATTTTTCTCATGACATAGTTCATTGAAATCTCTTCATTACTTTCAGGTACTTGAACCTCCTTTGAGATTTTTGCAACTAATTATATCTTGGTCTCTTCTGGAGTACCTGCTTTCCCAATATGCTCATCTTGATTATTTGCTGTTTTCTGTTTTCTCTTGGAACCAATTATTCTATCATACTTAGGGCATGTCTCACTGTTATTTATGATGATTAGAGTATTTTCCACTACAATATAAGATTTAGTAATTCTCATTTAAGTCAATAATTGTATCTAGAAGATTTTATACAATATTTCATGAATGCAAAACCTAATGAACTTCTGGTTCATTTTGCTATATTCGAGGATCTATACTTAATATTAATAATGCATTCCTTTTATTTTTTAGCTATTCATTTTCTCCCCCTTATGTTAGGAAAACTATGTCAAATGACAATCAACTAATCATGTAGTATACGTTTCCTAAATTCATTTGTTTATATTAGAAACATCCTTTTGTTTCATTTAGAGACAAACAAGAAGAAGGAAGTTCCTACTCAACATTTATCTTAAAGTCCCTCAAATATCCATCTATGTGCATTTGTGGTGGATCAATAGGAATGTTCATTCAAACTTTTTAAGATGAAATATACCTGACTTCTGACCAAAAGGCGATTATATTGGGAGAATTTGGTTGGCTAGTATAAGGCTGCAATATGTAAGATCAAATATGCCAATACTGAAATATAAATTTGGTTATCATAAGTATTAATCTAACTATGTATGAAGGCTTCAATGAATGAATCGTATAATCTGAAAATTGTGCCTAGTATAATAATTTATTCAAGCATTCCTGCAAACTTCATATTGCAAACTAATAGTAATATCACATGTAACCATCTTATAGATGTATCTATCAAATTTATTGAACATTTATATGGTTTACATGCTATTTGAGTGAACCCATATATGAGTTTGATATATTACAGAAATATAGAGATCCAATCCAAATCATAATTTATGATACTCTCATAATCAAATTTCTTTAAGAATAAGTAACACATGATAATTCTTGAATTATATAATATGTTGGCTATTCATGAAGAATCTACTGGTTCTTCAGTAGATATCATACTTAATCTTTTATATATGATTGGAATGATTAAATAATAAGTCACTCTAACAATAAATTTATTTGAATTAATAAATTGATAGTTTACTGTGACATGTTGCTTAACCAACAACAAACTTTTCAATTTCTATAAGATATTGATATAAAATATCAATATGACATCCATTTTTAGGATATCAATCAATAGGTTTTGTAAAAAAGTACATGAGTAGAATTTTTAAATATTAACTCACTTATATTTTAACAATCTCCCCCTCAAGTATAAGTCATATAAATACACTTTCTTTATTTCTCTATTTCAAAGATAAACTAGTATATTGTAAGCCAATAATATATATTTCATTTGAAAACTCAAGTACTTCATAACTCACAACTAATCATGTATTTCAGTCAATTGGGCTATCACTTAGACCCTATAATAGAGTGAAATTCTAATATAAATCTGTGGGTCATAACTTTTCATGATCAATTCTTTTTCTGCCCATAGAATTTAAAAAAATTCTATATTAGTTCTTTAGGAACTATATCGACTTTGTTACATTTATGTTCTTCAATAATTAATATATATTATCGCATAGTTATATAATTTTATTATTCATTAATAATAATACAATTTTATTTGCCTATTTTGATGTATATTCAAAGTATGAAGTGTTTAGAATTTTTCACTATATAAAGAAAAATATGAGGAGATCTATAATCAAGATACATAAAGATCTTATTGCAATTATTTGTTTTGTGATGTTTATGCACTAAAATTAATTTGAAATAAATGTAAAGATAAATGCATTATAATATAAAATAACGAATAATTATGATATACATGGTTTTTTTTTTCCAAAAAATTCCCTACTATTTGATCATCTATAAATTTGACTGTTCGCGTACATTACAAAAATGATTTTGTCTAACAAATCATAAATTATTCGTAACGAATTTTCTCATAAAATTAAATAAATTCTCATTGTCTTAATTCAAATATGATATATGATTTTTTTTTTCAACAAATGTCACATAAAACCAATTTGGTTTTAATATATATCATATTATATATATAATATCATGATTAATGTATGAAATTTGCACATATCATATGAAAATGTTAAGGAGTAGAAGAAATAACAGTACAATGAATTGAGAGAAGAGATAATAACTTATCAATACTAAAATAAAATACAAATGGTATTTGTATGCCTTTTAATAATGAAAGTTTGGAATTAAGAAAAATTGCATATATATATATACAAGACAACAAAATAGTGTTCGAGAGGAGAAAAGAGATGGAAGACAAAGCTAAAATGAAAAATATGACTAATAATAAAAAAAGGTGCCTTGATGTTAATGTGTATGAGTTGAGTATTTGGTGGGAAATCAATGGTGCAGCAGAGAAGCACAAGTCCCAAGAAGAAAATAAAGGTGGTAAGCTTCATTGATGTATGAATAGTTTTCACATACACTATATACTTAAAGTTACAAATAAATTATACAATTATGCATAAAGAAGGTAATTAAACAACGTAATTGTATAATTGAAGGTTATATGAATAAATACTGGAAACCATCTGATTTGGGAGTTATAGGGCGTAATGACAATAACCATGAGGTAGTTAAAATCCTAAAAGACTATGAAATCATGAACATCCACACACCATGATGTTTAAATTTGTAAATAAATTAGGATATACTAGAATTTTAAAATGACCAATAATTACCTTTTTGTCTATTTGATTGCAAATAATAATTTCTCTCTCACAAATTAATCACAATAAATTTAAATTTAAAAACTAATCAAAATCAAAATTATATAACCTTTAGGGCTTATAATTATTTCTTTTGGCTTTACAATTTAATCATTTTTTCCCATAACTTATTGCTTTTAAGCATCATAACTATTTTTGACATTTTTCACAATATCTCATGATCCTTTTGGCTTTATAACCATTTTGATATTTATAAATTGATGCATATTAGTCTGTGACTTTTGGTCATATTATACTATTTTTTCCATTCATATGACTTATAGTCATAGTATAACATTGCTCATAATTTTAATTACCTTAGAAATGTTATTTCCATGACTGTAGTTCAATAGCCAAGACAAAGTATTCTTATCTTTCAATTATTAATTTCACCAATGCAATGTGATCATGTTCATTTTCACTATTACAAATGTTCTTTGCTTTCAATAGCATCATCAATTTCTCTAAATATTGCTATTTAAGACCATAGCAAAAATCTTGCAAATTTTAAAAGTTTGTTTTTTGTTTAGTTTGATATTTGAACCTTTAACCTTCAGGGTTTTAATATTTGTATCAATTAAATTATCAAAGCACCAAAGTTTTTTCTGGTCAATCATGCCATTTAATGAAATCAATAGTGTTCTTTTATATAAGAACTATTACAAAAGTGATGTGACTTCTGGTCTATTTGATTACAAAATTATGATCCTTTTGATAAAATTAAAATGCTGTAAAATGAATTAAGTAAATTCAAATCCATAATCAAATATAAATAATAGATAAGCCGATGATCAAATAATATATTAATGTAATAATAAATGTCACACTCTCATTTTATTTTCAACTATTTCAGAGTATTTGTGGAAAATGATACGCAGTTCAATGGGCAACACAGGAATAGTATAAACATACTGATATTATGTGCACGAGTACAAAAATTCCCCATAGGGGTTTGTACTTGATAATTACAATTAATGTAACATCGCAGCGCTACTTAGGTGTCTAAACCCGTCCCAGTGAAACAGAGACATCGTCTCATCTTTGTTCCACCATCGCAATTCCCTTCGTACGGTTCTCTTTATTGCTCTCAGCATAGCTTTTGTCTTCGCCTATCTAAATTGTTGGTAGGGGAGGGTGAGATTCTGGGGAATCTCAGTAGGAAAGCAATACCAATATGCATGCAAGATAAGTGCTTAATGCATGACATGCTTGCATTACATAACTCATGCTCACATAATGACATATCTGCGTGCTCAATGTTTCAAATAACATACGTATGACCATAGCATAAACAGAAACAGAGCTTCAATTATCCATATATGTTTCACAGAACCAAGCAAAGCAAAAATATGCATATATACACCAGCACAAATATCAAATACATGTAGGAGAGGTAAGTTCCCTACCTTAGTCGCCTTTCCCTGATCTTCGAATAACATGCCTCGATCTACGTGCCAATCCCTCGGGTTCTCTACTCAGTCCTAGAACATCAAATGTACATTTTAGACACTTCCATAGTGTTTCTGGTATTTATATTAGTCTATGGTGAAATTTTACCAAAATGCCCTCGGGACCCCGGCCCGACTCTGCCGTACCTGGCCTGATGGCACGTTTTTCCAAAATTTCGACTAAGGCTATTCTAACTTATTTTCACCCAAGGAATCCATTTTCGGACTCGAAATCATCAAATTCAGTGTCAAATTATGAAAATACCCTTGACAGCCCCTATTTAGGGATTTCAGTGGCGTTTTTGTAATTATGCTTTTTTGGCCTCTATCGAAAAAGTGCCCAACTGTAACCCCACCTATTTTTGTCCACTGAGTCCAATAGAACCATTTATTTTATGAAAATCCAGCTCCAATTACATATTTACCCCTGACAGCCCCTATGTGAGGGTTTTAAGGCTATTTTTTTTGTCATTTCACTTTCTAGGGCTTTTCTCACTTTTCACCCAACATGAACCCTACAAAATTTTCCATCCTAAACACAATGGAATCATAAAAAACACCAAAATCCAGTCCCAACACTGTCCAACACAGATATGGACGAAATTCTTTAATAATTGGAGAAAATGGAGTTTTATGATTTCAATCCATAAAACACTTTCTTATGACCTTTAATCACTTGTTTAACCACTTAATCACATTCTAAACATGATTAGACTAAATTTGGACAGCACCTCCCCTTAGGGTTAGGACTTTCCAAATTTACAAATTTGACAAAATAACCAAATCCAACCATAATTATCAACAACAATCACATCTAAATAATCTTTGGATTTGTGAAGTTACCTTCTTGAGTTCTTTTCCTTTCTCTAGAAGTCCTCATCTCTCTTTCTCTTTGAGCTCAAGATTTGCTTGCTAAACATAGTGTTTCATGGAGAAGAAGAGATTAGAGAGGAGATTATACAAATTGGAAGCCTTAAAACTTGGATCCACAAGGTCTTACCTTAAGATTTCTCCTCCTTCTCTCTAGATTTTCCCAAGCTCTCCCTCTCTCTCTATCTTTATTGTTTGGATGTGAGAATGAGCAAGAAAGATGAAGCATGGGCTTCATAAAATATCTCACCTCTTCTCTTCATATTTCATCTTAGCCCTTGATCTCATCAATGGTTGAGATTGCAACACCTTGCATGCACATCATTCCTCCTCCCATACCTCCCACCATACCCTCTTCTTTATGCCATACCTTCTCATTATGACCACCATGCACATGCCTTCACTTAGAGTGCACTCTACCTTTGTCATCATTGAGAAATTCATGTAGCCTTTGACTTGCTTGCTTCATTTGATTTCCATTAGATTGGAACCAATTTTCCTTCTCCCTTGGTTAGCCAAAAACGTGCCCCCTCTTATGCTCCAACTAAATCAAGTGTTCCTTCCATTTACTCAAGTCAATTGGTACAAAAGTTGGCCACCTAACCTTATGACATAAGTAGGGACTTATAACACAACAATTATCTCCACCATCTTTCATGTGGTGTTGACACTTGGTTTCATTAGATTTTGACACTTGTCTTCTCCTCCTTCATCCCTAAATTTCTAAAATAATTAAGAGAAAAAGGAAGATGACTTTATTTCTCAAATTTTCGGAATGATGCCAATTTTGGCAGATTTTCTGCCTTAACTTTGAAAAATCATAACTAATTTTATAGACATCGTTTTGAGGCGATTCCAAAGCCTATGGAACCCTCATTGAGTCTAGTTTCAAGGAAAAATATGGAATTTTACTGGGTAGGATCATATTATTCTCAGATTTTCAATCTTTGACCGCTGCTCCAGAAACTTTCCAGATTTTCTGGATTAACTTCAAAAATTCATATATTTTTGTACATAGCTTCAATTGAGTCATATGACCTATCAAATTAAAGCTTAGGATGTCTACTTTCACCCTGTAAAATTTCATAATTTTTGGTCATCATTTGGTCTTCCAAAACTATATGAAAATCTCACTGCCTCGCAGGCGATTTCACTGAAAATACTATTCAACTTTCAATTTTCAATATTTAATTTCTTAGGCCTTAAATATTCACCATTTCATTGAATATATATAATAATTACAATATATTCTTGGTGAATAAAATTTGGGATGTTACAATAAACAAATGAAAATAAAAGGATTGACATAATGATAAAACAACGATAAATTAATATAAATAAAAATAATAAAATAATATGAAATAAATAACATAAAATAAAGAAATATAAACAATAAAATATAATGTAAATAAAATAAAGAAATAAAAATTTTAAATAGGTAAATCAACAAATGAAATGTAAATAAAATGAAATAACATAATATAACAACATAAAATGTAAAGAATACCATAATATAAAATAAATATTATAAATGTTGCATAATAAGAGAGTCCCAGAAATGTTGCATAATAAGAGAGTCCCAGAAAATGATAAATCAAAGTAAAAAAAAAACTTATGAAGATAATAAAGTAACAATAATCTCCAATATTAGTCATAGAACCTGATGTATAAAATAATTAGTAAAAGAGTCTTTTTAATTCTATATAATGACTTAGATTATCCAAAATATACACGTAAAGGATGACAACATGAAAGATAAAAATAGATAGCGTAAAGGAAAAATAATATAGAACAACAAATTGATAACGTAAACTATAAAGATAAAATAACATAGATAATAAACAACATAAAATATAGCATGGAAATGACAAAGTTAGAGAGTAGAAGAAATAGAAAACCAGACCATAGACATAGATAATAAACAACAAATTGAGTTCTTGTTCATGTTGTACACACTTAGAACGTTTCTATCTCCCACTGCAAGCCCAAAGGTCAGTTATTGGGTACTGAAGGTGATGAGTGCGACCATAAAGGGCTTTCAGAAATTTGATTGGGCAACTTTCATAATTCAAGAGTTGTGGAAAGAGATGGAAGACTATGTTAGAGCTGTTAGGAAGAAGAAGACTACCAATATGAATGTCGGCGGATGCGTGTACTTATTGTTGGTACGTATTTATATTTTTTTCCCAATTTATATGCTTCAATTGCCAATTGATTTAGCTGATAATATGTGATTGAATGGGCAGGTATATTTCGGTGAGCACTTCGCAATGGTGACAACTGAGAGACACCGATATGATGATGCTATTAAGTATTGGACTGAGGAGAAATTAAAAGAAATGGTTAAATTAGAGAGGGAAAGCAATATGGGCATACTATTTGGAGGAACGGCCTCCCAAACATATGTGCAGCCAGAGGACAACATAGGAATTGACCATTTAGACCAGGTATTTGTATCTAACTTCCCGTAGTTGTATGTTACAAACAAATTCATAACGTTGACATTTCATTTATCGTGATTAGGACCTGAAAGATATGTATAGAAGATTGACGAGGGTCATTGCTGAGGAGTTGATAAAAGTCTAAGTGAAGAGAGGGGGGCAGGAAAAGATTGAAGGACAAGAAGATCACAAGAAGGAAATGGACCCTCATGCATACGATAATGATAACGTTGTTTCTGCTAAAGTAGAGGAAAATGATGAGGAGGAAGAGAAGGCCTCTGAAAGTGATATTGGTGATTCTCCCATTAGCGTATCAGATAGTGGAGGAAAAGGAGGGGACGTTGTGGAGGACGAAGAGGTTGGCATGGGTTAAGTGTTGCGTAGATCATGTAGGGTTAGAAAAGAGAAGAAAATAGAATCCCCGTATGTTATGCCTAAGGAAATTAAGCGGAAAAAGAAGGAAGTGGACGACAAGGAAAGGTTTTTCCATATAATTTCCCAGCTCCCTCCAAGCATAGGTGGAGATATGTGAGTGATCGATATTTGCCTTACTTGTCATTTGTATTTTAGAGCAATTGAATAATGTTTTGTAACATTTGTTTTGTTGTTGCCTTGTTATTGAATGTAATGATAGGGAAATGGTGACCATGTGTGACGAATATGTCACTCGAGAAGAGCTATACTCTTTAGGTGGAATTCATAAGGTGAACAATCGGGTAAGTAAGACCAAATGTAGATGATATAATGTATATTGTTTAGTAAATGGCCAAGGTTTGATTATGTCATTCTGGACTGCAGGTGGTGCCGCTTGTTTGCAAGACTTTGATGGCAGATATGAAGGAACAAGGAGTCATTAAGAGGCACATTTTTTATGCCGACTTTATGGTCAGTATATTATGAGGAAATCAGGGGTTGTGCATTTTGTTATTGATACTAATATGTATATTTTGTAGACGCTCGTTGTCGGCAAAGGTAAGAATTAGAGACCATCAGATTACAAGGGTCACTTACTGCTGGAGCGAATAGGCTACAATATAGCGGATTGTGAATTGGTTATTGGCCCCGTACTTGTGCATGAACATTGGTTTTGTGTTGCCTTAGAGCCGAAAACCATGAATTTCTTTGTTCTGGACTCTATGCAACTGACAGTTGCGATAAAAAAAACAAAGAAAAATAGCATATTTGAAAATCCCCAAGTCTACGCAGTGGAGACTTGTGTACTGTGCTTTATCACTTACCGTTTCCTTTCATTTAATATGTACAGATCACAACTCCACTGATGTTATTATTTTTTTCAAGTTTAGCGGGACAAGTTTTATGATATAGTTAAATTTGTCAGTCACAATCGGCATAGCAAGAATCCAAAGGCTGATATCATTCGGGCGCCTATACCACAACAAAATAATCTGTATGTCTTACCTTATCTGCTGTGTATCACAGTTTGACTTTTTTCACTTGTGTTACGAAGGAAGTGACTGTTGTTTGCAATTATAGGAAAGACTGTGGTGTCCACGTGTTGATATGGTTGTTTCAATAGAGCCCAAATGTGACACTCGATTACACAAATGTATGTACTTTTGCATGTGCACTTTACATGTGCACTCATCTTTTCATATGCACTTTACTTTTCATGAAAATGTTCTCTACTTTTAATGCGTACTTTATTTTCTGTAGGATCAAGTTACACAGTACATGAAGGATATTTTATGGTGGCTGGTCAATCATCCTCGAAATTCATCTCGAGTTGACGCTCTTAGTCTGTTGGCAAAGCCACCCACTAAACGACAATGGTTGACACAATAGACTTTAGTGATATTGTCTGCCACAATAGGAACATGTTGGCATCCTCCTTTTTGTTATGAGTAACGTTATTTTGTGAAAAGCATGCTAGTTGTATGCACATGTTGTGCCTTTTTGTCGCCCAGTTTGGACGCTACTTTGCTGCTATTGAAAGTGCAATGTGATGACGTGTCACATGTTTGTTCATTATTTGACTTTATTGTCTCACCTGATGTACATTTTTTATTAACACCAGTAACCCGTACATTAACAGTGCAAACCTCTAAAATAACATCACATGTCGAGTTTACAACTCTGCCTGCTATTAACATTATTACATTCGTTATTAACGACTTGGCCTCGATAATTAACAGCATCGAATGAACAGGTTAGGATGACGTCATGTAAATTGGAAACACAACTTGTATCCACGTAATAACATCTTTGCTTTCGCTGGTAACGACTATGCCTTGCCTATTCACATCTTCCAACAACAAGTTAGGACGGCGTCATGTAGATGGGAAAACACAACTTGTGTCCGCGTAATAACATCTTTGCTTTCGCTGGTGACGACTATGCCTCGCCTATTCACATCTTCCAACAACAAGTTAGGACGACGTCATGTAGATGGGAAAACACAACTTGTGTCCGCGTAATAACATCTTTGCTTTCGCTGGTGACGACTATGCCTCGCCTATTCACATCTTCCAATAACAAGTTAGGACGGCGTCATGTAGATGGGAAAACACAACTCGTGTCCGCGTAATAACATCTTTGCTTTCATTGTTAACGACTATGCCTCGCCTATTCACATCTTCCAATAACAAGTTAGGACGGCGTCATGTAGATGGGAAAACACAACTTGTGTCCGCATAATAACATCTTTGCTTTCATTATTAACGACTATGCCTCGCCTATTCACATCTTCTAATAACAAGTTAGGACGGCGTCATGTAGATGGGAAAACACAACTTGTGTCCGCATAATAACATCTTTGCTTTCATTATTAACGACTATGCCTCGCCTATTCACATCTTCCAATAACAAGTTAGGACGGCGTCATGTAGATGGGAAAACACAACTTTTATACCCCTAATAACATCATTCTTCTCGTTATTAACAATTTTATATTTAATATTAACAACATTATTTCGTTCATTAACATTTGCCCAACAAGAAATGTGAACTTTTTAGCATCGCTGCCTTAACGCAACACTTTTCACATCTTCCATTCACACGGACAACAGAAGATGTGTGTAAGAACAAGTTTGCAAAAAAAGATGTTACCAGCATAATAACACCATTTGCCTCTATAATAACAACATGGTTATGTTGATTAACACCTTCATATATGTATCAATTCCTGTCAGATCACAATCTACATAATTACATCCAGCAACCATATAAAGCCCAAAAAAGAGTTACACACTGCCCTTTGTACACGTTGACATATTTCATGACAAGGGAACATTATTGTGGACTAGTACATAATGTTTCCTTGTCACAAACATTGGATTACATCAAACACTAATTACAGTAACTACCTACTGGAGTACACAATTGACAGCAACCCATCTCCCAAAAAAACCATGAGTGGGTTGACAGCACCCTTACAAAACCATAATAAAAAAGTTTCACTTCACAATATTGCAACTCCTTCATGTTGACAATTTTACTTCATCCAATATCAGCCTGGGTTTGGATTTTTGCATGTCCTTCTAGTGTGACCGGCTTCATGGCAACTTGCACAGTGGTATATCTTTTTGTTTTGGAATTGCGATTCACGTCTTTTGGTTCTTGGCCTACCTGAAGGTCGGCTGGTCCTTGGGGGCAACAAAAAAGTTTGACCTGCAAAATTTTCCAACATATAGTTGTTTGTGTCAGGTTTGTTGATTGTCACAATTGGAACCATATTACGGCTATAAATCTTTTGTTGGGATGTGATTTTGTAGCATTTTTCAACGTACTCATACATATTGGCATGAACATGCTTTATGGTTGCACAAGCATGTGCACAAAGGATCCCCGACATTTGCCACACTTGACAACTACAAAGACGTAAACAAAGATCAACACTTAATAATCCATATTTGGTATGAACGCAAGGCTACCCCTACCATAATTTTCAGGGGACATATGTTCAGCATGAGCAACATTTTGCTTTAACATTGACTCTATGTTGGGGCCTATCCCATTTTTCCACTTACTCATTGCCATACTAGATGCATACATCTTCTTGGCAACCTTCTCACGATGTTCATGAATAAGTTGGGCCACATTGTGTTTCCTCTCCTTCACCATCCACACGTTAAATGATTCAGCAATGTTAGTAGTTATGTTTCCCATCTTCGGAAGGGGAACTTGCTTAATGCCCATTTATTAATATCCCCTTGCTGATTCAGCCACTCATACATCTCTGGATAGGAATTTTGCATGTAGTCCATTGCCTTATTGAAATCAGCATCCAACCTTGCATATGCAATATTATCAAGCAACCATAATGCATCTTCCTTTGAACACCCACTAGTCTTCCTCTTGCCTCTATTTACTTTCAGCAATTATGAACTAAAATTCTCCTTCACATGCCTATAACAATAAGCATGTCTTTCCCCCTCAAAAATTGTCCTCACCGCCCCTTTAATTGCATTGTGACGGTCAGACATTATTGTTAATTCAATTGACCCAACTATTTTTTTTATCTTGTGTAAAAACCATGACCAATCCTCTAATGTCTCCCCCTTCACAATAGCGATTGCAAAGGGCAACATTTCATTGTCTGCATCATACGCAGAAGCTGAAAGCATCGTTCCCTTGTATGGTCCAGACAAGTGGGTGCCATCAATGTATAGCACATGTCTAGCACCAGTCATGAATCCGTCAATAAAGCAACCATATGCAATAAATACTCACTCAAATATATTATTCACGCTTGCTTCCTATTCAGCAACAGTCCTCTCATCTGCTTCCTTCAATCGGTCACAAATCCAAGGTATCAACATATACGAATCTTGAGGTCTTCCTTGTATGTCTTCCATGGCATTTTCCTTCGCCCGGTATGCTTGCTTGTACGTAAGAGTTACACCATATTCTGTTTGCAACGTCTTTCTTATTTCATTTGGATGTTTCTCAATGTGATTTCTCACCTCATCAACTATAATTGACGATATCAAGTTAGATCTTCCACCATGACTAACCTGAAGGTTGTCTTGGGCACTATGAAAATGTTCATCTCTGAATGTTGTTAACCGTAGTAATGGGCTCGTCTTACGAATAGCATTTGCTGTTACCCTCCAAGGACATCCAAAAATCTTACATTTAACTGAAATGATGTCCTTGTTATTTCTCACATATTCAAACTCAAACTTGTGTGCTATGCTGTACTTGTACAGCTCCTTCTTAAAAGCTTCTACATATGCAAAACTTTGCATGACTCCTGAAAGTAATCCCTTCCATTTCGTACAGTTCAACTCTGGTATTGGTGTAGGTGCACTCTCTACTTCACAGGGCAGCCTATTACATCCTCCACCTATTTTAGCCGTTAAACAAGCAGCAACACTTTCATAACTGACTGGTTCATAATCATTTTCCACAATGCTTCGACACTGAGTGGATGTTTGTTGTGACAGTCCCAGTAGATCTTCAGCCCTGCAGTGAATAACAACTGCAGTTCATTAATAACCAACAAGAGCTTCATAAATAACAACTATAAAACTTACAAAATTTTACACTTACATGTCTGCCTCAACTGATATATCTGACACATTATCATCCCCTTTTTTTTTTGCTATATACACATACCCACTCCTTTCATTATAGTCATACAAGTTCTTAACTTCACCATCATCATTTAAATCTATTAGTGTCTTCTCATCAAAGCTCACTGTATATTTCATCTCACACATGTTACAATCAATCCCAAGCCATGATGATATCATCAACCTCAAATCTTTTAGTGTTATCAGCTGTTTTAGCCACTTCGCCTTCACATAACCTCCAATATATTGAATTTTACCTTCATCATTACACACTAATTTGCCTCCAACATGAAAAAAACAAAATAGTTCCTTCAAAGATGATGATCCTTCATTACATGTCATTTTGCATGCTTACCTGAAAAACAAAAAAAAAATTAAATTAAAGTTACACCACTCTTTATAATCTCACACCAATAAGCTTGTCTGGACAAAAATTTATTATTACACCGACTAACTTCCCTGCCATCACCTACCACCTGCAATTTACAACAATACTATATGTTTTAACATCTCCATCCTCACTGTTAACAACACCCAAAAATCTTTACCCTGCATGTCCTATTAACAACAACATAATGTTCTTTAACATCTTGATATTCACTGTTAACAACACCAACAAATCATCACCCTCTATCTCATATTAACAACAATATAATTACTTTTACATATTCATATTCACAAATAACAACACTCTGCCCATGTCGTCACTTTGCCTCTATTATTAACACCCATCCAATAGGTCTTTACATCTTCATACTCACTAATAACACCACCCTCACCCAACCTTACTATCCACCGCAAGCCCACCTTTCCCCTGATTCAACACCCATCCCGTAAGCACTCACAGTAAACAAAAATGGCACAAGCTTCATCAATTACTCAACAAAATGCAATTGAATCCATCGTACAACCTTCAACATTGTCCCATTACCTTAAAGCCACTACTTTTATGTCCGATCATCTAACACCCCTTACCCATAATGCGTCCGCTCCGATTTCGTAAATCGCAACCACAAACCACATAAACTTTTTTCCATTAACATTCAAGAAACACAGCGTAATGATCATTTCTCTCTCAAATTTACTTACCCGTGGCTTGCCTCTGATTTCCGTAGCTTTTCCTCTTGTTTCGTCACTTTTGGGGGCCATAACACTGCACATTGCTTATGCTGGCGTGTTTCCTTTTTGCTATCTATTGCGAGGGCATGTAGGTCATTTTGTTAACATTTCAAATGCCAGATTTCTCATGCCTCACTGATTTGGGATTTCTTATTCACCCAACCTTTCTGTCCTTTTCTATTTTTGTTTGTAGTTTTCTGGAATTTTCCCTAAAAATTAGGTTAAAAGTTAGGAGTTTATAAACTTCCACATTATTTAATATTTTTACAACAATCAGATTTAAATTGTGATATCTCATATTTAAAAAAATAAAAAAAAATGTGATCTCAATCTTTCATTCGATCAATCACGCGACCTCGACTGCTCTGTCTGTACCGTCGCATCCCTTCTGTGAATGTCTTCACAAGCAACGGCAATAAGCCACAAAATGACTCTTGATCACTAACTTTGTTTGGTTGGAGGTTTTATTAGGTTAGATTAGGTTGGGGTGGAGTTAGAAGTAAAAAAGTGGTTTTTGGTTGGAAGGAGGTTAGGTTAGATGTTGGATTTTTTTTTTTGTTTTCTAGTGGTCACCTAACCTAGGTTGTGAACCTCCAAAATTGGGATTTTTCCTAAGTGAGAGAATATTTGTCTTCAATTGTGACTAAATTGCCCATGATAATTTTTCAAAATTCCAGCACTGCCTTCCCCTGTAAAAAGTCGTTACTTTGTTTCATTTCCTCTCCTACCCGAAATCCCATTTTCTCTCATCTTGTTCGCGCGCTCTGTAGTTGCCTCCTTCACCACACTGCTCCTCCAACGTTGTCCCGGGTCCTGTAGATCCAGCCATCGCCGCCACCTCCTCGAGTAATAAATACATTGTAAAAGAAGAAGGAGAACATGTAGAAGGGTATTTTTGTCCAGTTATAATTAACTCACCTAACATAACCTCCTGAACCAAATAAGATACCAAACCTAACATAACCTCTGTTTAAACCAAACAACATTATAATCTCCTCTAACCTAACTTAAATAAATCTCACTTAACAGGTTAGAACCAAATGCACTCTAAAACGTATCTATCACCTTCTCTGAATCACCATTGGAGAACAGAGGGCCCTTCGATTCCCCCCGTCAAAGCTCAAGTTTGGGTTAGCGATTCGTTGATGTTTGGGTCTTCAGTCTTTCGATAGAGGCAAATGGTAAGTTGCTTCCAAATTCCAATCTTGAATTCATGTTATTGCTGAGAGAAATTGGATTTCACCCCATAATCATGCTCTATTTGATTCAGATTTCAGTGTAGAAATTGCTTCCAACTTGTATTCCCAATTTCCCTTCTGCCTGCTGGTATCCTCCTCTTCTGGTAAAGAGTAGAAACTCCTTTGACTAACTTGAAAATTTTTAGTTTTATGCCATGCGGAAGCCATTTCCTCTGGTCCTTGTGGAATGAGAGTTTAGATTTGTGAGGAGGAGGGGCAAAGGATGGATAGAAGAAAAATTTCAAAGCCACCGTGCATCAACCCTCCCTAGAAGCAACAAAAAATGGCTTCTCTCCAATCGTGCGATAAGGCCAATAAGCCAGATTCCCAAAACGCCAATCCAAACGGTATCTTTTTCTCTCACTGTGCTTTTTCTCCCTCCACGGTACGTTTCTCTCTTCCTACCGCTTTCTCATATTGCTGGTTCCTTTCACATATTCAAATATTCTTTTGGGAAATGGTGCTGTGTAGTTGATGCTTCCCAATCCGCTTTTTTGTGTCTGTCTTTTGCTGATCAATTTAACTTCAGCAATTGTAATGCTCAAAACGCGAGCTTACTCGCACTTATTTTCCGGCCATCGTAGTTTGGAAATCGCCCCTGTAGTACTACTTAGTCACTCAGAATTCCTTCCTGAAAAGCTCCTATCTCTTTTGAAAAATTGTTCATTCACCAAACCCTTTCGACAAATTCATGCCCAAATGCTTGTGAATTCAATACACAAACCCAATCATTTACTTTCGAAAATCATCGATCTCAGAGACTTTACCTACGCCTCTATTCTTTTCTCTCAAATCCCTGAACCCAATGACTACGCATTTAATGTCATGATTCGAGGGCTAGCCACCACATGGCATGAGTATCCTCTTGTTCTTTTCTTCTATTACCAAATGAAGTTCTTGGGCATAAAGCCCAACAATTTCACGTACCCCTTTTTTTTCATTGCTTGTGCTAACCTTTTGGAGATTAATCACGGCCGTGCCGCCCAATCATCTGTGATTAAGGATGGGTTAAGCATCGATAGTTACATAAGTCATTCACTGATAACCATGTATGCAAGGTGTAATGAACTGGGTTATGCACGAAAGGTGTTTGATGAAATTAGTGAGAAAGATTTGGTTTCATGGAACTCCTTGATTTCGGGATATTCAAAATTGGGTTATGCAAAGGAGGCAGTGGAGTTATTTGGGGAATTGAAGGATGCTGGGTTTGAACCTGATGAAATGACTCTAGTCTCTGTTCTTGGCGCTTGTGGAGAGGTAGGAAATTTAGCCTTGGGGAGATTGGTGGAGGAGTTTGTCGTGGAACACAAAATGACCATGAACTCTTATATAGGTTCTGCTTTAGTTAGTATGTTTGCAAAGTGTAGTGATTTGGCGTCTGCTAGAAGGATCTTTGACAGTATGGCTAAAAAAGATATCATCACATGGAATGCCATGATAACTGGGTCAGTAGTATCATTAAACTTGTTCCTTAATTAGTTCTATCATTTGGCTGGCTTTGATTATTCTCTACTCCTGTCTTAGTTCTAAGTAACCAGTTGGGCATTTATATTTATGAAATATCAGACTTCGTGAGTATATTTATTGCTAATACTTTTGTAACATTGCATGAACAATAAAACCAAAATCACTGCATGAGCATCAGCTTAAACAGTGGTATATGGATATGCATCTTGGACTAAATGTTGATAACATTTTATTCTTATTTATATCATGAATTTTTATCTTATCATAAATTGGTATTGCTACAATCTCAATTTTTCTATCTAATATTTCTGGTTGATGATTGTGACAGATATGCCCAGAGTGGAATGGCAGATGAAGCAATTGTGCTATTTCATGGCATGAGAGAGGAACATATTGATCCAAATAAAATCACATTATCGGGGGTGCTGTCAGCGTGTGCCTCCATTGGGGCTTTGGATTTGGGGAAACATATTGATGAATATGCTTCACAAAGGGGATGGCAACATGATATTTATGTAGCCACCGCATTAATTGATATGTATGCTAAGTGTGGGAGTTTGGAGAATGCACTGAAAGTTTTTCAAGAAATGCCCAGAAAAAACGAGGCTTCTTGGAATGCAATGATATCTGCACTTGCTTCTCATGGTAAAGCCAAGGAAGCCCTGTCACTGTTTAAGCTCATGGCCAGGGAAGGTGGCTCTGTGCGACCTAATGATATAACGTTTGTTGGGTTGCTTTCTGCATGTGTGCATGCAGGCCTGGTTGATGAAGGCTATAGATTGTTTGATATGATGAGCACATTGTTTGGATTGATTCCAAAAATTGAACACTACTCTTGCATGGTGGATCTTCTGGCACGTGCTGGCCATATATATGAAGCCTGGGATCTCATTGAGAAAATGCCTGAAAAGCCAGATAAGGTTGTTTTGGGTTCTGTACTTAGTGCCTGTAGAAGGCTAAAAAATGTAGAAATAGGTGAACAGGTTATGCAGCTGCTTCTGAAGTTGGATCCTCAAAATTCTGGGAACTATATTATTTCATCAAAAATGTATGAAAATTCAAATAGGTTGGATGATTCTGCAAGGATGAGGATGTTGATGAAACAGAAGGGTGTATCGAAAACTCCTGGTTGTAGCTGGATTGAGATCAATAATCAACTTCATGAGTTTCTCGCAGGTGATGGTTTGCATCAGGATTCTAGTGAGATTTACGACCTGCTTAATTTGCTCTATGATGATCTGAAACGAGAAGGATATGTTCCAAAGATTAGTGAATAGCTACATCAGGAGCTGGGAATGTGGTCTTTGTTTATCTTGAAGACCAGAAGTTTGATAATTTAGTTTACATGGTCCTCTCGACAAAAAAGTTTATGGTCGACTTGTTTTATACAGTTAGTGTGATCTGAAAATGCATGCTAAAATTAATGGTAAGCCACTTATTGGATTTTGTTCTGATTTTCAAATTCCTTTTGACTTCAAGTTCGGTCAAGAATGAGATCTTTAAGTTTAAATATTTGCCTCAGACGCCCCTTTTTTCCCATCTTCGCAGGGGACTTCACGAGCTTCTCGTTACCATTCAGGATCACACGAATGTGACGACGCTGACACTTTGTGAAACCCCATTAGAGTCAACAATGTTATGTGAAGCTGGATTGAACAACCTCGAGATATCAAAACCCGCTGAAGAATTCGAGTTATAAGAGCAGTAAACCATTGTCACAGATGTTGATCTAACTTCAGGAACAGAAGTCGAAAACTGGAGCAAGTAGTGGTTGCAAACCAAAATGGTATCTTTCGATAGTGAAGACTTGGTAACCTGCTTTGTTGTTCTGTTTCTGGTTAATGGTGTTATGTTACAAGCCAAGCTCCATTACGAAAGAGAGAAAGGGGTTAAGGGAAGGGGAAGATCAGCTACAAACCAGCTACATTTTGATCTTGATGTTTTTGAATTACATCATTTGTATGTGCGAAAAGGGCAGGATTTCTTGGGGAATCCTTGAAGATGCTAATAGAATTCAATGAGAGTTTTAAGAAGCAAGACTGAAAGGAGACTATATGACTTGCCGCTGTACTTCAGGTGATATGAACAAACAGTATTGGAGTAATGTTAATTATATTTATCCTCGAGATGGAGCATAAGGCTTTGATCTTCCTCCTCGTCTCTATTGGTGTTTAAGGCGTGCTGGGCTTAAACCATCCATTTGATGATTGCTGGGAATGAATGGAACGCACAAATAAACATGAAGGATTAGGCTATAAAATTATTATTCGTGATAAGCAATTTTGAAGCCCTCCAGCTGGAATCTTGGACTTCACCCCCTCTCTTTTTTCTTGTGGTTTTCAGTATTTTTTTTTTCATAATACGTTAACCATTTGCTATAGGGAAGTGATGAAATATTATGCATTACGGTACATCCTACTACATATAAAAATAGGTGTGGTGTAGGATTATTATTTAGTGCTTGTTTGAGTTCGAAAGCATGTTCACGTAGGTCTAAGATAAAACTTTTCTTATATGTTTATCTCATATACCGTAAATTATATTCTAACAGCTTCTACTACTAATTCAAACACGTATTTAGTGGTTGTTCAATGTGTGGTGAGCATATTTTGTTATTTACGTACACCACTTTACCAGTATACCTAATGGATGTCATTTCCTCTAGACTACATTGTAAAAGAATCTGATTCTATTTTATTTTAGAAGACCACATCATGAATCCCATCTTTTTATTAAATACAGGGTAAATGGGCGAATTTAACAACAAAATTATATATAAGGGGCATCTAACACTATAAAATTTTCAAAGGTGCAAAAATATACATAAAGATGCAGAAAATATGCAATTTTCCCACATCCGGTAATTGCTTATAAGCACCATTAACTTACTCTCATGTGGGACCCACAAAGATGTCAACATTAGTTTTTTCTTCCTTTTGAGTTTTCATTGTTATTTTGATTAAGTTGAGATCAATATTCAATGCTTTTGCCTCCTCATTGTAGGAAAGTGGTTTCCCTTTCTTGGAACTTTCTAAAAATTTCTCTTGAAAGTGAGCTCTCTCATTTGCCAGATACAAGAAACGATTCATTTGTTCTTGTTCAAGTGTATGTGATAAGAACAAATCTCTATCTTTTTGTTATAAGCAACACTATAGTTTGAAAATATTGTTGGTCCTTACAAAAATCTTGGATTTTGACTTATTATAGTATATGTAATGAACAATTCTATTGAATTTGAGATGAATTTCATTTCTCATGAACTTTCAGATTTTGAATTAGTTCAATGATGGTTTTGACTTAGTTGAATCCACCTTCTTTCAAAAAATAATGAAAGCTCAAAAGAAAGAAATAACTGATGTTTTGTGAGTCGTATATAAGAGTAAATTAATGGATGTCAAGGGCAGGTAACAGAAGTGGGGAAATTGCACCTACTTTACAATTTTATGTACATTTTTGCACCTTTAGAAACTTTATGGGGTTAGGTGCCCCTTACGCATAACTTTATTGTTAAATTTTTCCCTTTGCCCCCTAAACAAAAAGTATTTTAAATTTTTTGGGCTGGATGTGTTATAAATTAAAAATTATGGCTAAACTATATAATGTTCCTAAACTTTTTCATATGTAAGTATTTTCCTTAACCTTTGAAACATTACA
Organism: Inga laurina; assembly: GCA_963855925.1. Lineage (NCBI taxonomy): Eukaryota > Viridiplantae > Streptophyta > Magnoliopsida > Fabales > Fabaceae > Inga > Inga laurina. The sequence goes on along the minus strand of OY979708.1, from coordinate 17,301,405 downwards.
ATAAAGCTCTTTGGAATCTGAACATTTATATTTATATAGATAATTCTCATGCTATTGATTTTATTCATTATTCATTTATAAATAACTTAAAGTTTAAGGAGTTTGTCTAGTTTGAAAAGATCATATGCATACAAAAATAAATTTATGGGGCATAAAATTGATAGTTTGAAATTACCTATATAGAGAGGGTTTCCTATTAAGGTTAATGAGGTTACTTGTACTTCAAGGTAGTTTCATGTAATTTAGTTAAAATTTCAATTTGAATTTACATATATAAAAGCCGTCGTTTTACCATGAAGCCTGAGCCCTTCGGTTCCATCGAGCCCTCTAATTCCGCGATCTCCCTCGACGAGACCAAGAACAGCGCGCGACGGCAGCCCCTGCCTCACACTGCGACCACCATTCCCGTTTCACTTTCGGCGAGACTTCTCATTCCAGTGGTTCCTTCTCTTTGGTTTTGGCCTTTCGGCAACGGTGGGGACGGTATAGAAACCGCTGCAGCGACAGCGCAAAAGAATCAGAGGAGTGACCGCTTACATTCTATAATAATATTATTAGCTAGTTTTTAAGTGATCAGTGGTAATGCTTCTACTTTCCAATTCATTCGATTTTCTTTGTTTATACTCTTAGTTTTGGGAATGTTTAAGCCTGCAGAACCATATAACTGCACTTGTGTGTGAAGTAATTTAAGACTGCAGAACCATTTGATAGACTTTGGCCTCACATTTATGAGTTAGGTATCAGAATGTTTTTGAGAGTTGTGTGTGTGAAATATTTGCCTCCGAATGAATTTCTGGTTTAATATTAAAAAAAATTAGTAAATGATAAATACAAAAATCAGCTAGGGTTATGAGTCCTAATCCCTTATCTTTGTGAATTGTCTTGATTTTCCCCTGTCGAAGACTATCTTCATTATGGTTTTGCAGTAATCATCTAGTGTTGGCTATTAGTAAGCTTTTATTTCTCTTTTCCGTCCATGCACATCTAGTGACTCTTGGCTATCAGTAAGCTTTTATTTCTCTTTTCCGTTGCTTCCAGTCACATCTAGTGACTCTTCGGCTTGTTATATCATCATTGGTCATTCAATTCTGTTTTTGTAGGCGCTTTAAGATGTGGCATTAGTGTAACTGCTTTACATTGTAAACAATTAAATAAAAAAATTAAACGAGCCAGTCTTCCACTTATTTGCTTCTTAATTGGCAGTGCATCAAGGATATTTCATAAGGAAGTCCAAATGACCGAGCCTGGTAGCTCAGAGTTGAAAACCACAACAAAATCTCATTCCATATTTAGGTGCAAGAAATGCCGAAGAATTGTTGCTTCAGAGGAGAATATAGTTTCCCATCAACATGGAAAAGGCGACTCTAGCTTCAAGTGGAAAAAGAGGAGTGGCAACCAATGGGACAAGGAAAAGCAACAAATAGAGTGTACCTCTTTATTTGTGGAGCCCATGAAGTGGATGCAAGCAGGTCTTTGTGCATTCCCTTCATAAATTCACTTTGTTGCCACAATATTACTCTCCATGCTAACTCTATGCACATATTGATTGATTTTGGCAGTACAAGAAGGTAACGTGGAGGATAAACTTCTCTGTATGGGCTGCAATGCTCGTTTGGGTTACTTCAACTGGGCAGGCATGCAGTGCAGCTGTGGAGCCTGGGTTAACCCGGCGTTTCAGCTTCATAAAAGCCGATTAGATGAGTGCTATATGTGATCATTTGCCAGTACTCATTCGTCAGGGCTTTCCTAGCAGAGGGGTGTGGTTTCAAGCTGAAGTTAGATTGAATGCTAGTAATGAAATGAACATGTTCTTCTCATATCTATCTGCATTATTATTCTCCTTTTCTGCATGTTTTTCTTTCCTTCTTGCATGGTCTGGTATAATGGTAATAAAAGCATCATTTCTTTCCTTCTTGCATCTTGAGCTTTAGTGGATTGTCTGGACTGAGAATAAGTTATATACTACTTTATACCATGATAATGGTCAAAGTTTTGTACTGTGGAAACCTTGTGTGCCTTACCTTACCATAACTTCTTTAGTTACCGACTCTAGAGTGAAAGACAGCTTCCATAATATCTCTGTGATGCATTTAATTTCAGTTATTGATATGAAACTTTCATATTTTCATTACGTTGTGTGATGTATTTGAAGCCTATGTATGCTAAAGCGTTTCTAAATGGAAGAAATTTATCAACCTCTATGAATGATAGATAAACCATACCTTAGATTGAACTGTCGAATGGGAAAAAATTAGTGTTATTGTACAGCTTTTTATTGGATAAGTTCACAAGTTTGAGTTGGAGATTAGTCAATCCGAATAGCTGATGCCCTTTGAAATGTGAAAACAAAACACCCGGTTCCTGATCCAAAATCATGTCCCCCAGGCTCGATGGGCTTCTATTTATCGCTACTTGTGACTTTTTTCCTTTTTAATTACAAAGACTAGTTTTGCCGACCTCACTTAAGGACTCTTGTGATACAAAGACAGACTTTACATTTGAAGTAGCCTAGCCCACCTCCGACCTGCACCAAGAAGGGTGATCGTGGGATTTTGTTTTCCTCATGTCGTCTTATTTTTTTTGGTAACTAAAGAGGATAATTATCTTTTCCTAGTATAAATCGGCCAAGCTATTGGGTGAATTATTTGTGCCTGTTTGGATTAGCAATAGAAGCTATTTTTCTAATGTAATTCATGATGTATGAGGTGAGTATGTAAGTATATAAGAGTTTTATTTTGACTTACGTGAACGTATTTTTGTAACGCTAATTCAAACATGCCTTCTGTCATCCGCACTCATGTATATCATCTTTTAGTTTGTTTTCTAATTCAAATGAATACTAATTTAAGTTTAAGTAGTTGACTCTGACTTTTCGTACATGTCGTGACAAGAAGAAAAAGAAAAAAACTTAACTCATTGGCTCCCTTTTAGTAATTAAAAAAAAAAAAATAGCGTAGACGTAATCAAGGAATGACTTTTCCTATGAAATTTCCAATCACAATAACGTGTGCTCTAGCTCTCACAAATGCCAAAACCTAACCACCTTGACTAATTTATTTAACCTTCTCATGGCCGTCCTTCAAAATCGCATTAGCCGGTCTTCAGATGATTATTTACTATTAATTCGCGTCGTTACATATATATGCAAATGTCATTAAATTGATGTGAGGTAGGCAAACTGGCAAAGTGATCCTGTTATTATGTGATTGATTTATAAACACAATAGTTCTTTCTCAAATTTAAAGATATATTGATCCGTTAATCCCTGATCAATTGATTCCTACTGGTTTATCTTCAAATCACAACGAAAATTAATTAAGAGGATGATAGATGGATGGTGTCACGAAAGTATTTATTAGCTTAGTTAATTGCCTTATATCCCCCACCACCTTAAATTTGACTTCATAAACTATACATACGGTACAGAGAGATGATATATTATATAATACCATTGTTTTCGTAGTCTCCCCTATACAAGTTCTAAGCATTTGCATAGCAATTTCCAAATAATCTAAAAACACTCAAGCGATGAGGATATGCTCTCTTCAAATGATTATTATATTCTCTTGACCTCCAATTCTTTTCCCTGCAACTTCGTTCTGTCATTAGTGTGGCTTCTTTGGGCCTATAAATTCACCTTTATATGAAGCTCATATATACCCATAGCTTGTAAGCACCTTGGGACAGAATAGAAGCCAAGAGGTTCTCATTATAATGACGGTTAGATAATTATATCTTTAGCTTTGCTATTGCTCTTTCTGCCTCTCTCTACGAAGCATTTACACACACACACACACACAAGTCTCTATTGTTTCCCAAGACAAGTATATATCATACTTAACATGTTTTCTTCTCGGTTCAACAGTTTGATCAAAAGTTCATATGCATATATAACTGCATGAAGGAATATCATTTTCACCCATTTGTGAAGCTTACCGTATATGAAAAACATATATCAATTTGCAGTACATGAATCGGCTTATCAGGGTAGCTTGATGTATATATACTATCTGAGATCCTTAATATAAGATCTACTTTATTAGTGTTCAGTTTCACAGAGACTTAACTTTTGTCTTGTCTTGGTTTCTAGATAGTGGAGATGTGCGTGCACATGGACTGTGCAGGTTGTGAGGCCAAAATTAAAAAAGCTCTTCGGAGATTACCTGGTAATAAACATACACAAAACCTTTTCAACAACATTAAAATACACATAATTAACATCACAATATCTGGTTAATACATACACAACACTACTGTCTATGAATCAGGAGTGGACGATGTTGATATAGACATGGGAATGCAGAAGGTAACAGTGATGGGTTGGGCAGACAAAAACAAGATTTTGAAGACAGTGAGGAAGATGGGTAAAAGGGCAGAGTTGTGGCCATACCCATACAACCCTGAGTACCATGGCTTTATTCGCCAATACAACAACAACAACGACAACAATATTGACACTAATTATGATAGTTATAATAACAATTATGAGAGAAAGTTTTCTAATCATCATGTGACCTCGTACTCTGCGATACCCAGCAGTGCTGCTACTTATAGGAAGGCTTCCTCGTACAACTACTACACTCACGGCTATAACAATGGCGACAACTTTGGCTACTACCAACAGCCCATTGGTTCCTGCTTGGTCAATCACAAAGCTGTCACCATGTTCAATGATGATAATCCTCATGCTTGTTCCATTATGTGAGAAAAAAAAAATTATATGTATTCGCACTTCTCCATCACCTCTTTTCTTTTCTTTTTTTGGTCCATTTTATTGAGCCATCTAGCTAGGATCTAATCATGGAGTGCCGATATATATATGTATAGGAATGGTTTTTTCTCCTCACCGAGTTTGCATATATTTAGCTAAGGTGATTAATGAATCATTAGTTATTATGCACGAGTTTGAATTATATTATTTTAAGTGATTATGCGCTAGAAAATATATGAAGATAAATATATAATATGAGTTATGTCTTGTAAAGCACAAAATTATTTTTTTAGGGGTACTAAACTTGTTTAATAACTGGCTTCCAATTCATTAGTTATTCCTAAACAGGTTTAATAACTGTCTTGCGATACATTAGTTATGAGATTAACATTACCGGGCCGGCATGTTGATTACCAAAACTTTGGAAAAAATCTCTCAATTACGTAACATTAAATAAATACAAAAATGAAGCAAAATAAAACCCCTCATCAAGAAATACAAATACTATCATGTTAAATTTTTTATATTATGTTCGCAATTAAGGTTTTGCATCTTCTTATCTGCATGTAAATATGTCAATGACATGAAATGCATTATATTTTACCTTAAAAAAAAAAAAAAAGAATAAGGCTTGCACATGTTTGTATTAAAATATGATATGATTTGTTCGGAGAAGCAAAAATTCTTTAGGCTCTAGAAGAAGCACTTATTCGTTAATGAGGTTTGATACAGTTGGTTATGGTCTTACCACCCCGATCACAAGGGAATGTGTTCGAACCCTCTGACTGATGGAGAGACCTTGTTGGTAAGCGATCTCGTAAGTCCCTTATAAGCACTCAAAGAGCCCTGGGGCTGTGTCCTGACCTTGATAAGGGACCGGTGCCGAAGTTGTCTAAATTTTTGTGTATCAAAAAAAAAGAAGAAGGAGAAGAAGCACTTAGTCCAATAAAAAAAAAAAAAGAAATCTGAAATCATGTGCCATGGTCGGCTCATGAACGTTGAAAGGTACCCAAGAAATGTCTTGGGAGCTTCAAGCCTGGTGTTATATTGAGTTCATCCATGATTTCTGGATCATTCTTTGCTCAAGTTCTCGATTGCAAGATGAGAATGTGAATTCTGGGCAAGATTTTTCACTCACACAATAAATAAGTGTGAAAATAAATAATCTCTGTGCTGTTGGTTGTTCGGGGCTCCGAGAATGATCACAAGACGGAGAGTTACCCGAGCTGCTCGTGGTTTGCGTGTTTTATTGGAGATAACGATGGCGATATACCCAACAAGTTCAAGAAGCTGAAGGCAGGTGGGCGGTTGACCCACCCTTCGTTTCAAGCGACTCGTAGCATTGTTTCAGACCAGAGTTTCTTCTCTTCCTTTGATTTCTGTGTGAGCCAGAGCCTCTCATTTTCACTCCACCTCCATTGCTATCACATCAGGTACACTTTGCCCATGTAGAATCAGAGCCTTCTTCTATTTTCCGACTATTTTGTCATTCGCGTAATAGCAAAGATGCAGCAATCTTCTTATAAAAAGACAAAAGGGGAAAAAAACAAGAATCTGCCAATAACTGTATCTGAACCACTGACCCTGCAGGGAGAGGAGATATATAGATTTCTGGTCAGCTGCCGTGTGACGAGCAGGTAATGGTGGCATTTTCTATGCAGACTTTGCTTTCAAAATTGAGACAGAGAAATAGAATTATAAGAATTAGGGTCGTTTTCTCTCGGTTTTGCTCTTTCTGGAACGTTCTTTCTGCGTGTACAGGGGTTTACTTTTGGGTTAACTGTTGGTAGACATGGGGAAACTGTTTGTTTGTGCATTATTTTAATATGGCAATGGTCCCTTTGGTTCACGCTTGGGGTGGAACCTCTTGGGGAATTGATAGTACAAAGAATATCTCGCAAGGTCCAATCGGGGCGTCTTCTCCCGCGTCGTCATTGTTTTTGCTGCGTTTTTCTTCATCCTTTGCCTCCAGCTGGGGTTTGAGTTTCGCTTCTAGTAATTACTCCCTGTTATTTTGATTCTCAGTTCTCAAGCTTTACTTACTTCTCTACCGTACTTATTAATTGCGTAGATTGCTGATTGCCCCATTTATATATTCTGGACTTGGCTGATTTTTAGTCTCAGGCTCCCTTTCCCCGTTTTAATTTGGATTTTGCGTATTCTTTTGATTTGAAGAGCTTTGCTTCTCCCCTTTTGCGGTTCTTTATGCGCCATTTTTCTGACGGCAGTTTCTTGTTGTAACTTGAGGTTTAATTGACGTGCTCTTGTCATTTTTGTACATGGTCGCTTGTGGTATTTGGGTAGCTCATGCTTAGTTTTCGGCTATTACTTTGCCATTATCAACTGCTGATTCAGAAGGTTTCTATTGCCGTTTTGAGAATCTCTAGTTCAGCTTAAACTAAGACCCTTCGTGTTATCTCGAAAGGAAACAAAAAAACCACCCTTTAGGTGCCAATGACCTCTCTTTGACTCATCTACAATATTTCTTTTTCACATGATTGAAAGCATTAGTATATGGATATGAAATTTAAAGAAATGTTGGCAAATCCAGATTATTTTTTAAAATTTTTTGTTGTGACTAATTGGGTTATTTGAATAGCTTACAATCATGCATATGAAAGCTCTTACTTTTACTGGCATCATTTTGCCTCATGGGTACAGCGGCTATGGCAGAGACTTCAAGATGCAAATTGGATACTAGTTTTTATTTTTTAATATCTAAGTGACACCTGATGTTCCTGGAGATAAGAAATATACTATCCATTGTACAATGAATCAAGAAGAATGAGACAGGAGGTAGTTGATGAGAATTCAAGTGTGACTCTGGACTTATTTTAACTTATTTAGAAGATTAAGCAGTAGCCTTTGCTAAATTCTAAATATTGGAATTCAAGTCAGTAATGCAAACAATTGGGCAAGAGTTTGCTGCTATATCACGTGATACTGATCTAGAACTTTAGATATGATGCAATGGTGCAATACAATTTTTTTTCCTCATGATGACCAATAAAGAGACGTAACTCTGTCCGACTAAAAGTGTCAAATTACTTGTTTACCCATAGCAGTGATTACAAACCCCATCATCATGTAGGACAGTGGTTTATGCACACTTGGTGTGATTTTTGTGTGTTTAAAATTAGATATATCACCCTACATGGCTTTCTTCTCTCGAACCTCTCTTTTTAAATTATTATTTCCAGTGAAATGAACATAATAATATTGGTTTCAAATATAATCAAAATATTCTTACTTCCATAATTTCCCAGTTGTTTACATTAAAGGCTGGCAGATAAACTTGTGTAGGTGCATATAGTGGACAGAGATACCAAGTATTATAGCTAAAGCTATGGATGCCACTGCTACTGCGGAAGGAAAGTCTATAGCTAAAAGTACTAAGAATATGGATAATGACCCCGATCATCTTCTCATTCTTGTTCATGGTATCATGGCTAGGTACATTTATTTATCTTTTTTTAAATGTTTCTTGCACAATTCTATGTTCAAGTTTGAGTAGAAGTGCGTTGTAAAGCACATCTGGTTAATGCTTTTATTTGGAAATGGTATATCTAGTTATTCTAAAAATGAACTAAGATTCTCATTTTTGCTAATAATGCTGCCAAACATAGGTTTTGTTTCATATAAGTTCTGACATCTAATGCAATTCTTCCATTCCAAATGCTTTATTGTGAAGGAGAATTCAGGGTCTTGGAATCTAATATTGACTGTTGAGTACAGCAAGAGAGATCCCGGTTTTAGTTTTTCTGTCAATTGTAAATCTGCCTCACTAGTATGGGGAATATTTATAATTGGTGCATGTTCATTTGGTAACGAGAATACGATGGATGGATTGAAAAAATATTTCACACCCTTCTTTCGAAGCTTTTCCTTTGTTTTTTTAAAGTGCAAATTGAAGAATGAGTATTTTCAACAATTTTCATGGCTTTTTCATTCCTTTGCTGTTAGTCTTAATTTTAGTTTGTATGTAGATGACTTATTTCTCAACTAATGCAGCCCAAGTGACTGGACATATGCAGAATCAGAGCTTAAAAGGCGTCTTGGAAAAAATTTTCTAATTTATGGTATCTGGTGTTCATATCTATTTTACTTGTGTTCAATCCATTATCTTTGTTTAGACTAAACTGTTACTTTTTAAGAGACACCTAGTTGCAGAAAGTCTTACTCTACTGCAAAATGATTAAAGCTGTCATTCAAAGGTGGTGGAAAGTGTGTGTATCCCATGTTCAAAGGTTATCAAACCTGATATGGAACAACTGAGATAGTTTAAAATGGTTTTGTGATTGATTGGAGCCAACAGAATGAGATAATAAGGTCTAGTCAAACTATATCTACTTTGATTTAGCTAAACACTGTCAAGATTAAGTTGGCTAGCAAAACCATATTCTCACTCGTTGATCATTTTTCTTTTTATAATGTACCAGAGTTTTTGTATATCAGTTGAACAGTAGTTAGTCTATTATGGAAGCAGTGATGATAATTGACCTGCAATGTGTATAAAGGACGTTTCTTGAAAAGAACAGTTGTTGAGTGCGTCAATCAACGGGTCTGAAATAAATGATTAAGTGGAAGTCCTTATGATTATTTGATGTCTGCAGCGAGCTCTTGTAACACTTACTCTAAGACATTAGCTGGGATTGATGAAGCTGGAAAGCAATTGGCTGATGAAGTGAGTCCTGAAACACATGCAAACTAACGTATCTAGATTAAGGCCTCCAATTTTGATTCTGATAACTTGAAGTATATTTTCACTACTTCAGGTTGTATAGTTATTTTATTATTATTTCAGGTCATACAAGTTGTAGGGAAGACAAAGAGCTTAAAAAAGATATCCTTTCTAGCCCATTCTCTTGGTGGCCTATTTGCTAGAAGTGCAATTGCTGTTCTCTATTCATATCATACCTGTAATACCGACCAACCTAGCAAAAATTGCATAATAGAAAATTCACAGGGAACAAGCTTTTCAACTGGAGGGGTGATTGCTGGATTAAAGCCAATTTATTTTATTACCCTAGCAACTCCCCATCTTGGTGTGAGGGGGAAAAAGCAGGTTTGTTCTGGACAATATAACTTGCGGTGATACTTTCGTTAGCAACTCCCCATCTTGGTGGCCTTTTCTGTTCATGTTGATTGCTGAATGGTTATAATTTTGACTTACTACCATTTTTTTTTATACCCATCTTCATATTGAAGCTCTGTAGTGAAGGAGTTCATTATGGGTGGTGCATACCTTTATTTCTGATTCTTTTTTTCTTTTACCTATTTTCCTCTCCCCCCCCCCCCTCCTTCTCTGTTTATATTTATTCTATTCTGTTTTTTTTTTTTTTTTTTCGGGTTTAATGTAGCTGTATCTCTCAACTGCTGGTTTTGATCAAATTCATGCGTGAGCTCCATTATTTCCTGAATGAACTATCTCTCAGTTTTTCCTCCAGAAAAATTTTCCCTTCTTTATTTTTGTGTTGCTTTCATCAATTCTGAGCTGAGATATGACATCACTTTATATTTCTCAATGTATGGATCTGCTGAAAATAATCTTTTCTTAGTCTCTTGAGTTGATTCATGCCGTTTTTTCCCCTTAAACGTTTTTGATATTTTCTTTGATGCATCTATGAAAGATTTTTGGAGATACAAAGAAACAAGAATGGAAAGAGGAGAAAATGTTCTCAAGTTTTGCACAATCTCAGCTCCAGTCTGATGGACCAATAGCTCATGGACCCACAATTAATGGGCCAAGGCTAAGTGAGGAGTGTGTGAGGTTTGTGTGTGTTTGGTGTACGTGTGCGCATGAGTGAGAGAGGGGGGGCGGTGCAATGTACTGTTGTATATATTTGGGAAAAACGGGTTTGGTAGGGTTTAAGCAGACTTTTGAGTATAGTGAGGAGTGGGGGTTTGGTCTCTCGAATAACAGACTGAGAGATGGAGGAAGTTCATCTTGCCTCATCATTTGATCCTTTTACTTGGTATTTTGAGTGTTTTCAGTAGCTTATTTTCTAGTGAGTGGTGGTTAATTTCTGCTGTAACTGTCCCTATTTCTTATATATATACAAAGTCCATGTTATATTTTCATCATTTGGTTTGGGCTCCACCACAGTCCCAGCACTAAAAGGAACTTAAATTACGCCTTTCATTTTTTGGCTATCCCTTCGAAACCTGAAACATAAAAATGATGGAGGTCGTTCTTGTAATTGTGAGAACTGCAAGAGACAGCTAGAAAGCAATATTAAAGTTCTATGCTCTTAATCAAGACCCTGAATATGTTTAATATCTGGATTATTCTTACTTTAATCCTTCATGTAGATGTTGCATCCTTACTTGCTCTTGCTTTTACATGCCCTTCATGATTCTTTTATTATAATGAAAATCCGCACTTTACAAGAATTTTAACTGATTGTGCACATATTTTTCAGCTTCCATTTCTATTTGGCTTTTCTATCCTTGAAAAGCTTGCTCCCCCTCTGGCTCCTCTATTGTTTGGACGAACTGGCGGTCAGCTGTTCCTCACTGATGGTAAACCGAACAAACCACCCCTTCTGTTGAGAATGGCCTCTGATTGTGAAGATGAAAAGTTCATGTAAGTTTATAAAAAAAAAAAAAAAAAAGACTTTCTGTGCTTACTATAGATTCTTATCTCTCAATCTAGTGCTCACGTGACTAATTTTTTTTTTTTTTTTGTAGATCTGCGCTAGGAGCATTTAGATCTCGTGTGGTTTATGCTAATGTTTCATATGATCGTATCCTCTTGAATCTCACATTGTATGTCTTTATTCACCCTCCATTATGGTAATTTCTTTGACTTTATATAGATCTGGTTGGGTGGCGTACTTCCTCAATAAGGAGGGAAACTGAGATTAGAAAGGTGAATAGAACCATTACTTTGGATCTGTTTTTACTTTCCTTTTGGTTATTGGTCTCTGATATATGTCCTTCACTTGCACATAAACTGTTTGTATGAAAAAAACTAAACAGCTAGTAGGATTGTCAGTGTTATTCTTAATCTCAAAAGTTGGAACTAGTCTGCCTAAGCTTTGAATTAGTTTGTAGGCTTAAATCAAGCATTTGTTTTAACGAGTATGACTAGAGTAGAATGATCTCGTTTCATGATAGGCCCAAAATGGAGGTCTATAGTGCTGTACTCCATTTAGACTAAGACTACACATCAACCTGAGAAACATAATTATGACAAATGAAGTAAAGTACATGACTTTAGAACGTTCACAACACACTCTAAGTGGGGCATTATTGATATATGTGAATACAACATCTGACAGAATGAAGGGCCCGCCACACATGGCTGTAATTATGCATTCACTTTCACTTCTGTCAGGGGCTTTTTTTTTATTTTCACTCAAGAACTTCACTGGTCTGACTGTTGACTGGGGCCTTGCCATTTGAAATGGTCAAGACGCTTTTATAATTTCAACTGTCTGCTCAGTTCATTTGTTGGCCGTAAAAAGCAAAAGCCTATCCTGTCCTCTAGCTTCTCTTTGGCTTTCACTACAGTGGCAAAGCTTTGTTAGCAGAAGATTAATAATTCTTGGATCAAAAACTGAATAATAAGCATGAGTAGATCTATCCATGCGTGGCAGGGGATAAAATCCTTTGAAAAGAGCTATGAAGTCATGATGATGGATGATGGTAAGGGTAGTTACTCCTAGTTGTTTGGAGGGGTTGTGTATGTCAAGCTAGAAAGATAAATTAGTGGATGAAGTAGGAAAAAGAACATTACTTTACATTTAATTATCAAGAATGTCTAATCTCGTATGTTTCATTAGCAGCCTCCTAACCAATCAATTGATGGATACGAGCATGTGGTAAATGCGGAATATTGCCCCCCAGTTCCCTCAGATGGCCCCAGTTTTGCTCCTGAGGCAGCAAAAGCAAAGGAGGCAACACAAAATGCACCAAATATACAGAATGCTACCAAATATTACGATATTATGGAAGGTAAGTGCTATTACCAAGGAATAAATTACAGACCAGAAATGTTCCAGGTGGGGTAATTAATCTCTGTACCACTGAAGCTGACTTGTGTTCACATGACAGAGGAGATGATACGCGGATTACAGCGGCTGGGATGGAAAAAAGTTGATGTCAACTTTCACTCATCAAGCTGGCCTTTCTTTGCACATTACTATATTCATGTATTGGATCAACACTTAAAAAAAGATATATAAGCATCTTAAGTACATTTTCCTTCTGAAGTGTTGTTGGTTTGCTCTATGGTTGTTCTAAACTTGGATTTCTGCAATATCATTTTAGGTGAAAGATAAGAAGCTTCACAGTGCTGGTATAGGAGTAATTGCTCATGTTGCTGACAGCATAAGGCAGGAAGAAACATCTCTTTTAGCTGGGAATGTTCAAAATTTTGGGCGCTAGCTTGTAAGTTGTAACTGGTGAATGTAAAATTGCAACAACAAATGAAACGGGTCTGTCTTTACTGTGCAAGGTTGAAGTGATCTATATTCTATCTCAAGGTTCATCAATAATAGTTGGGGCAATCTTATAGTAGGATTTACGTGAATGTAATTAAATAAAAATGCTACTATAATAGAGAGATGGATCATGATGACCAAAATTAGTTGTAAAGCTTGAAGCGTGAGATTTGTTTTAAACTCAATATAAGCATATGGAGTTCTCTTTTAGTTTTTGCAGGTTTAGAATAAACCAACCTAATGTCGACCAATCATTAATTTTGGTTAAATTGAATTTATATTTTTTTTCCGAAATTGAATATATACGAATTTGATGAAATTTGTTAAAATTTTGAAATGAATCAAAAGATATAAATGAATTGAATCTAGTCTATTTTACAATCATTCATCTTTGAAAAAAATTAAAATTAATAATAAAGAATACAAGAAAGAGAGGAAGGGGTTGGAGGTAGAAGGGAAGGGGAGGGATTGGCAAAGTGGTATCTTTGAGAAGAAAATACTACCTCATGTCATTAATATATTATCTCATTTATTGAAAATAACCTAATGCCCTTACTTGTGCATAAGATCTGATTTATAATCTTTAATTAAATTTTAAGCTATTTTCTATCACTTTGATGGTCAAAATAAATATTTTCAGTCACCATATCGCCATGTATTTTATTTTCTAGGTTAATTAGTCATCAATAAAAACATAAATTTTTTAATGAATTACATGATTAATTTAATTAATTAATGTGTGGGAACGAGGTCAAATTATTAAATAAATTGAAGGGTCAAGGGGCAATTTTGTCTCAAAAGTGTAAAAAAAGTAGCAATTTTACCCTAGTCATTATTTCAGTTAATTTTGACCGTTTGTTTATCAAATATGCTAAACTGAGAGTCCACATATTATACATGTCATTTTTGTTAATGTGCAAATTTGCTCCAGAAAATTTTAAATCTAATTTTGAAAACAAATGAAGCAAATGAGATAAGAACTTCTGGAGTAAATTTATACCTTAATAAAAATGACGTGGATGATTTGGGGACTATTAATTCCACATAATTGATCAATTAACGGTAAAAATTAACTTAGATAGCAGCCCAAATAAAATTGCTTCCTTTTATACACTTTTAAAATAAAATTACTCAAAAAACTATCACAACAAAATTAAACCTAAATCACAACATGCCAAACAAAATTGGCCTTTACCCTGAACTGAAAATTGTTAGTGCGCTTACACGCAATCGTGAACAAAGTGGAGCCTAAAAAGTGCACTTTTTTTTTAAGAAAACAAAAAAGACAAAAGTAAAAATAATTTCTCAGCAAAAAAGAAAGGAAAAAATTTTTTTATTATCAGACACGATGCCAGCTCATTTGCAATCATATTTCTTCCCCTAACCTCAATCTCTGCATCAGTGCGTGAAATGACTTCCATAGGTACGATCGGACACGTGGAACGAGGGAACTAATCTCATCTTCACTCTCCCAACCGCGAGTGGGCATCATCTTCGTTCCTCGGCCTGTCTCCATGTCCCACGGTCTCCGATATCGCCAGTTCGCAACTCCTCATTCACCAACCACGACCGCCCTGTAACGTTTCCATTTGCGCCAAATTGCAATAAACCCATTGAGGTAGCCAAAGGGCGTCATCTCTAGAGAGAGAAAGTTTAGACTTGACTGCGAGGAAGAAGAGAGAGAAGCTAGCAGATCGGCTATGGCGTCGACTAAGGAACGTGAAAACTTTGTCTACGTCGCCAAGCTCGCTGAGCAAGCTGAGCGCTATGAAGGTCTTTTCCTTACTCTATTCTTATGAGGTTTCTGTTATTCATTTCTTCTGTAATGAGAATCTATGTTCTGTGGGGTAATTAACGATCTCTGCGAAGATTTTTCCCCGTCCGAAGTTTTTTTTGTCTTTATTTTTTGTAGGATTTGTTTTGGTCTTGCGCAAGTAAAATTGGAGCTGTCTTTGTAAATCTTTGTTGAGAACAATGTAATTTTTTTCTTTTTGTAGAAATGGTGGATGCCATGAAGAACGTAGCCAAGCTTAATGTTGAATTAACGGTTGAAGAGCGAAACCTTCTCTCGGTTGGGTATAAGAATGTAGTGGGTGCAAGGAGGGCTTCTTGGAGGATTCTGTCTTCGATTGAGCAGAAAGAGGAAGCAAAGGGGAACGATCTGAGTGTGCAACGTATAAAGGAGTATAGACAGAAGGTGGAATTGGAGTTGTCAAATATCTGCAGCGATATTATGAGTGTTATGGATGAGCATCTTATTCCTTCGTGTTCTGGTGGTGAATCCAGAGTGTTTTTCTACAAAATGTATTTGATTTTGGTTCTAAGTTTTTCTTTTTCCTTTCAGTTTTTTTCCCTCGAGAGTTTTAAATTTGAGAATTTTTATTCTTTGACTTTTTACTGTAACGTAGGAAAGGTGATTATTACCGGTATCTGGCAGAGTTTAAGTCTGGTGATGAGAGAAAAGAAGCAGCTGATCAGTCCATGAAAGCATATCAGGTCTAATCTAATTCATAAATCTTATATTATCATCTGTTTTGTCTTGTTTAAAATATCGTTAAGTTGGTTCACAGCCAAACCTTGTGATTCATGATGTTTGAATTGAGTATTTGCTTGGCAATTGGCATGAATCTGGCATCTGAAGCCAGAAAAGAAAAATGGTACTTAATGGTTTTCAGGTATTTTAGTAATATCAAGCTACAAATGTTAATATAGATTTAGGAAAAGTGGAAGCAACTATGGTATTAATTGAATCCTGCCTTTCTTTACCAAGTTTGTATCTAACAATTTATTCTTGTAACTCTGGTTAGTTGAGTCAAATAAGCTAATAACTATTTCACAGTCTTGTCGAATATGTAAAATTCTGAACTTCTAGATGATATTTGTGCCAGAAAATATTCTTGCTCGGTGGGATACACGGGAAATAGAGAGGAGTGTTTGCCAAATCTTTATCCTTGAGCACTTTTTTTGTGCCTCCTTAGTCTTTAACCTGGCGTCTAAGCGCACTCTATATGTTAGTTAATGCAGCTTCTCAAAATCTTCTTGTTTCTGTGCTGTTCTTTCCTCCCACCCTTGTATCCTCTTTGAGGCGCTGCCAACTTTTTGGGTTATAAATCTGTTTTTTTTATGTTATTTTTCCCCTTTTTGCCTGATGAGAGATAATTAGGATCTTTGAGAAGTCAATGAGTAGTACTAATTTCGGTGACTTGAATTTTAGCTGTAGAGTGAAGACAGTGAGAGTTACAGGTTTTCAATTATTGTTCCCCAGTTCCCCTAGTTCATGTCGGTGGCTGACCCTTGATAATTTGCATTTGCAGACAGCTTCCTCTACAGCTGAGGCTGAATTACCTCCCACCCATCCCATCAGATTGGGTTTGGCTTTGAATTTCTCTGTCTTTTATTATGAAATTTTGAACTCTCCTGAAAGGTACGCTTAATGTTAACCTTTTCCTGACAGGCATTATGGCACCCTTTTCACCTGGGCTCTTGTTCTATCGTTCAAAAAACTTATACAACATACTTTTCATTTCAGAGCATGTCACCTTGCAAAGCAGGCCTTTGATGAAGCAATCTCAGAGTTGGATACTTTGAGTGAGGAGTCTTACAAGGACAGCACATTGATCATGCAACTTCTGAGGGACAATCTCACCTTGTGGACTTCCGATATTCCTGAAGATGGAGGTAATCACAAAATGGAAATGAATATTTGTCATCCACTTTGCCACTCTCATCTGTAATTGAAATATATTTATGTCTTATTCTAATTTCCAATATATTCTTTTGATTATGGATTATTGGATGGCATTGCCATGGGCTATAATTGGTATGGTTGTTTGTGTCTTCTCTCTCCTTAATGAAATGGAATATTGCTGATAATTAGCAATGCCTTGTTTGTGGTTTACTATGCTGTGCTGATAACACTTAAGCTTGGATTGCTATTTCTTCCTGTGTGTTATTGGTGACAGTGATAAATTACCAAAAAATCAGATCAAACTATTGGTTTTGATTGCTGGTTAAAAGCATTAAAGCTTATTAAAAAATTTCATCCTATGACCTTTGCAAATCCTTGATCTCTTCATTGCTTTTGTAATTATAGAATTAACATGAATGCAACTTTTCCAATTTCTTTCCTTTAGCTTTGATTTTTTTTTTTTTCATCCTCCTCTTATTAATTATTGGTGGAAAATTGTAACTCTGTTAGTCTAAGTTAAATTGTTACATTTTCTAGTTGATTATTAGTTTTTGGTAACTTGTGCTTATTAGAGCGCGCTGATGTTTTTCTTGAACTCTAGAGTGGCTTCTACTAAATGTTTTCGTTAGTGCTTCTGTTAGAGCTAGATGTTCTCTCGTTAATGGTTTTTGGATTATTCAAGTACGCCTATTTTAGGGTTATTAAGCTGTTTATGCGGGTGTTTTGTTGAGTAATACTTTCCATAGTCCTCTGTCTTTTTATTCTCTCATTTGTCTTACTTACTCCCTAGTTTCTTCCTCTTCTTTCTATTGTATATTAAGTTGATATTACATGTTAATACCCATTTAGCTTATCTGTGGGACCATGTCTGTTATGGTATAAGTATCCCATTCATCTAGCCATAAAATTGTATGCATGCTCTGTTTGCTCTTTTGTTCTAAGCACATAGAAAGCTTCAACGTAGGATAGAAACGAAAGCACTCTGGAAGAGATATAACTTGTTTTCTTAAGCTAGGCCAATGGTAAAGATTCTAAGTTGACCTACCTTCTAATGTCCAACTGATATCAATAATATAGAACTAGAAACAATCAAATGTTCTGTTTAGTTTCAACACATATTCCTGCAACGTTTTACTATTTACACATGCCATTTTGTTGTGGTTTTAAACTTATCTCAGGTGTTCTGTTGCATTTTGCTCTGAGATTTAGTTTAATTACTTCTGTGTCCTACTGACCCACTTCTGATAATTTGTCTGAGTTATTTGTACATTTAATCGAGTTCTTGGGTTGTGCACAGCTGATGAACAAAAGGAGACCAACCGGCCTGGTGGAGGCGAAGATGCTGAGGTAGGTTACAAAACCACTTAGTATATCTTCTTCAAGGGGGAAAATATTTTCTTTTGGCTTGTTTTTTCACCTTACCAGAGATATATGCATATATTTATTTTTTGCAGTAAGAAGTGACGAGTCCATTGACAAGGGTTTCATGTTGTCCATACAAGAAGGCTAGTCTCCATGCAACTCTCGGTGGTTTTTCCTTGTTCTCTTCCCTAGGAAGAAAGTTTATAGTTTACCATTATTGTGATAGAACCAGGAAGTTTTGTGCTAGAAACTTGCAAACCCTAGGGCTGTTATTTATTTCCCCAATTGACTAAGTGGAAGGCATTTAGATTTGCTATTGGAGTCTCTCATTCGGCACATCTCTCTACAGCTTCAGCGTGTTTGTATTTGGGACATAATTTGAACACAGTTTGGCTACGTGTCGATGGCTGCATTATTTTATCTTTAGTTAGTCCAAATGGCCAATCTTACTAGTTACAGAAAACTCCGGGAAACTTCCTTTGAAATGAGATTATTTGATCAGTTGGCGCATCACTACAATTTTCTTTCCGAAAGCGACCTGTTTTTGACTTTATCAAAACGTTTAAACTTTGGTATTCATTATTTCTCTTATGTTCCTTGGATTTATAGATGCAAGTCATGTCAGTTTCAAAGTTCAAACACCTAATCACGCCCATTATTGTGCACCTACCCTCCTTCGGATCTGCTGCTATACAAGACAGGGAAACTTGGAAGATAACTTTCTGAAAAGGTTAAAATCTTTGGGAAATCAAATAAGATGAATTTCGTTATTTTTCAGAGGGAACGGGTTGCTATTTTTCTTCAATATTTTTTATTCAATTGAAATTAAATTTTCATGCAATATTTTTGTGTGCATTTTTAAACGATGTTTTATATAGAAAATAAGTTAGCTCCTTTGAGAGAAAATGATTAAAGAAACAAATATTTTACCCAAATCAAACTCTTGTTTTTATCATACACATATATATAATATCTGAGATATGAAATATTATCTATATTTATATATACTAGACTCGGTTCCTTTAGCAAGTATTGCTTTATATATTCTGGCAAAAAAAAGTATTGCTTTATATATATATATATAAAACAAACATTTAGCAAGTATTAGTATTATGATTATAATGATTATAGTTTTGTGTTTTTTACTTTAACTTTGATTTTTTTTATTCTTTTATCCTCCTGCTATTAATCCAAGTTTTATTTATATACATCTAAGACAAATACAGAAAACTGCCCGTTTGTTTTAGCGATTCGATTGCTTATAAGTTGCTTTTTAATAGTGATTTACGGTATACGAAGTAAGTATGTGAGAGGGGTTGTATCTCGATTTACGTAAAAAGCAACTTATAAGCAATCGTAACGGCCAAACAAACAGGCATATTAAAACTAAAGAAATTTTAGCAAAGAAAAAAGTTAGAACTAAAAAAATATGACTTAGACTACCCGCAGACATGAACAGAAAACGAGCAAACTTCAGAAAAAACAACACCAAATCAAAATTCTTGAAGAGCATGTAAATCTAAATCCTCCACAGTCCACAAACAGAGCCCCCTTGGCTGAGACTTGAAAACGTGAAAACAAAGAAATTGGACTTGTCTTCTTTATCTCTTTTTTCAGGCACATATATCATCATCATGAAATCTCACGTAGTTGGTCTAACGATATAAGGTTTAGCGACCCTCTATATCTTGAGTTAGAATCCTAAAAGGGATATTTATATTGGAAGGGATAGTAACGAACCCTAAATCAGATACTAAATGATAATATAAAAACAAATATCCTCTGATAATCCTATTTAAGATATTATCGCACACTAATGTAATTCTAATATTAATTTATCACGTTCCGAGGGACTACAGTGCACAACTGGTGGTTGGACTCGTTCACTTTCTTTTTTGATAAATGACTTGTCCACTTTGAAGAACTATATACATCAAAGCTCATCAACTGGCGGTATTATGGACCGTCGAATCTGCCCAATGATATCCTTTGTAAACATAGCTCGTTAATTCTCCTGTTAATTCGAATCCGCCACGAACAGTAATTTGAAATTAGTCAATACAATAGAGGCCATGGTTCATCGGAAAACAAGGGAAAGAGGAGAACCGCAGGAAAATAACGGGCAACCAAAATTAGGCCAAGCCATTGCCGTATAAAATGACCGCAGTTCGCACAGTTACAATCAGCCCCTCCCTCTGCATCAAAATCCCAGCCACAACGAAGAAACAATAAAAGGCAAGGAATCGGAAATCGGCGATGGCGAAGTCCGGCGCGATCCTCTTTCTTGCATCTGCCCTTTGCTTGCTCTCCCTATCCAATCTGGCTGAGTGCCACGATAAGTTATTCGTGCAGGGTACCGTCTACTGCGACACTTGCCGGGCTCAATTCCTGACCCGCCTCAGCAGCTTCATGGCCGGAGCGACGGTGAGGTTGGAATGCAAGGAAGAGGAGGGCGGGAATGTGACGCTGAGCAAGGAGGCAGTTACAGACGAATCGGGTGGGTACAGTGTGGAGATCGAAGGAGATCACGAAGATGAGGCGTGCCAGGTGGTCCTTGTGCAGAGCAGAGATCCAGAATGTTCTGAGATTGATGTATCGCCTCTCGGGAATCAGGCGGCTAGGGTTAGCGTCACCCGCAACAACGGCATGGTTTCGCCGGTTCTGGCGGCGAATCCTCTCGGCTTCCTCCGCAAGCAACCGCTTCCTGAATGCAGCACCGTTTTCCAGGAGCTTGACCTTAGCCCTGACGGCACCGAGGCTCCCCTTCAGTGATGGATCTCATGCTTAACTAAGATTTAATGACTGACTTCATTTAATTTAATTGTTAATCCTCTTTTTCCCTCACTATTTGGTCTAAGGGAGGGGCTCTAGCTTCTTCTTTTTCCTTCTCAGTTCATAAGTATGGCATTCGCAGAATCTGATTATGAACACAACTAATCTTTGTGCCGATGAAGAACAATCATAAAGGACCGTCAATTATGTGAGCATCTTAATTCAAGGGAACCTTCATATAATTAGCTAACATCAGTCAAAATATTATGCCGAGTAAAAGTCAAGAAAAGGGGTAATTACAATGAAGGCCCATACAAAAAAAAAAAAAAAAATTAAGAAATGGTCCCTGAAGTTGTCAATATAAGCTTCTCAACTTGTTAATGGACGCTCCTCGACTTGTCATTAACAACTTCAGGGACCATTTTTTCATTTTTTTTTTTGTGTGGAACTTCATTGTACTTGTCCTTTAAAAAAAAGTTTGATAGTTCTTATTTTCAAATATAAAAAATTAATTCTTACTGGCAAAACAAAAATAATAATAATAATAAATTAATTCTTAGTTTTTTGAAAAATTAGAAACAAGAACATAGAGCAGATAATATTTATTAAAAAAGACTGTAAAAGTTGTAATTATTTAAAATGATAAATGATAAAAATATAAATTTAAAAATATTAGGGTTAAAGGATAAAAATATCTATAAAATTTTCTTAATAGCGCATCTATTATCATAAACTTTTTGTGTATGTAAAAATAACTATAAACTTTTAAAGGGGGTAAAAATGACACTTCTATTAAAACTAACTAATGGCCGTTAACTTCAATGTAAAATTATCAAAATACCCTTATCTAAAAAAAAGATTAAAAGGTAAAAATATCAATAAACTTTTTTCAAAAGTACATCCACCACCTTAACTTTTTTTTTTTAGATAGGGGTATTTTGGTACTTTTGCATAGAAGTCAACAGCCGTTAGTTATTTTTAACGAAAGTGTCATTTTTACCTCCTTTTAAAAGTTCATGGTTATTTTTATACTTAAAAAAATTTAAGATGATTGATGGAATTTTGAGAAAATTTTATGAATACTTTTGCTTTAACTCAAAAAATGCTAAATCGCCCTGAATAAACTTTCTACAATATCTCATAGTCTCATTCAATCTCTCAACGTTCTAGTTTTAAAGTAATTTGAATTTTATTTTCCACAAAAATTACAGCAGTCAAAATCATCTTCTTAACTTTGACTAAAACACTGCTAGTCCGAAAAAAAAATTAACTAAGTGTTTGTTTGGGATAATGATAAGAAAAATGACTTATTATGATTCTAATTTATTAAAAATGACTTAATAGAAAAGTTAGTTTTTGTAATGTGATTTATGTTTGGATGAACGATTTATTTTTAGATAATAAGTGCTTATAAATCGTGATTTACGGTATACGAGGTAAGTATGTAAGAGGAGTTTTATCTCTACTTACGTAATAAGTGACTTAATAGAAAAGCTGTAAAGTGAGGAGCTTATTTAATAAGTAGCTTATTCTACTCGTGATGCAATTAAAATAAGATGAACCAAATATTGAAAAAAGGGAACACGTTTTTATTTGGGCTTATTATCCAAAAAGGGCTTATTTTTACCCAATAAGCTGAACCAAACACACCATAAAACACCTAAATAATCAAATAATCAATATATCATTTAATTATTAACATATATATTGAACCATTTAAATCATTAATTTTTTTCTATCTTACATAATCTTATATAAAATAAAATTTAAGTAAAATGGACGAATTTAATTTAGAAGATTTTAAATTTTTTTTTTTTTTTTTGCCTTCAGAAGATTTTAAATTTTCTATCTAACATCTAAGTCGTTAAAAAGGCTTTGTCCCCACAAAAAAAAAAAAAAAAAAGAAGAAGAAGCGTTATTATTATTTGTTTAAATTATAGAATTTATTGATTATATTAAATTTTTTATTAACATTATTTTTTTGATTTACACAAGAGGATTCCCTGAGGTGGCAATCTAAAATACTATTCTTGAATAAAAATTATAATAGATTATCTAAGACTTTTTTTAAGCATATTAACATAAAAAACAATACATGGATTTTTATATATATAACCTTTCTTTAACATTTATAATAAATTATAAAAAAATCTGAGTTTGTCTAAAATTATATAATTTTTATTTTTAAATAAAATTTAAAGATGCTTGTACTAATTTTTTCAATAGATACATACATAAGCAGTAAAAGTTGAGAAAAATTTCATTGAATTTAGTGAAATTTAAATATTCATATTAGTTTTAAAAATAGGATGTGAGAGAAAATATAGGAGGCAAAGGTAATTTAATATTTTTAAATCTTTATTTTGATAATTTTTCATTCTAAATAATTATAATTTTTATGGTACTTCACAATAAATATCTTCTACTCTAGTTCCTAGTTTTAATTTTTTCTCTCTCTCTCTGTTTTTTTTTTTTTTTTTTTTTGAATAGGGTTAAGGTTCGCCATCATTCTAAAATATGCAGGCAAAATTAGAGAGAATGACCAATATAAAGGAATATTTATTAATAAGGGCCTTAAAATTGTAATTATTTTAAAAGATCAAGAATTTAAATATAAATCTTCAATGACAAAATTAACCATAACCAAACTCCCTACATTTTCTCTAACCCCCATCTCAACTATTTTAGGGTTATTAGATATCAATTAATAGTTCCTCCCCAAGTATGTCCCTAAATTAATTTGGCTTTTATTTAGATATTGAGAATCCTGTGATATTGATAGTTTATTTAGAAATTTATTATTTAAGAAATTTAAATTTTAATACTTTTCATTTTTATAACATTCTTTTTTAGTGCATCCCCTTTATTTAAGCTTTTTTCCCATGAAAAATGGCATATTTTTAAAAGAAATATATTATAAGGTTTTTTTTTGTTATTTTTTTAAAGTTTGTATAAATAATTAATATCCAGAAAGAGGAAGATTTCTAATTATTTATAAATTTTATATTTTATTTTAATTTAGATAACGTTTACAATAATATGATATATATGAGAGAGTATATCATAAAAATATTGAGTTACATGTAGATGCTTTTTTATCAAAATATACATGGAGATAGATATCATCGAATTTAATAACTAGCCGCCAAAAAGTAGGAAAGGTTAATTTCGTAATTAAAAATCTATGTTTTAATTGTTAATCCTTGAAATAAATTACAAATTTTAATATCCTTTTTAATAAATATTTTACTTTCTTAATCCTTTTCCATAATTCTCCCAAAATATCTCCCAACCAGCGCGTCTAATATCCTAATTTTTCCTAAGTGATTTGTAATGCGTCTATGACCTTAAAATATTTTTAGGTGCGTCTATTGTCATAAAATATTTTGTGGCACAATTTTCTCCTAGACATATTAATTTTTATAGGAGAAATTTTGGCCATACGTAATTTTTTTAGGACCAATTTAAACTTTACCTTAAACTTTCATAATGTGCTTTAAATGAAGGGGCATCAAATATCTAAAATATTTTTTTAAACAGTAACATTAGAGTATTGAAGACAGGTAAAAATATTTTAGGAGATTGGACTCTTCACGAATTACTTTAGGACATTTAAAGGCGCTGAACCCTTGAAAATGTTAAATTTATTTTATATATTTTCTAGTCCCAAAAGTTCAAAGATGGATTGTCAATTGCAAAGTTGCAATACGATACGTCATCTTTTGTCAGTTGCGGACTTCCAAGTGGACGCGTCCTTTGTTTGTTTCTGTTCTAAACAAAGTATTTTTACTTTTAGTTCCTTTTTAATAAGAATATAAATTATATAAAATAAAGACGATTATATAACTCAATTTTGTATGATATATGTAGTCTGCTCCTTATTAGTATTTATCGTTAGGACGAAGGAACATTTTGTTTTGTTTTCTAAATAATTGAAGGAATCATTTTGTTGATAAGGCAATTAAAAATTCGGTTGTGGCTTGTGATTTATAAATGAGTAATTTTAGGGGGAAATAAGTTGGCGCAAAAATGAAAAAGAATGGGTGAATATATTTTGATACGAATACGATTCCCTTCTAATTTGGGGGGATAATACGACAAATTAAATACAATAAAAAAGGCTTAATTTTCAAGTATACTAAATGACAAACAAAAGAAAACAAAGGTGTGGACAAAAAAGCTTGGAAGATAATAAAGTATTACTTCTTTTGCGTGTGTATCCACGATATCAATTATGTCACATCTGTTGAAAAGTAGGCATCTTTTATCTTTCTTTATTTTTTTTTTTTTTTGCTCGAAAGCATCTTTTATCTCATTATACTTATTTTTTTTTTTGCTCAAAAATCTCATTATACTTATTTAAGTAACGTAAAATTAAAAGACCCCCAAATATTAAAAATATCTAATGGACCCGGATCCAAAAGGGATTGAACATCTTCGATGCCTCTTGAGAAGAACAAAACAGAGACACAATAATTTCAAGGCCACGACTATGATAATAACTAAACCTGGAATTGGAATCTTTCCTCGTATATTTCTATTATTCCAAGTCATTGTTTTTAAAAAGTGAAGTCGAGGTTCTTAGGTTGTGTTGTATTGAATAGTATGAAACTAAGAATAAAGTGGCCGACCTCTGGAATGAATCAGGATCATGTTCACAAAACAGGCCTTAATCGATTGTCATAACAAAGACAGGTGAAGAAATATAATTAAATGTCACAATTTAATCTTATCCTATTTGTAATTTGGCTATTTACAATGTAATTGACCATTTCCTGATTTTGTACACACGTAAATTTATTTAACACCTAGGCTTTCGTGGATCACACTCCTGTTACCGCCAACCACCCCATCTTCTTTATCCATAATTAATCTGTAAGATTAAACCCCCTCAGTGTTATTATTTATTTATTAAAATTACAAGTTCAATATTTCTTTGTAATATCAAAATAATTGTGAGGCTACAATATATTTTATACTGCTATCAGATTCAAACCTGCTGGGTCCAATCAGAGGTAGATCTCTAGATGTGTTTTTCACTTTTTTGTATTCTCACCAACTCAAACTTAAAACCTTATACTTAACAAGTCAAGGTCTCTTTCACTCAATCAACACTTTTAGTATTAGTTTGTATTTATGAAAACATCAGAGGCAACTCTTTTGTTATAAAAAGAAGATTCAAGTGCGTTGGCTAATAATGACGGTGGAATTTGAATCATGTTCCTAATAACTGGTTTATGCTGTCCCTAATAATAATTAAGGAGAATTGTCCAAAAATACTTTGGAGGCAAATTAATTGCTGATTGTTACCAAGCATGCAAGCAATCTTCCGTGTGTGCAAACGATCTTTCGTTTTGTGCAAACCATCTTCCGTATGTGCAAAAATCTTCCATATAAATGTGTAAACAATTTGCCGTTGTGTGCAAAATATCTTCCATTATGTGCAACAGATCTTTCATGGTAGCAATCAGCAATTAATTTGCCTTCGAGGTATTTTTGGGCAATTCTCCTTAATAATTATTACTCATGTGAGTTATTAAGCAATGGCTAGTTCACCAAAAAAAAACATTGACCAAGGGCTAAATTATACGAGGATAAACTTATATCATTATAGTTTGTTAGAATCATATCCCGTATAATTAGGGTTGTACATCAACACTAGTAGGCGATCATATCACATTAATTAGGAAGATACATACTTGTATATATAAATAAGCTCACTTGTACATATTTTGATTCAAGGAATTCAGATTATTTTTCCTTCTCAGATTACATGGTATCAGAGCTTAGAGCTCTCTAAAATTGTTTTCTGGCATCGTATTGTTCATCCACGGTGACTATTCATCAGCACTGTTCATTATGGTACAATTATTACAAGGAACCTGATCATATTAAGAAAAAATGTCGTAAATTATAGAATAAACAGTAGTGTGGTCTTGCTCATATTGCCCAGACACCTAATCAGTCTAATTCTGGTCTATCATTTGCAGGGGCCCTAGCTATAGGTACTTTGTCCTCTGGTCTTGCTACTACTTTCACGAAGTTGGTCATTAATTCTGGTGCTACCAACCATATGACAGGTGACCATCATTTATTTTCATCACATGCCCCCTATGCCAACCCATCCGCTATATTTGTCGTTAATGGTTCCCTGGTCCGCGTACTTGGATCAGGCACCGTTAAACCAAATACATCTATTTTGCTATCTTTTGTTCTTAATGCTCCCTATCTTATGTTTAATCTTCTGTCTCCCAGTAAACTGACTCGTCATTTGAACTGTTTTATCTCACTATTCCCTGACCATTGTTTAATTTAGGATCTTTCGACGAAGTAGATTATTGGTTGAGGCTATGAATCTGGTAGGTATTACATCCTTGATGATCGGGTGCCGCGTTCTGTTGCTTGTTCTGGTGGGTCGTCTCCCTTTAAAGTTCATTGTCGTCTAGGTCATATGTCACTTTTGTCCCTCAAAAGGTTGTTTCCTCAGTTTTCTTTTGTGTTTGCTTTAGATTGTGAGTCATGCCAATTTGCCAAACACCATCATGTTCATTTGGCACCTCAAGTCAATGAACGCGTTGTGTCCCCCTTTAAATTAGTTCATTATGATGTTTGGGGTCCTTGTGCAGTTTTGACTTAGACTGTTTACCGATATTTTGTCACTTTTGTTAATGATTTTTCCCGAACCACTTGGCTTTACTTAATGAAACAACGTTTTGAATTGTTTACTCATTTTCGTAATTTCTATGTTAAAATTCAAACAAGTTAAATACTCCTGTGAAAATCCTTCGAAGTGATAATGCGAAAGAATATATTTTCCCCTATTCACCGATTATATGCATAGTCATGACATTCTTCATCAATCCTCCTGTGTTGATACACCTGCTCAAAATGGTGTTGCTGAAAGATAGAACCATTATCTCTTAGAAACTGCCCGAGCTCTCATGTTTCACTCATGTGTCCTTAAATCCTTTTGGGCTGATGCTATGTCTACTGCCTGTTTCCTCATTAATCGCATGCCTTCAGCTATCCTTAGTTGGGACGTTCTATATTCCGTTCTGTTTTCCACTATTAAGGGTGGAAACAGGCCAGGCCAGGCCATGCTTTTGCCTTAACATGCTTGGCCTGTTAAAGCACAAACTGGCCTGAGCCTGGCCTATGGCCTGTTGAAGGCAAATTTTTAGGTCTGGGCCTAGCCTGAAGCCTGTTAAGGAGGCCTGAATTTTTAAAATTTTTTAAGCAAACCGACAGGCCTACAGGCCACACTGCAAAACAGGCCACATGCCTCCTTAAACAGGCCGAAAACAGGCTAAAATTACAGGCTCAGGCGAAATTATCTTTTAACCCTTATTTAATTTTTTTAAAATATTTTTACAGACTCAGGCCGGCCTGACAGGCCTTGGCCTGGCCTATTAAGCAAAACATGCTTTTGTTTTGGCCTTGGCCTGGCCTTGCCTTTTAGCCTGACAAGCCAGGCCAATCACAGGCCAGGCTACAGGCCCCTGACAGGCCGCCTGGCCTGTTTCCACCCCTATCCACCATTAAGCTATTTCTTGTTGATCCAAAAATTTTTGGTTGTGTCTGCTTTGTTTGGGATGTTCGTCCAAGTGTCAGTAAACTAGATCCCAAGCCCTTGAATTGTGTCTTTCTTGATTATTTTTGAGTTTAGAAAGGTTATCGGTGTTACTCTCCTGAACTCTGTCATTATCTTGTGTCCATTGATGTGACCTTAAATGAGTCTTCTCCTTTCTTCAAGTCTTCGATATTATTTGGGTCTCCCTCTGTCGTTAATAAGCATGATGATGCCTGGTTTATCGTGTCCTTGTCTCACCAATACAGGATGCTATTCCGGAACCTGATATCATCGATGGTACTAATGTTGCCAATGTTTTGCCTTCGCTTTACTGACAGATTCCGTTCATGACTCCCTAGTTCCTGATCCTGATTCCTTAGATCCTGCCATTCCTGTCCCTGGTCTAATTGTACTTGATTTTGTTGTTGACCCATTTGATAACCTGCCTATTACCCTCTGAAAAGGTACTCATCCTCATTGTCCTCCCAAAGATATGATGAATGTACCTATATTATCTCTTCCTTTGTGTCCTACCAGCATTTATCCCATATTTCCTCTTCCTTTGTGGCCACCCTTGAGTTCATCTCCACCCCTACCACCCTTTACCAAGCCTTGACTCACCCTGGTTGGCGTGCAGCGATGGAAGAAGAAATGATGGCCCTTGAAAAGGCTGATACCTGGACTCTTGTTTATCTACCTTCATGAAGAAGGCTATTGTATGTAAATGAGTATTTGTTGTTAAGACTAAGGTTGATGGTTCCTTGAAACGGTTGAAAGCTTAGCTTATTGTAAAAGGGTATGCCCAAATATATGACATTGATTACTCAGAGACTATCTCTCCTGTAGCTAAGCTCACTTCCGTTCGTCTTCTTGTCTCTCTGGTTGCCACCTATCATTGAGATTTGCATCAGTTGGATGTTAATAATTCCTTTTTGAATAGTGACCTCATTGAGGAAGTTTATATGGTGCAACTACCTGGGTTTGTTGCTAAGGGGGAGCATAGGAAAATGTGCTACCTCCAAAAGTCCTTGTATAGTCTAAAGCAAAGTCCCCGTGCCTGGTTCGATAGATTTTGTGGTGTGGTCAAGAAGTTTGGGTTAAGTCAAAGTAAGTGTGATCACTTTATGTTCTACCAATAGTCTGATGCAGGCATGATGTTGATGATATTGTGATTACTGAGAGTACGCCTCTAAAATCTCAGAACTTAAAGTCTTCCTTAACTCCCACTTCCAGACAAAAGACTTGGGACCACTAAAGCACTTTTTTGGTATTGAAGTTTTGAGAAACAAGAAAGGCATCCTTTTGACTCAGCAGATATATGTTCTCGATCTCTTAAAGGAGACTAGAAAGCTTGGAGCTGCACCAAGCAGCATTCCTATGATACCGAATCCGTTCCTAGATCTTAATCATAGCATGTTTGATGAGCTTCCTGATGACTTGAAGAAGAAGATTGATCTAGAGAAACTGAAGTCGTTTACATCTCCTGAGAGATATAAAAGACTCATTAGGAAGCTGAATTATCTGACAGTAACTCATCCTGATATAACCTTCTCGGTTAGTGTACTTAGCCAATTCATAGCATCTCCAACAGTGGCACAGTGGGGAGCCTTAGAGCATATCTTGCATTATTTGAAAGGTTCCTCAGGTCGTGACATTCTCTACACAGATTATGGGCATACTAAAGTCGAGTGCTTCTGTAATACGAATCATGCAGGATCTAAGGCCATAAGACGGTTCATAACGGGTTACTGTGTGTTTGTTGGTGGAAACTTGATATTTTAGAGAAGTAAAAAGCAAGGTGTTGTGTCAAAATCAAGTGCAAAAGCAGAATACAAGCCATGTGAAAATCAATACAAGAAATTGTGTGGGTATTTCAACTCATGAAGGAAATTGGCATCGCCACGACATTGCTTGCGAAACTATGGTGTGACAATAAAGCAATACTACATATAGTATCGATCTCTATGTTCTATGAGCGTATGAAACATATTGAAATTGATTGTCACTTTATTCATAACAAGATCAAAAAGAATGTTGTATCTACAGTGCACATGCGACCAAACGACTAACTGCCAAATCTTCTGACAAAAGCCTTAAATGGGACACGCATTGAGTATCTTTATAACAAGTTAGGCATGATTAATATATATGTTTCAACTTGAGGGGGAGTGTTAGAATCATATCCTGTATAATCAGGGATTGTATATCAACATTATTAGACAATCATATCACATTAATTAGGAAGATACATATTTATATATATAAATAGGCTCACTTATACATGTTTTGATTCAAGGAATTCAAATTATTTTTCCTTCTCAGATTACATAATTAAAGCACAAAACTCTTTATCAGGCAATTTGATGTTTGGTTTTACAATTTTCACTATTCAATAATAATACAACGTACCTGGTCTAAAGCATTTTTCTTGAACTGGGAAATTCTTAATACAGTCTACACTTGTTTAAGATTTGTCTAACCATTGATTTTTAGTTACGTAACACCATTAGAGATAAACATCATTTTTTTCGACCCAAAAAAAAAAAAGAGAGAGATAAACATCATTCATTGACTTCGCCCCCCTTTTTTGAGGCGGTCTCATCAATTAAATAATTTATTATTTAAGAACAAGTTTTGGATGGTGTTGCCAAACATCAAGTTGAGCGGCAACATCTATCAAATATTTTTCCCCAGATAATTTTAATTATTGAACCCCTTTTCAACAATATTAAAAAAAAAAATGCCAAGCCATGCCAACTCAATAATTGAACATCATATACTCTGACTTAAAAAAACTAAAGCAATTCTTGTTCCGAAATGCATTGCATATATTGTATTTTGTTATCAGTCCTTCAATCAGGGATCACGCGCAAAAGAATATTTTTTTGGGAATTGGCTTTGGTACTTTTCTCTCACAGAAAATGGTCGTCCTTTTTATCTTATAGGTCGTCTGATTGAGATTTCAACGGTCTAAATTTAATATATTATTATAATAATATTTTTAATATATTAATATAATAATAATAATTTTATAATATATTAAATCTGAATCATTAGATCTCAATCGGACGGCCTATAAAAAAAAATATGATCCTTTTATTGTGAGAAAGGACGGAAGCCGGTTCCATTTTTTTCAACCCTAATCATGTACACATCTTAAGTATTAAAGCATATTATTATGATTGTGCGAAAAAATAGATTTATTATCACTTTTTCATTCTTTTTCCTAATGAAAACGTAATAAAAGCATAGTTTCTTACATAGGATATAGAAGTTTATAATTTTCTTGACAATATTAATATTTTATTTTAACAAATATAATATATTTAATTATTAAACCAGACCAATATACATCATCCATTTCTAATGCTTCGTTTTTTTTTATTAGTACTCATTCGTATAGAGAAAGTACTTCTTCATTCATTAATATACGATATATTTAAGAAGTTGATTTTTATTCTAAATATAAAGCATAATTTTCATATTTGTCAATCTTTGCCATTCGTCTAGAGAAAGTACTTCTTCATTCCTTAATGTAAGATATATTTAAGAAGTTGATCTTTATTGTAAATATAAAGCATAATTTTCATATTTGTCAATATTTCCCTAATTTACCCTTATTGATGCTCTTTTAGAAATAATCAATGAGGAAGGAGAATGAGAGAATTAAGTCTATATGATGTTTTAGAAAATACATGTCATATTAACTAACTTAACTAATTTCCTTAATCTAATTAAATTAGGAAAATACTCCCTCCGATCCTAAACATAAGAAAAAGATGACTTTTTTGGAGATATTAAGGAAGCTAATTAAATTAGCTTTAAAGTATTTTTATTTTTATTTTTTCTCCAAACTAAATAGTTTGACTAATAAACTAATATATAATCTAAAAATACATAATATATGATATGATTAAGTAACTTATTTAGTTTCCTTAATATTTCTAGAAAAAGTCAATTCTATCTTTATATTTAAGACTGGAGAGAGTATGTCTTATACTAAGTACGAGACTACTTAGTTAAAATTCTTTAAAAATGAAAATACCTCATAACATGCCCATCAAATTTGTATGGAGCATTTTTTTTTTAATTTTTTAATATTATCATATACAAGAAAGAGAGAAAAACGTAAGAGACTGAGAAAGCGATAGAGGTTAAAAAGGTTGACCGGCAATACTGTTCCTCGGTCGTTTCGCAGGCAAAAGGTGCCGGAAACCACTCTGAGCGACCGCAACATGCCACTCATCCATAATACCCAGCCCCTCATCCATACCAAACCGACGGTAGCCGCCGCCGTCGACGACAGATTCGTCGTAGCCACATCCCTCGGAGAATCCCGCCGCCCCACGGCAAGGTGGCTTGGCCTTCCTCCTACCGGCTCCGATAGGCACGTTGCGGAGGGCGCCGCCGGCCGTCCAGTACCTCTGACACCCCTTACAGAAATGCCTGGGCTGATTAACGTTATAATTGTTGAAGTAACAAAACTTGGTGTCCATGCTATTACATCTTGGACATGGTATGATCTTATCGGGCCTCTTCTCCGGCGTCGACGTCGTCCGATCCCCCTCCTCCTCCTTATTCTGATCCAGTTTTCTTGCCCGATGCAACGTGATCGTAGCCCCAAACAGCTTTATCCCCTCATGATTATCTTGGCCGTTCTTCACATCGGCCATTCTATATTCTATACTCACAGAGAAGAAGAAGAAGAAGAAGAAGAAGCTATGTATATATTCTATTACTAGGACTCTTAACGACCAAGGCTTTTGGTTTTGGGGTGATGTTGATGAAGGAAGACGCGGAAGTACTCTTACATATATATATGTGCGTAAGAAGGAGGAGAGGGAAAAAAAAGGTGAAAAGCGCATAACAGTTGGTACAATCATAAACAATTTTCAGGAAAAAGGAGAAAAGGAAAAAGATAAAGCAGAGAAAGCGAAAAGGGGAAAAAAAAAGTGAATGTGAAAGAGGCGAAAGCAAGAAAGAAATAATAATAATAATTATAAATAAATAATAACGTAGTGGAAAAAGCGGATTCAAAGTGGGAAGCTTTTTGTCCACATCAGAAGTCTACGTCAGCATCATGAGGTGGGGTACGTGGTGGGTCCCAATCCAGGAAGGTCTCTTGCAAAGTGATTCAAAAGGAAAAAGCTTCGGGTTGTTATTAGTGAAATTCCATCATCAACATTCAAAAGTTTGCTGTGTAAAGGCATACTTTTCCTATCCAAAAAGCGTAATATATACTTTTCATTTCAAATTTGGAAAAAAGAAAAGAAAAGAAAAGCAAAAGGTTTGTGGAACATCAATCTTGACATTGGAAGTTCAAATTAAATTCATATATATCTGCGAGCAGTGCATTCACTTTTGTACACAATACTGCTGTCATCTCTCTGTACACTAGTTATTATATTCTACAATTAATATAGTTGAATTAAATTTTATTACTTAATTTAACGAGACTGATCAATCTTACCTGTAATCACTTTTTAACTTGGTATTTTTATCGCAATATTTTACTACAAGTCAACAAGCCAGGCTAAGGTTGAGGAAATTTTGATGTAAATAACCACACACACTAATTTTCTTGGTCACTCTCTGCTTTTATAAAACTTGAAGCATGCTTTTGCACCTGTACACTTAATTTTCACATGCCTTATCCAAACATTTTGCCAGTATTAGAACAAGTCAACAATATCCTACGGCCCCTTTTTTTTTTTTTTTTTTTTTTTAAATTTTCCATTTACAATATCCTATGGCAAACATCAAGGAATTGAAAAACAGCCATTAGTTTCTTAACTAAGTAATATCCCAAGTTTAAATTTTAAGGATAAACATTATAAATGATGGTGGAATTATTTTCCATGTGAAACCTAATAGTCTGATTTCAAAACGAATCAATATTAGTCAGAATTCAATGTAACTTCAAATATTAAATGGATTACTTGGGGGAAAAAAAGAATAACACGCCTAATTAATCAAAATAGCCCTAAGGAAAAGAATTAGATGCATGGTAGGGTCACGTAGGATTATTTAGAAGAAGGTGGTTAATATTTAAATGGATATATATATATATATATTGATTTTTGAAGTTGCCTTTTTTTTAAAATTATTTGGATGAATTGTAAAGTAAGTTGCTTGTTGGGATAATCGTATTTGGTATTTACTTTTGACACGAAAGCCAACTTTTGCCGGTTCAGATGGATTTGTTGCTAAACTTTTTTTGCTTGCAGCGGCAACAAATCAAAAAATTATTAATAATATTGTGAGGTCGTGTGGGTTTGGTTCCCTTTTACTACGCAACGCTTTTGATTTAACAAATATCTGTTGATACGCCATTTCTTTACCAAATTTTGAAAAAGGAGGAATCTTTATATATAAATATATATATGATCATTATCATCACATTCATATATTAATAATTAATTATTTGAAAAGTGAGACCATCTCCAACTTCTTAATGTGGACAATGCATCCTCATTTCAACTTGCTTTTTTTGGTCTTGAAATGTTGCACTTTTTTCTTCCTTCTGCATCCAAAGTCTCTCTTCCATTTTAAAAAGAAAAGACTTTTTGCTAATTAAATACCTTTTTTTAGCTGGCAAAAAAAAAAAAACATTAAATACGTATTTTGACGCTGCCTTCTATCCATCTAAATTGCATAGACCTTTTTTTTTTAATGTTGAATTGTTAATCCTTATATTATTAATTACTAATCATAGATCGATATATAAGTTTACAAGCTGTGTGTGAAGACTAAGACATTTTGCCCACAGATTCCTTTGGGGAAAAAAAAAACATTTCCAACAAATTAAATTCATGTCCTATCAATCTAGCTTTAATGCAGACTTTTAGATATCAAAAATATTTTATATAAGAGGATAATAATTTTAATTCAGCGAATTAAGGGCAGTTGATAAGAGGGGAATGGCATGTTGCTTGCACAGATGTGTTTAGTGCATCAACTTGTTATAAACAAATAAATTAATAAATGAATCAAGAAAAGTCTTTCTTGTACCTTTTCTACCTTCTTACAAAGAGATTTATTTTCAATATTTTATTTAATACTTTAGTGTCAATTTTTATGCAGTTGCTCAGCTGGTCTATGCAAGTTGGAAGCTTAGCAATGTTAGGTTCTACCTCAGGAAAGGATTAGCACATCAATTAATTAATTAATTAAGAAAAAATTCATACTGATAAGTATGGTTGAACCATCATGATGTTAATTTTTCTTTTAGAAAAGTTACAATCAGCTTACATTTTAATAATTCCTCTCACTATCTTCAGAAGCTGTCAAAGTAAACTTGTGAGTCGTGCTGCCTATTTTTATTTTTAAATATTCTTAGGATCAAAGTTACTGACAACTTGTAAAGAATATGTTATTGAATTTTATAGAAAAAAAATTATGATTTTAAATATTTTATAGTACTTTCTTAACTTTTCACAAAATACAAGAATAAATCCTCTTGCTAGAAGTCTAGAACACTGTAATAAACTTCATTTTTAGAGTTGCTGGCAAAAAGGGGGGAAAAAACTTAATTTTTAGAGTATTTATTTTTTTAGATTTTTTTCATTATGAGAATAAAAGACAATGAAAGTAAAGGAACAAGGAAGGACAAAAACACAGTAAGGTAATCATTTTATTGAAATACACATAACAAAAAGGTTTATATAATAATCGTTTTATTGAAATAGATATTGTGCATGTTTGAATTGAAGTCACAATAGCTTATAAACTGTTTTTCACATAAATTGAGACAAAATTCCTCTCACATACTTACCTCGTATATCGTAAATCACGATTGAAAAACTGCTTTTAAACATTCTTATCGCTATTCCAAACACACAATATTTCCCTAATAGTAAAACTAGCACGGTTCACCAGAAGCCTGTATTAACAAAATTTTATTACTAATTTAAACTAATGCATTAACAATTTTTTCTATCTTTTTCAATGTGTTCATATCCTCCTCCTTTATTGATTTTTTTTTAATATTCTCTCTTCAAGTTTAACTTTTTTCTTTACCAAAGAGAATAAAAATAACATAATCTCGTGGAACATGTGATATATTCTATTGAGTGCAAGTCTCTCCTTGGCGGCTGGTAGCTAAGAATCTTCCTAACTTATCATGTATAAGGAGCTAAGCATAATATAATTTTATGGATGATTAAACTGAGAAGCAATATGCAAAATAATAATAATAATAATAATACAATTCTACGAGTAACTAAATTAAAAAATACTCCACCCAGTACAGGATGGTAATAAAGTGTGCAAAAGGACCATGCTTCTGAACAATGTTAAAAATTGTTTGTCAAGAAAGGATTTGGTCAATTCCAGTTAGCGTATACAAGTATCAACATGAACTACGTTTGAAAATAAGAACATAAAAATCTAGAATTGGTTAGTAAAACCAAATATCTATCATATGGTTGTCCAAAAAAAAAAACTAATAATAATGTCAAATGGGATTCATGACTCAAAATTATCATATTTTCTTGCATTCTGTGTATAAGTAGTTGCCTCGAACATTAATCTAAGAATACATTGACTTAACCTGATAACCCAGCTCAAAACATTCAAAGCAAAATCAACTAATGAAGGAATCAATAAAAATGGGCGTAAAACTACGTAAAAAAACAGCTTCACAACTAATTACAGATAAACAAAGACTTATTCACACATACTTACATACAACAAGGCCTCATGCAACTTCTGGTTAGAAGGCAAAAGATGACTGTTTCTTGCAGACGAACTGATGTGACTATCAAACACATCAACTCTCACTCCAGCTATCATCATCTTCACCATCATAACTTGAAATAACCTGAAGAGTCTCCCAGTTATAATTATCACTCACATGTGATAAGCAAATAATTTACAGTCTAGGCTCGGGGGAAAAAAAAGGAGAGTGACAGAAGAAACAAGAAGATGACTGATAAAAACCTGACGGATGACATTTGCCTTCTCCAAAATTGCAGCAACTTTGTCTGTTGTAGTGGGACTTGTGATATCATTTGGCTTTCCTGTTTCTGTATGCTTTTTATTGAAGGACTGTGACAATAACAATCAAAGTTAAGAAAATAAAAAGAATCATCTTCTGCAACTAGAATTATTAAGAATAAAAAATGACTACTTTTGTTCTGAGTTGAAGAAAATTTTCCTTCTCATTCACATCCTTTTCAATTCCCACCTGATTTCCTTTCTTCTGTTCATTCATGTTACAGAGTGAATCGATGAATAATGGCAAAATTCCATGTCTACCAAGGTTACTTAAAGCTTTAGAAAAAATGAATCTATAAGATGAATACCTTGTTCCTCAATTTATCTGGAATATAGTCATTAAACTCGTGATCAGTTGGATTTTGCTCCACCAGGGTAGGCCTGACTTGCAATGTAGATTCTGAAATATCTGGATCATTAATTTGTTCAGTGACTTTTGACATGCAATTTTGTTTATCGTTCATCATATCTGACCGCTGATTTGAGAGCCACCACTGATTTGGAGGAAGAGGTGGTGCGGCTGGTATAGACTCAGTATGACCTTGCAATTTGAGATTATCATCGTAATCAGAATGATTATTACATTCTTTTCCAAGAACAGGGTTCATAGTATCAAAGCTAGGAAAATCAAGTAAATGCCCAGATAAAGAAGGTTCCACGCTATCCTGAGCAAGCATAATACGTTCATTGCCCAAATTGACATCAACATCGGTCACTCCTCTTACTTCTTGGGAACTTGACTTCGATTCAATTAATGATATTCTGTGAGATGAATCATATACCCCATTGCCACTGATATCAGGAGTATCATCAGACTCCCACTGATCGGAGTTATAGTCAGGGTGAGGACTAAGACAATCATCTGACACAAATGTAGATGATCTACAGAAAGTATCGTCATCATCTGAATTGGAGCCTGAATCATGCACAAGAATGGAGTGCTCCGGGACCAACCAGAATGAAGGAAACACATCCCTTGTACTATCACTATGGTTACTCATATCAGGAAATTTCAGCTTTAGCTTGAAGGTCTCAAACCTATCAACTGGACAGAAGGATATTTTCATATGTTCAAGTGGAGGAGAAGGAGGTGGTGAGTAGGTAGGATACTCATAACTAACTTGCTCTTTGAAAGTTGTCTCAGGAAGTGACTGCTGTACAGTGCTATTTTGTCCACGCTGCTCCTCCAATAAGCCAGTTTTCACAGAATTATCAGGTCCAGATTTTTCATCAAATGAAACTTTCCGGCAAAAGCTATTTATAAGTAATTTATGACCAAGCCCAAACAACAGAGGTGAATTTAGCCCACTTCCTTTAATAGGTTCAGTAAAACCTGTGTGGCCAACTGGGACAACGGTTCCAGGTGCGGGTACCTCATTTTTATCAAAATCTTCATCATTTTGACCATGGCTACTTGGTTCCTTTTGATTTAGTTCAGCAATCTTTGATAAATCTTGATCCTCTCTAAATCCATTGCTCTTGAGCATTGAATGATAATTCGATACACCATCTGTATCATTTGTCGAAGTCATAAGTCCTTGATTCAAAGAACTTGGCATAATAAAATCAGGGGGTTTTGATGGCTCAAGTCCCAATAATCCACCATTAGTCCATAACCCAACTGAAGGATCACTAACAGCGTCTGAAGAAGCCTCTTTACTTTTGAAGTCATTACTGTCAATACCATCTGCTTCTTTGTCTGGTAGATCAGAGCTTTTAGAACCAGATGATATATCAATTTCAATGGGTGCTGACACTGTATCATGAAGAGTATGATCATCTCCCAAGGGACTGGTGCCTTCCAAGCAGTTCAAAACAGAATTTCCACTGAGGTGAGGCAACTGTTCATGGATGGTACTCACAGAACCATGAGAGTCAGCTAAATTCATCGTCCTTTCAAAGTTAAAAGGATCATCTGATGGATCAATTTCAATGGATGATGATACCGAATCATTAAGTGCAGGATAATCAGCCAAGGGATTGGTACCTACAGAGCATTCTAAAATAGAGTTTTCACATACATTAGACGCCTGTTCATGAATGGGACTCTGATGGGCATGAGAATCAGCTAAATTCTTGGCTGTTTCTGAATTAACGAAACCATCTGGTCGAACATTCTCACTGGATGCTAACAATGAGTCATTATGAGCATTGTCACAAACAGAATTTCCACAGATACGAGGCACCTGTTGCCTGATATGATACTCAGGGGCATCACCAAAACTCTCTGTCCTTTCTGTGTCAACATTAACATTTGATTGAAAAGGCTCAATGGACACTGCCACTTCATTGTCAAGAATATGAACATCATCAGAGCAGTCCAAAACATAATTTGCAGGTTGGTGGGGCTCCTGTTCATGGATGGGGCACCCGGAGCCATGAGAATCAACTTTCTTTTTACTTTCTATATTTAGAGGAGCATTTGATGAAACAGTTTCGAGGGATGTTGACACAGTGTCATTAAGAGAACAGGCATCATTCAAAGGATTTGGGCCCACAGAGCAGTCCGAAACAGAATTTTCGCTTATGTCAGGAACTGGTTCCTGGATAGGACTCCCAGAGTCATATCCATGAACAAAACAGTCCAAAACATAATTTGCAGGTTGGTGGGACTCCTGTTCATGGGTGGGGCTCTCGGAGCCATGAGAATCAACTTTCCTTACACTTTCTATATTTACAGGAGCATTTGATGGAACAGTTTTGATGGATGTTGAGACTGTGTCATTAAGAGAACAGGTATCATCCAAAGGATTCGGGCCCACAGAGCAGTCCAAAACAGAATTTCCACATAAGTCAGGAACTGGTTCGTGGATGGGATTCCCAGAGTCATATCCATGAACAAAACAGTCCAAAACATAATTTGCAGGTTGGTGGGGCTCCTGTTCATGGGTGGGGCTCTCGGAGCCATGAGAATCAACTAAATTCTTTTCAATTTCTACATTTACAGGAGCATTTGATAGCACAGTTTCGATGGATGTTGAGACTGTGTCATTAAGAGAACAGGTATCATCCAAAGGATTCGGGCCCACAGAGCAGTCCAAAACAGAATTTCCACATAAGTCAGGAACTGGTTCGTGGATGGGATTCCCAGAGTCATATCCATGAACAAAACAGTCCAAAACATAATTTGCAGGTTGGTGGGGCTCCTGTTCATGGGTGGGGCTCTCGGAGCCATGAGAATCAACTAAATTCTTTTCAATTTCTACATTTACAGGAGCATTTGATAGAACAGTTTCGATGGATGTTGACACTGCGTCATTAAGAGAACACATATTATCCAAAGGATTCAGGCCCACAGTGCAGTCCAAAACAGAATTTCCACATACGTCAGGAACTGGTTCATGGATGGGACTCCCATAGTCATAAAAAGCAACTAAAACATCGGTCCCTTCTATGTTATCAGGAACATCTGATTGAACTGGATTTCTTAAACAAGTTATATGCCTCTCTGATATCTGAGGATGAATTTCTTGCAGGGCTTCAGGGAAATCCAAACCTGTTTCTTTGTTTAAAGAAACCGTAGATATAGAATGAGAAAAAACATTGTAAAAATCATGCTCTAGCACAGTAGACGTAGCTCCCACTCCATTGCCCATGACCTCAGAAGATACATGAGATGTGAACTGCTCTGCCTCTTGTTTTGTTTCACAATCAAGATCGTTTTCAGATCCCGATTCAATAGTGTTAAGAGCATCCAAGTAATTATCAGGTTCACTATCAGTTTCATCTGTCTGGACCATGCTGGAGGCTAGTTTTAGGTTTCTTTCCTCACCATATATGAAATTCCTATTTTCAGGGCCAAAAGGTTCATCATCATGCATATATAGGTTCTGCGTTTCATCAGGGACCTCTGAAAGTTCACCCGTATCGCACCATTGACTTTCAGAATCCACTGTCTCTTCCTTTTCATCCCAGGTAACACAGGTAGAAGTAGAGGCAATTTTCTTGTCAAATGAACCTTGGGAAAAATTATAATCCATAGTAGGGGATGCCGACTGAAGAGAATCAGTTTTCTGTGTCAACCTAGGAGAGGGTGATTCCTTACATTCCTGCTCATCAAACTGCACGGAATTACTTGGCTGAAAAACACATTCAATGTAGCCAGCATCATCCCTTACATCAACAGAATAGGAATGATCCTCCAGACCTGATTCCAGCACCACATCAGCTGTTTTGGAGGAAGAAGTTTGCCCATTGACATGCGAAGCAAGTTGCATTCTGTGAATCATACATCATCATCATGTGATTGGTTATTAAGAATTAGTAAAATGACACACACACACACACACACACCTTCAATCCATGAAATGATGTTGTACCTGCTGTCATTGCTATGCATTTGTTCAATCTGCAAAATTTCTCCATTTCTACATGACAACCTTTTCCTCTGTTCAACATCAGCTCTTGAATCAACAGAATAAGAATGATCCTCCAGATCTGACTCCAGCACACCCGCTGTTTGTGAGGAAGAAGTTTGTCCGTTGACATGCAAAGCAAATTGCATTCTGTGAACCACACATTATCATCATGTGATTGATTATTATGAATTAGTAACGTGACACACACATATATATCCCCGCAATCCATGAAAGGATATTGTACCTGCCGTCATTGCTATGCATTTCTTCACCCTGCAGAGTTTCGCCATTTCTACGTGACAAACTTTTCCTCTGTCCAACATCAGTTCTAGAATCAACAGAATAAGAATGATCCTCCAAATATGATTCCAGCACCATATCAGCTGTTTGTGA
The DNA here is from genome assembly GCA_963855925.1 of Inga laurina. Classification (NCBI taxonomy): domain Eukaryota; kingdom Viridiplantae; phylum Streptophyta; class Magnoliopsida; order Fabales; family Fabaceae; genus Inga; species Inga laurina. Next base: position 17,259,107 of record OY979708.1, on the reverse strand, counting down.
GGAGGAAGTTCGCCCATTGACATGTGAAGAAAAGTGCATTCTGTGATTCACACATCATCATCATCATCATGTGATTAGTTATTACGAATTAGCAACATGACATAGATATATATAATTATATAACTCTGCAATCCATTCAAGGATCTTGTACCTGCTGTCATTGCTAAGCATTTGTTCACCCTGCAGAGTTTCTCCATTTCTTTGTGACAAACTTTTCCTCTGTCCAGCATCAGCTCTAGAATCAACAGAATAAGAATGATCCTCCAGATTTGATTCCAGCACCACATCAGCTGTTTGTGAGGAAGAAGTTTGCCTGTGCATTATCCATCATCATGTGATTGATTATTAAGAATTAGTAACATGACAGGTATGTATATAAATATCTGCAATCCATGAAAGGATCTTGTACCTGCCACCATTGCTATGCACTTGGTCACCCAGAAAAGTTTCTCCATTTCTTCGTGACAAACTTTTCCTCTGTCCAACATCAGCTCTTGAATCAACAGAAGAATGGTCCTTCAGATCTGATTCCAGCACCACATCAGCTGTTTGTGAGGAAGAAGTTCGCCTGTGAATTATACATCATCATGTGATCGGTTATTAAGAATTAGTAACATGACAAATATATATATATGTAACTCTGCAATCCATGAAAGGATGTTGTACCTTCCACCATTGCTATGCATTTGTTCATCCTGCAGAGTTTCTCCATTTCTTCGTAACAACCTTTTCTTCTGTCCAACATATTTCTCATAATTACCAAGTTATTGATTGGATAGTATCTATATATCTAATAATCCTTTAGGAAACCATGACTCATGAAAAATATTTTGATTAGGTATATCTGGCTTGCATTAGCTCCATGCTTTTTGCACAAGCCCGCATCTAGTTTGAATAAAGAATAACAGAAATGCTTCAAACAGTAAAGTACCTTGCTTCTACTAGTTTTCCTAGATATTTCAGTTTTCTCTATGTGTGCTTCATCAGAATCTGCCAATACTCTCTTGAAGAAAGTTGGATCTGTATATCTTCTTAAACAAGATCCTTGGCCCCCGGCATCATATCTGAATGATACAGAGGAATTAGTACATCAGCTAGAAATTGAACTAAGTTTTAGATGATTTACTTAACTTTGTTGAAAGTAGTTACACCTTCAAACAAGGGAAAACATGGGAAAAAAGGAGAAAAACAGGACAGAACAAGTTTCACGAAAATGAATAAAAGAACAGAAAAAATTAGTATAGTAGTTCGCTGTTTAGTAAACGGAAACTAATTCAAGATGTAGTATCAAACCATACTGACTATGTTCAAAACAAAAATGAGAGGTAAGAAAGAAGTCAAAACAAAATGTGACGTACTTATCAAGCAAGTGCAGGTGTGGAGGATCCCGGCATTCTTCATATGAGTCCATAATAAATTGCGGCAAGTCATTGTAAATGAAATGATTTTGTTCAGTTTTTGCACGACAGTGCCACTCACAACCTGAAAGGGCAAGTGCTCTCATCAAGTACCCCATATTTTCCAGATATTAAAATGTCGATCAAAAGGCACACTGAATTTCCAAAGACCATACTTGGCCCAAAAAACCAAAAAAAAAAAAAAGAAGAGGAGGAGGAATTCAAAGAATAAAATGAAGAATATAAAAGCCCATATGCTAGAATAGGTAAGCTATACAAAGTTTTGCAACAGAAACTATGTGAAGTTATTCTGCTGCCACTTGAATGCACAAATATGTGCTGACCTAGCCAAATAGTAATTTGAAGAGGCTAAAATGGTACTCTTAGTGATATAGCATGCTTCAGAGGCAAAACTTTCAGTTTGAGTTTGGGCTTCTTTCACTGTTGCTATATACATTTTGGCTTCCATGACAACAAACCAAAAATTACTAAGAAGCGTTGATCTAAAATGTTACATACAGTACCTGAAGCAATAGCCAAGTAGCTAACTGAGTAGTAAAAACAAACAACAAACTAAATTTTTCCGAACACATAAAAATATCACCTAAAAAGGAAACACAATTTTCTGCAATATATAAAATTCCAGAGAATAAAGTAGTCTGAGACCATTGTCTAGAAGAGAAGTTATGCCAAATCAAAATCAGGCAAATGCAGTTATAACTCATAAAATACATACCAGCTGTGTAAGCAAAATGTATGTGGCTTGTTTGTGCCAATATGGCCTTTTCCAGAGGAGGAAGAGAAGCTTCAATGTTTTGGGCGCGAAGCATCAATTTATGACTCCGAGAAGCTGTGGTAAGTACTTGCTCCTGCAGACCATGAAAAACCTCCGCTGCAAAGCTACATGTAAATTAAGCTTCTAGTTAGACATTGACACAAATTCCCAAAAGGAACACTAGAAATACATGAGATTCTATTGGCAACATAAAGTTAATAGAGGACACAGATTACAGGAGCAAGTATAACTCTGACATAATGATAGAAACTGTTTATAATCATACTAGAAACTGAGGCATGTTCTGAAAAGGGGATAGAGGATACTGGAGGAAAAGAATGGGCATGAAGAGAGAGAAATATCCAACACAAAATAAAGTCAATTATTCTGCTCAATATTCTTAACTAAATCCATAAAATTTGAATAATTAATTATTTATCAGACAAATATTTATATAATAAAAATTGCCTCAATTTTCTTTATAGACAGTAGAGAGTAGACTGGATTCCCCATATGTTCAGTTCCATTATAGTCAGGATCAAATATTTTCAACTTCCTTTGAGGTTCAATCTGATGGGCTACTCCAGCCAGAAATTCTGTGCATCACAGAGAGTATACACAAAAATAAACACCAAAATTGATTGGCAGTTCCACTTGTAACTGAGATCACCAGAACTTCTGCTTTTCATCAAACAGGTGGTTTGCATGTCCATTTCTGAATGCTGTTTCTGTGCATGTTCTTCGTGTTATCTAATTCCTCTCATTTGAAATAGACAGCACAGTGCTACTCTCATTGAAATAACAGTATGATTGCACATTTTTACTTTATTCTTCCTACTGACCATTGCCCCCACAGAACGCCCAAAATTGTTAAGAGGCGAGAAACATATTGTGCTGATCCAAAAGCAACCAAAGGATTGATGTATTGGGTATTTGAACTAATAAGTCGTCCAACAAGCTTAGGACCCTCCAATGAAACAGCTCAAAAAGCTGACAATGTTTCGTCATATCAAATTATCAACTGAAATTTAACCCAAGCCAAAACAGATATCAACTTCAACGACTAAGTGACTTCATAGTTCCTCCCTAAACATAACATTCACCACATTTGACAGTAGCTAAACTACATTTCTCGTAAACCCGTAACCTACAAGTCAATAAAGTCTCGAAATTGCAGAAAGTTAAGACCCCATTTACCGAAGAAATACCAAAAGGGTTCAAATTTGAGACACAGTGCACCCATTTGAGCAAAAAGAGAATTTCATAGAGAAGATTAAAGAAAACATACTCAGCTAGATCACCCAGTTGCCTCAGGATCCCCACAAGGCCCGCGACAACCACACCATCCAGCACAGCCTTAGGATCTTCTTTGTTGGTCCCTTTGTACAGCTCGGGCCGCCCCAGACCGTACTCACTCCGAACCTGCACTCTCACTAGCGGCATATTCTCCCCTCTGTCTCTCTCTCTCTCTCTCTAACTCACACGCACGGAAGCTGAAGCACGGAACTTTGCTAATATGTAATGAGTAAATGAATGTGAGATAGCAATAAATGAACAACGATGAGGGAGAAAGATGGAAAATTCTTCACACTTAAAGAGAGAATGGATGAGGAAGGGGTGAGAGCAACTTAGCTGCCCAAGAGAGTGACAGAGAGTAAGGGACGGGCTCAGAGAATCGGTTAGCCAGACGGAGAAGGAGATTGCCAACTCCGCAAGCCATTCTTGAACGAAAATCGCAGTTAGTACAGTGAAGCAGAACAACAGCACCCTCAAAAGTCCCAAAATAGCCTTCAACTTCGGGAGAATGACTCGGGTGTACGAAAGTTGTGGGGCACCGTTGAGTTTGAAATGACTGTTTAGGCCCGGAGGCTCGGGCGGTTCCAAATAGAGGAAAGTAATGGGCAGGTTGAGTAGTCCATGGTTAAATCCATAGCCCGCCTATTTAATTTTATATGGATATAGGTTAACTTATACCTGTACCTTAACCCATTTAACCTGTGTTAAATGGGCTATCCAATAAATGGGCGGGCTAACCAGACTACATAGAACACATTTATATTGGACCTATTTATTTTTTTGGAAAAAAAAATTATATTCACATAAGCATCAATCTTTCAATCCAAATCCATCAAGCAATCAATTTAAATTTTGAAATTTGAATCTTCAAAGTTCAATAATCACAATTCACACAAAAGAACCTAAATTTAAACAAATTCTAATTTTTAAATTAACACATTACAACTATAGAGATTAACAAAATGGCATTTTTCCATTGAATCTTCATACTTCAGTTTTCACCATCATCTTCAGATTCACTTGAGGGAGGGTCCGTAGCTCCATAAGCTAAATCATTCTCTACAAAACAAATCTTACTTTGAGTTGGGGAGGGAATGACCAAATGAGGGAGGAATAATCAAGGTAAGGCTAATAAAAAAAATTAAATGAGTGGGTACGAGCAGCCCGAAGGTGTGCCCGTAGCCCGCCCATTTAAGTCTCAACCCGCCTCGTTATGGGTTCGTTTTGGGCGAGCTCAAATTGACCCAATTAAACTAGGCTATGAGCAGGATTGCGGGTTCTGGGTTCCTCGCTTAGCCCTAGTTCCAAGGAGTTGTAGGAAGCAACAGAGGCACAACCCCGACTCCAAGGGCTGGTCAAAATAGTAAATTGACATTGCTTAAATCCATATGGTATTTGAACTGGAAATTGCACACATACAGGATACAAGACCCACCGGCTACTACATACATACATGTATTTATATATATTTATTTATTATGAATAAACTAGTACTTGGAAATGCTGCAGATAATTAAAAGAAAGTGATGTTTATGAACATGAAAAAAAGGTGCTTCTAACGACAAAATATATGAAAGTCAATGGTGATAGTATTATATAAGGAACAGATAGATCACAAATACAAGAGCCATTGATATACGTACGTTATGGGGGAAAATATAGGGATAAAAGCCATTTTTGCCCCGAAAGTTTCAAATTTGAAACAATTTTCCCCTTACGTTAGTTAACTGTTAGCCGGGGTTGGTTGACTGTTAGTAGGGGCAAATTTGCTCCAAATTTGAAACTTCAGGGGAAAAATTGCACCTTAGCCCAATGATCGTTACTCGGGCGCATCGAACATTGCTCTTCCAGCCGCTGAACCCTACCTCCAGCTGACCCAGGGTGTGCAGGCTGTTAAACAGAAAAGAGAACTCTTCTCGAAGCCCCTACCGACGTCGCCAGACTCACTAACGTTACTATCAGCTGCCACGTCCTGGTTTAGGAATTTTGACCTGATTCCCTTTCAAAGTACGGCCTTCACCCGTCTCTTAAGATCGACTAACTAATGTGCAAGTACCGTTCACATGGAACATTTTCCCTCTTCGGCCTCCAAAGTTCTTATTTGAATATTTACTACTACCACCAAGATCTGCATTGATGGCCACTCCGCCTGAGTGCTAAAGTATGCGACCTATACCCGGCCGTCGAGGAAAGCCTGTCTGATAGTAGTAGCAAATATTCAAATGAGAACTTTGAAGGCTGAAGAGATGAAATGTTCCATGTGAATGATACTTGCATATGAGTTAGTCGATCCTAAAAGATGGGGGAAGCCTGTATGATAGCGTGCAACACGCGTACTTCGAAAAAGAATTAGGTCCAAATTCCTGAACTGGGACGTGGCAGCTGACAGTAACGTTAGTGAGTCCGACGACGTCGGCAGGGGCCTCGAGAAGAGTTCTCTTTTCTGTTTAACAGCCTGCACACCCTGGGTAAGCCGGAGGTAGGGTCCAGCGGCTGGAAGAGCAGTGTTCGATACGCTCGAGTAACGATCATTTGGTTAAGGTGCAATTTTGCCCCTGAAGTTTCAAATTTGGAGCAAATTTGCCCCTACTAACAATCAACCAACCCCTGCGAACGATCAACTAACGTAAGGGCAAAATTGTTCCAAATTTGAAACTTTTGGGGCAAAATTGGCCCTAAAATACTTCCGGAGAAGAATTGGCCATAACGGTATACTTTCAGGGAAAAAATGGCCTTTATCCCAAAATAGTACTCATATAACCCCCAAAAATACTATGGAAGTGTCTAAATAGTACATTTGATATTGTAGGATCGAATATGGAGCCCCGAGCTGTTTGGCACGTAAATCGAGGAGAAAGATTGGAGTCAGGGGACTTACCTTGCTTGCATGTATTTAATATCTTTGCTTGTGTAATGATGTATGTGATTGCTTTAATTGATTGTGTATAGCATATTTGAATAAATGAAGCTCTGTTTCTGTTTTCACTGTGGCCATAGTCTTGTTGTATGAACATTGAGCATGCAGAAATGTCATTATGAGGCATACATCTAGATAAAGCTAACATGTCATACACATAGCATCAATCATGCATGCATTTGGTATCTATTTCCTATTGAGATTCTCTCGAATCTCACCCTCCCCTACCAACAATTTAGACAGGAGACGACAGAAGATATGCAAACAACAATGCAGAGTACCATACGAGGGGATTACAGTAGTGGAATAAAGACGGGAAGAAGTATCCGTTTCACTGGGATAATTTTAGACACCCTAGTAGCCTTGTGCGGCTACCTTAATCGTAAGTATCATGTATAAACCCCTATGGGGAATATATGTAATCATGCACATATTATCAGTATAGTTATGCTATTCTTGTGTTACCTACCGAACTGCATATCATTTTCCGTGAATACTCTGGTAAAGGTGAATTTAAAATAAGGGTGTGACAGTAAGAAACCACATGTTAAGTGTACAAAAAAGAAAACCTTTCCAGAGTGATAACGAGATTTAAGTAAATTCATGTGTGTTCTTGATTCAAGTCCACAACCTGCCACCGGAGGGAAGAATAAAGGCTAACATAGAACTCATGTCTAGCATTGTGGGTAGAGTGATAGAAGTTGAAAACCCAGATGATAAAAAATACAAGAATAGAAGCTTTGGTAGAGCTCGGGTGGAGATCGACGTGGATAAGCCGTTGGTACCGGGTTTCACTGCTCCTAGACTAGATGAAGAATTGGAGGATGTATGGGTACAACTAAAATATGAGAAGCTGGTTTGGTATTACTATAATTGCGTGAAGTTAGGTCATGAAAGTAAAGGATGTAAGGAGGAGATGGTGGAGTTCATGGTGAATGGAGTGATGAAAGGCTATGATGCAAGTCTTTGTGGCCAAGCTTATAGATCGCCGATGAACATGCAGGGAGGTGGAACTCAAGTGAAGACGTCGAAGGGATGACAAGTGCATGGGGAAGGTAAAAGTATTCAATGCTCGCAAGGGAAGATAGGTTCAAGGTATGGAACAAGGGGACAGGGGAAGGTTCAAAATCAACACGTGAAGAGGACAGAGTCAATATGCCCTGTCAGCCGAAAGCATTAATTGTAACCAATATTGTTGGAGCAATTATAAAGGAGAATAAGGGAATAGTGAATGAGAAGTGGAATAATCACGTGGGGCAAAAAGATGAGACGAACCAATATGGGGAAGGGAGATTAAATACATCAGAGCCCCAACAAATTGGGCCGAGTTAGAGCTTTAATGAGGTGAATGGAATGAATAGGCTACTAAGGGCCCGACAAGAGAAAATTATGAAAGCCCAGAACATATATTGGGTACAATTGGTAGACAAAGAGGAAGACGAAATTAATGAATCAAAAGCCATCGTACCTGCACAGTGTAAGGAAATAGGAGAGCTAGCTCAAGGAATAAGGGGAGTTTCGCTTAAGAGAAAAGGGGAGGATAACGATGGAATATGTCAAGTGAAGCACCGAAAGGACCACAAACATGACTTCCCCGAGAGTGCAGCTAACAGATCAATTGCAGAGAAAAGGTTGGAAATGATTGCAGAAACGGACGGGTCCAGAAAATTTAATTTCAACTATGAGGGGGTGTTGCAATTCAATCAGGGTTGGGATTTGAATATGCAGAGTCAACAAAACAAGAAGGCAAGAAGGGCGTTGTTTAACAACCCAAATTCGAGCCGCCAGATAATTCTCAGTTCTTATGCTATTAAGTATGGCTGGAAAATAGGGGAAGGGCTTGAGTAGATAGAGAAGACCGAAGTGGAAGGGCCTGGTGGCTGGCCGGAAGCAGCCACCGGGGAGCAATGATTTGCCTCTGCTGGAACTATTAAGGTCTCGGGACTACCATGACGGTTCGAAATCTAAAGTTCCAATGTGGTAAGTTCAAGCCTCTGATAGTGTTTTTATCTAAAACAAAAATGAAAAAAAAACAAAATAAATAGAATAAGAAGGAAACTGAAGTATGATTTTAGGGAATATCATGAACCAATAGGTAAATTAGGTGGTCTAGCGATTTGGTGAAAGGAGGGAGTAGAGCTAAATATTGGGATTATGAATAAAAATCTTATTCATCTTGAAAATGTTTGTTTTAATGAAAGGAGAGTTGGTAACGTAACACTGGTCTATGGCCCTACAGAAATAAGACAAAAAGAACACTAGTGGAACGAATTAGAGAATCTGTGTCCTATTGAATCTAAGCCATGGATAATTTTTGGGGACTTTAATGATATGCTATACTTTTTAGATAAGGTTGGGGGAAGAATGTGTCAATTAAGGGACTTGGACAGGTTCCAAAGGTTTATGGTTAATTGTGAATTGATGGAACTAGAGTTTAAAGGTTGTAAGTTTACTTGGATGAACAATAGGGAAGCTGAAGATCTCATAAGGGAAAGATTGGATAGGGCTATGATAAATTCTGCATGGGGCTCAAACTTTCAGAAGGGACACGGAAAAGTATTGAAAGCCATAGGTTCTTACCATTACCCAATATTGATAGATTTTGAACATGTTGAGACAAAAACACCTCTACTTTTCATATTTGATGCACGCTGGTTGGGCCATCCTAGATTGATGCCACTAATTAAGGAGAATTGAAAGGGAAAGGGTAACAGAGAAGGGCTACAAGAATTTGTGGGAATGCTAAATAAACTCAAAGAAACTTTGGCAACGTAGAGTAAAAGGGAGTTCAAGAACAACCAAAGACAAATAAACCAGCTGATAGATTTTGAACATGTTGAGACAAAAACACCTCTACTTTTCATATTTGATGCACGCTGGTTAGGCCATCCTAGATTGATGCCACTAATTAAGGAGAATTGGAAGGGAAAGGGTAACAGAGAAGGGCTAAAAGAATTTGTGGGAATGCTAAATAAACTCAAAGAAACTTTGGCAACGTAGAGTAAAAGGGAGTTCAAGAACAACCAAAGACAAATAAACCAGTTGATTCAAAGGGTACAAGTTTGCCTAGATTCAGAGTAGAATGATGAAATAGCAAGGGAAGTCAGAGACATAAAAAGGAGAATAAATGAGCTCTGGGACCAGGAGAAGATGTATTGGGAACAAAAGGCTAGAGTGGACTGATTGAAATGTGGAGATAAAAATTCAAGATTCTTTTATATGACAACAATCAGAAAGAGAAGCAGAAATAAAATTTCTAGAATTAAAGGGAATCAAGAGGAGTGAGGAACAAGAAATAGGAAGACACTTTGCCCAGTTCTACACATCACTATTTACTTTGGTAGGGGAGAGGGAATTCTCATCAATACTAAAATGCATTGAACCGGTGGTTTCAGCGGAAGATAACCAAGCTTTAATGGTAGAAATCAAACTAGAGGAAGCTAAGTGTGCGGTGTTTCAACTTGGAGGACAGAAAGCTGTCAGACCGGATGGATTCACAGGCCTTTTCTATCAACAATCATGGGATATCATCAGAAACCAGGTATATGACTTAATAAAATAATTTTTCAAGACTGGGTATCCTTTGACTGAGATAAATGAAACTGACCTTGTAATGATCCCTAAGGTTGATTGCCCTGAATCTGTGAGTGACTATAGGCCTATTAGTCTTTGTAATTTAGCTTACAAAATCTTTTCCAAGGTGATAGCAAATAAACTTAAACCGTTGTTGGATAATATAATAGATGAGAGTCAGAGGGCCTTTGTCCCAGGTAGATTAATCCAGGATAACATTGTAGTGGTGCATAAGGTGTTTTATCATATGAAAATGAAGAGAAAAGGCAATGGTGAGATGGCAAAGAAGCTAGATATGAATAAAGGCTATGATAGAATAGAATGGGATTTCCTCTATACTACAATGGAAAAATAGGGTTTATAAGGGAGTGGGTAGAGAGAATTTATTGGTGTCTTAATTCTGTTCAGTTCTCTATGATGATGTCTGGAAAAAGAATAAGCAAAGTAATCCCAAAGAGGGGAATTAGACAAGGAGACCCTTTGTCCCCATATCTCTTTATCATTGTTAACAATGTCTTGTCCAAACTCATTGAAAAAGAAAAAGGTAAGGGAAGAATGAGGGGAATTGCAATAGGTAGAGGTTGTCCTGAAATAACGCATAGCTTCTTTGCGGATGACTTTATTTTCTTCCTTAGAGTAGATATGGATTATTGTAGAAATCTGAAAGATATTATCAATAACTATTGCAAGGCTTTGGGGCAATCAATTAATTATGGAAAATCATGCTTATACTTTTCAAAAAAAAATACCCTGGCCTATTACAAGAGGAGATTAGTCATATCTTTCAGATACATACTGTGGATGTTCCAAGAAACTATTTGGGGCTTCCAATAATTTGGGACAAATCAAGAATTCAAGCCTTGAATTTTGTTATAGATAGGATGGAAAAAAGAGTCCAAGGGTGGAGGAAAAATTTCTAGTCAGAGGCAGGAAGAGAAGTTTTAATTAAATTAGTATCAAATTCCCTTTCGATGTATTCAATGTCTTGTTTCCTGTACCCAAAAAGCGTGCTACAAAAATTAGATAGCATCGTATCCAAATTCTGGTGGAAATATGAGGAGGATAGGAGGAAGATTTATTGGATGTCTGTGGACAAATTGAAGAAACACAAATTAGACGGGGGATTGGGATTCAAGGATTTTAAGGCTTTCAACTTAGCTCTTCCAGCCAAATTAGGTTGGAGAATTTTGAAAAATCCTGACCAATTGTGGGTAAAACTCCTAAAGGCAAAATACTTCCCAAAAAACAACTTTCTGGAAGCAGGGAAAGGGAGAAGGGCATCATGGTTATGGAATAGCATATTGGAGGGTAGGAAGATACTAGAGGATCAGGTTTATAGAAGTGTAGGAAATGGGAAGAAAACCAGAATCTGGCAGGATCCGTGGCTGAGCAATTTGCCTAACAAGAGGTTAATATATATATGCCCACATGATTCATTCAAAAATTTAAAGGTGGAGGACATTATAAGAGGAGGTGGGTGGGACCTAACAATTGTGGAAGGTGGATAACTGAAAGTGAGAAGAATGCCATTTTTAATACAGTGGTGGCCCTGAGAAATAGCGAAGACAGTTGGGTATGAACAAGGGGCAAAAGAAGTGTTTACTCAGTTAAAGAGGGTTACAAAGTAGCGAGAAGAGACATCCTAAAGTGCATGAAGAATCATCCAACCTCATCTAATAATGGACAGGGAAAGTTAAGGAAAGAGAAATGGAGTCTAAAAGTCCCTATTAAAGTTAGGAATTTTTTATGGAGAGCAATGTCTAATGCCTTACCTATCCTATACAATTTAAGTAAGAGGAAATGTTGTGTGGTTGATGTGTGTCCAATTTGTAAAACAGTTCCAGAGACTATAATGCATGTCTTTATGGGATGTGAGGGAGCAAGTGCAACATGGTTTGGAAGCAATTTTTCATTTAGATCTAGAGAACTAGGCTGAACTAGCTTTCAATAATGGGTGGGGTTTTGTTTGTGTGAGGCTAAGTTTAACCAATGGCAGAAAGCTTTATATGCAATGACTCTGTGGCAAATATGGAAGGCAAGAAATGCCTATATTTTCAAAATATCAGCCATGAGCCTATGCTTATTTTTTCTCAAGCTGGTTGCCTGATTCAGGAATATTGGGAAGCAAATGGATGGCATGCAAGGGAGGATACAGGGAGCGTACCAGAAACAAATGCAAGGACAGGAAAAGAAACATGGCAGAAACCTGAAGGTAATATTATCAAGATAAATACTGACTATGCTTAGTCAAGTATTGTGAATAAGGCGGCAATAGCCTTTGTGGTTAGAGACTCCAACGGTTGGTTATTAGACGGAATGACACAAATCAAGGATGTTGATTCAATATTTATGGTTGAAGCTTTAGCATTACTGGAAGCAATTAAATATGTCTATGATAATCAGCTGTTAGACGTCCAATTTGAGTTAGATAACCAATCTCTGGTTAGATGTATTAATTCAGACTCTCCTTTTAATGAGTGGAGGTGTGTCACCATCCTTGAAAACATTCAAGAATCAAGGAAACTAATCCGGATCCATTCTTGTAATTGGATTTCCAGGAAGGCTAATGTAGTAGCTGACTAGGTTGCTAAGGCATAACTTGGAGGAGCTTGCCCGATAGACTAGGTGATTAATCCACCAAAGCAGCTGCAAAGTTTAGTGGAGAAGGATTGGTAGCCTTTTGTTTTTGAACTTGGCTGATATATTAATGTTGTAATCTAGTTAATAGTTTGACTTAATAGTTGTTGTGTAATATATTATGTACTGTGGTTCAGGTGAATGAAATGGTTATTATTATCAGCAAAAAAAAAAAGAAAAAAGAATACATTCAGCATGTTTTAGGCGGTGTAATTGAGAACATTAATCCATTTGCTGGCATTATTCATACAGGAAATTTTAGGTTTTTAAGAAACAAGGGGTATCATGGAATAAATTAAATGCTAATATTGTAATACTTTGAATAAAAGAAAAGACAATGGGGTATTATTAATACAATATTGAAAGAAAGGGTTTTAAGTGTTTTTAGGAAGATTCGCCATGATTAAAGGGGTGTGTGCTGACTGCAACAAAAGAAGATTAATTTGTTTTCCATATATTCATTCACACACACACACATATAATATACTCTTACACAACTCAACTGTTCACTTTTTCAGGGGATCATTCAGATTTCAGACAATTCGAGATTTTGAATGTGCTATGGCTTTTCTTTTCTTTTCTCTTTTCCTGTAGTTTTAATTAATGCATCTCGTTCGTTTTTTTTAGGGTCATCATTAATTTGGGAAAACAGAAAATTACTGTATGTACTATAATAATAATACTCTTGGTCATATTTTAATAAGTAAGCCGGCAATTTTTAACCTCTTTGATGTATAATTTAATTATTTTCTGAAATTAAATAACATCACTCTGATAACAAAGTGGGAAAATCATATGCATTGAACAAAAGGATAAAATATTTACTTCATGTACAAACTTGTAAGATCTGTTTGGTACGAGGGCTTTAGAGGGGGGAGGAAGGAAATTTTTATGAGTTGAATTTAAAAAGATTAGAGAAGTGAGGTTACAAAATTTTAATAAAAAGAATATATAAGGTAAAAGAGTAAACAAAATTGACTAAAAAATATTAACCCCACTTATCTCATTTTTTAAAATTCACTTCAGAAATATTTTCCCTCCACTTACTTTTCCTCCCCTCCCTTCATACATACCAAACAAGGCCGAAGAGTGGGAGAACAAAGCAAGGTAATTTTACCAAACTTCACACTAATGCACCATCTAAAAGCCTTTTTTATGTATAGATTTAGGGCCTTGTACACGATTCAACAACTAATTCAACAATCACATGTTAACTAGGCTAACATACCTCCAGCAAAGTACATGATATGGAGTATAAAAAAGGTGTCAGTATCAAGCATTTAGAGACTGTTTGGTTCGATCTCATTGCACTTTACAATATAATACGATACAATGATAATGCAATTTAATGGCAGAAAAATAACAAAAATTCCATTTTTAAGAAGAATTTTATCAATATTTGTGGCATGCACATTGTTGTTCTTGTATTACACCCAAAAGGCTCCTTCTTGACTTAGTTACTTAATTACAAGGATACAGCTTTATTTTATATTAAAATAAGGAAAGAGAAAAAAAAAAGAATTCATTCATTTCAATTATAAAATATGAAATTGATTATGAAATGCTCATGTAGTAAGAGTAGAAATTGATAAACTAAGTACTTGAAGGGCCGAATGGAAGGGCCGTCGCTCAATGGATAAAAGTTACTCTATGGATAACAAGTTTATCTTCCTCAAGAGCTCACATTGACGAGAAGGTTTGGCATCTCAACACTGGCTCTTCGCCACATCGAGCAAAGAAATCGGCGGGCCGGCCCGTTTAAGCCCTTTCAAATCAAGGGCCAGGCTTATAAATTGGAGCCTCCAAAGAAAATCGGACCCAAAAAGGCCAGTCCTGTAGGACCGAGGGCTTAAAATGGCCGACCCGTTAAGCCTGTTAAATTTTTTGCCCCTGCCCAGCTCCCTTGCCTTTGCCTTGACCTGCATTCATACAACAAGGCTTTACCTAGGTTAGGCTTACTTGCTTACTAATTTCCGAGAACTCAATGTGAATTAAGTTTGCTCCTATTTATTTGCTGGTTTCATTTTTATTTTCCAAAAAAAAATCAAATTATTGTGAAATATTATGTTGTTAGAGAATTAATAGACTAGGCGAATGATGGTGAAATATTTTGCTGCTGCAAGATTAGAATAAAGGAGAGTTATCTTTATAAATCGCCCTAGTCATTTGTTGCAGATAAAGATTATAGATGTATTCATGATGCGGGAAAAGAAATTCTTGGTATTTTTACCCCCAAGCAGAGCCTACTACTCAAAGTGAAGTATAATTAAATGTCTTTGAAATTGATGATAGCGGCGAAGAAGATGAAAATGGTAGTTGTTATACTCATGTTGCTTAGTATTCAGATTAGCTTTTGGAGAATAGTTTTTACGATTTATAAAGTAAGTATGTGAGAGGAGTTTTGTCTTGATTTGCGGAAAAGTGCTTCTAAAACCATGGTTTCAGAGCTTGCCGAACACACACAAGTGTTTAACTTCGTTCTTTCTTATGCTTTGTGTGAGTTATTTGTGGACACTATTTTACCTTTGATTATGAATTAGTAACTGTGTTTGTTTATTACATGAGACTTGTTGTGTAAAACCTTAATACTGATAATATTTATGTGTTAAATTAGAAGTTTAATTTTCATTATTTACTAATTATATTTCTTTGAAACAAAACGCAGAAAAAATAGTTAAATCTTGTGAAAAGGGGTTCCGGCCCTGCGGCTAGTCCTGACCCGTATGCTCTTAGGCTGGTCCTTGAAAAACAACAATTTTTCTTACTCTGAGCCTAAAAGGGTAGGCCCTGACCCATCTAAGGCCGGCCCTTTTCCCGGCTCTATCGCCACCTGGGGCTATAGTATGTTCCAAGGGTTGGTTAGTGTTTGGTTTGATTTTTAAGTAAAATGCAATGGGTTATTTTTTTTAATAATTATTTAAAATTAAAATATCACACAAAATCTATTTTACCCTCAATATAATCTTTATAGAAAAATAGTTAAGAGCTCACGCAACTTCGCTGAGGATCATCTAATGACGATGGTTGTTGTTGTGGAGGCGATGGTAATGGTGGTGTGGCAATGGTGGTGACAACGATGGTGAAGGAGGAGGTAGTGGTGAAGATGGTAGGTGGGGACAACAACAACGATGGAGGAGCTAATGGTGGTGACATACCCAATAATGGAGGTGGCGGCGACAGGGGCTAGCGGTGGAGGACGAGGAGGTAGTGGTGGCGATGGTAAGTGGTGACAGGGACAACGGTGGAAGAGAAGGTAGTGGCGCAGCTACCATGGTGGTGGATGTAGTAACGGTCGAGGTAGCAGTGACAGCGGTAGAGGAGGAAGTAGTGGTGGCGATGGTTGTGGTGTGGCGTTGCGGGTGAAATGAAACAAAGACAAATGAGATAAATGGTTAATTGGACTTTTTCAACCATACAATGAAGTGGTTATGAGTATTCATGGGGGCGGTATAAATGAAGATTACCAATTTTTTTGTAATTATTATTAGCATGTTAAACCTTATTACCATACTAAAGAGCAACAAAACACTCTCCTCTTAATAATGCAATCATAATTGTCATTATAGGCATGCAATAGAATTAAACAAAACAACATGTTAGTTCATTTAGTAAGGGGTTGTACTAGCTTAACTAGAGGTCTTGAGTTTAAGCTCTGAGAACGCAGCAGTGTTAAATACTTGGTAGTAGAGCTTTGTCGTCCTTGTAGTCCTACTTAGATCGATCTAAATTACTATGGACCCCCAATTAATCCTCTAAGTTAAAAAGAAATAGTTCCAAGATACCGAATACTCAATGCCAAAAAAAAGAAAGAAGTGGGAGTGTGAATTAATATAAAAACTGAAAGTCGAATCATGGGGTTTGGGTGGGTCTCTTGTTAAAAATGTAAAAGCATCCGAAGCTCTCAGGGCATATATAGCAAATGGGTTATCAAGCTTTTATTCGATTCGAAAGAGAGAAAGTGAGGTTTCTGTATATGCGTAGCTAGATTATAGCGATAATCTGAACAATGTCGATGAAAGCAAATAAACCCTTTGGCAGTATAAATAAACAAATATGCAGTGATTTTGCCGTCCAAAGGAATAGCAAAGGGACAACCAATTAGATTCCAGACTGTTGGAGAAATGACCACTGCTGTTACCCGTACGACCTTATATATAAATTTAAATTATCTAATTCTAGTTAATTCAATAAATATAAATTAAATTAATAATTTTTTTTAATTTTATCCTCATTTATACATGAGTATTTTTCGTATCTTTCTAACTAGAGTAAAATTATAACATTCTTATCTATTATTCTGAAAGTGGATTTATAATAATGGCCAAATTTATTTTCCTAAACTGAATTTATAGACAGAAACAGAGTGGTAATTAATTATTAGCTTCTGTTACTCTTGCGAGGTTGCGATGTCTTCAGTGGAGGTTAAACTACATCAAACTGACAGGGACAACATTAAATGTGCTCACTTCATGGCGATACGTGGACACGATGCGGATTCACAGACCGTGTTCGTTCCTACAGCTCCAGAAGGGTGTTTGAAACTTCTTGAGGATGAGCAGTATTGTTCTCAATGATTTTGAATTCTGCAGAAAGTTCTGCACTAGTGGTAGCCAGAAATCTGTTCTAGCTTAATTATCTTCCAGTTTCGGCTTGCCTCTTGTATTAAAAAAAAATTATTAGCTTCTGCATTGGCTCGTTGGAACAACTATGTTAGTTGTGGTCGAGGCGTTGGAGGAGACATCTCAGTTTAAAGTCTTGCCCTTAAATTGTGGATAAATCTAACCCTTTTCTTAAAATTTTTTTACCAAAAAGAAAAACTGTTTACAAGTTAGTCAGATTTTGGGGTGGTGTATTGGTTTTAGTTAATAAGGTTTCAAGTTAGCACAGTCCCAGTGCGAGAATCCAAGTCATAAAACATGGGCTCTAAAAATGAACGTTAGGCCCAAATCGTGCTTATTTGTGATTGGGAGTTTCTTGAGAATTGGTATAAATGAACCTTTTGGTGAAAATAGGTTACTAGGCAAAATATGCACTTCATAAAGGAGTCAATAATCCACCAAATATGCATATCATAATGATATGAACTACGTTACTAGCTACCTAACAATTAAAGTTTATAATGATACTATAAATTTTTATGAATATTCCCCCCCCCCCCCCGAAATATGGATGAGGTCATACTTATACGCAAAAATTAAGCATAAACTGATTAATTAGTCACAGCCGCCTCTTATTCATTTTTATTGAGTAACTGAATTTGGTGGAAAATTGTTGGTCATTGATTGCTATGCATTTGTCTTGACGTGTCAAGTGCTGATGGGTCATTTAATTGGTCATTTCTATCTCTGGTGAAGAATATATTATTAATTGTGCTGTTAAGGAATGGCAAATAATGACGACTAGAAAACACTTTTTTTTTCTAAATGAAAACTGAAATACAATAACCTATAAAGAGATTACAAAGGAAACTCATTCTCAAGTGGAATAAACGTAAAACAACAATCAATCATGATCAACAACCGCTTCCAGAAAAGAAGATGATGGGTGATCAATGATAATAAAATTCATTATAATATTATGAGCTAACCCCGCCAAATAGTCTCATATGATGCAGATCATGCATATGTTTCTGAAAGACTAGGCATAGTGCAAGATTTAGATTACAAACGAATAAGCGAATATAAAGAGTACTCTTGTTTGCAATTTATCAATTCAGCTTTGGCCTTCCACTTTTCTCCTTGCCAATTTGAATCTCCGTTTATGTTTCTTCTTTTCATTTGAAGGAAAAACAGGTACGCTTTCGCCCCACAAATCAAAATCAAAATCAATAATAAAAAAAAAAAAGTCTAGTTGATGCCTTAGCTTGGGATATATTCAAATTACACTATTATACTTAATTCCAAATGCATTGGTAATGGTATATATATAGGTACATGAAACCGGATCGATGGATCAGATGGTCCTATTACTAACCCGTGTCCTTAATCTAAATTTGTCTTGATTTTATTATACTCTTCTGAAGTTCGTCCTGACTTGATCAGGAAAGGGACGGGCCTACTAAAACCGGGTCTCCAGATGCACACACTTGACACCATTGTTTAAAATAATATGAAACAGTAAAGTGAGGAAGGGAAATTAAAGTTGAGTGGTGAAGGGAGGCATAAATAAAGCGTTGAATATAAAGGGACTAAAAATGAATATTGAGGAGACAATATCTCAAGGAGTGGGGGCCATTTCACGTGGATTTGCTTATTCTTTAGTCAGGTTTAAGGGGTTTAGTTTATTAAAGAGGCATCTAATCTCTGATTAAATCAAGTGTGTGTAGATTTGGTTTTTGAATAGCCACCATCACCACTAGCTTCTTTATCTTTCTTTCCTTTTTTTTTTTTAAAAAAAATTGTAAAGAGTCTTGGTTTGATAAAGCAATTCATATTGAGGGCACTAGCCATATGCGTGTGTCTTTGCTTTTCCATGAGAAAGCTGAGAATAGATTGATGGACCCTCTCAACTTGCTCTCTGTTATGCTAAATTGGAGAACATGACAATAATAATGCTACTGTACTCCATCCTTAATATAAGATTTATTCGGTTGACTAGTTTGGGAAGATTAGAGAAGGTAAATAAATTTATTTAGTTTTAACGTATTTATATTTATCATTATTGTTCCTCAAATTAATTTGTCGGACTTATAAACTGATATATATAATATAATGATACACATAAGTATTTTAGAGAGATAATGTAATACTCCCTCCGGTCCTAATTATAAGACAAAATTGACTTTTTTGAAGAAATTAAGGAAGCCAATTAAATTACTCTAGAGTATTTATATTTATATTTGTTTCTCCAAACTAATTAATTTGACTAATAAACTAATATATAATCTAAGGATACTAAAAATATAAACACTCTAAAGTAATTTAATCGATTTCCTTAATTTCTCTAAAAAAGTCAATTTTGTCTTATAATTAGGACCGGAGGGAGTATATGTTATAATTAAGTAATTTATTTAGCTCAATCAATCTTCCCAAATTAGCCAACTAAGTTTTATATTAAAGATTAGAAGTAGTAATATCTTTGATATTTTAATTTGTTATATTGCTAATCATAGCCAAAATGATGAATCTTGTACGATTCAATTACCCTCTGCCTATTGATTATTTGATTGTATTTGTCCATACACCTTTGTCTCTACTGCGGTCCATTTAAATTGTTTCAGATTTTGACCGTAAAATAGTTTTTTTTAAAGATGTGTAAGGTCGTACAGATAAACAATCTCACTTGTATGAAAAATCTCACTTGTCTGTAGTAACATGACGCTTCTAAATTTTTTAAATTTATATCCATTGTAAGTTTGCCATGAAAAACATCAGATTTCATTTTCAAGTTGCTTTACATTTTTTGTTTTGGATATGAAAATGGGATGCAAAGATGCTCATTAGAGAAACTAATTTTAGCAAAGGTGAGTTAGATACATATCCTTACAGCATCCAATTAAACTTAATGGCTCAGATTTAGTACTTTAAAGAATCATCATCAAAACAAGTTGATTAAAAACGGTTCAGATTTAATAATAGTTTTAGATCAACAAATTAATTTATACTGTAAAATTTGATCTAAATGATTTAGAACTACCACCCACGCACAAGAGAAATTTGACTTCATCAAAATGAACCAACCTATATACTTAACTTAAGAAATAACTCATGGTAAAAAGAAATAACTTAAGAAATAAATCTTTTAACTCACATAATACATGTTGGTTTTTATACAGTCATAATATAGGCTTTTATATGATTAGCAATGTACATAAAAAATAAAAAAAATTGGATATTGGGGTGCGATTATAAATATATAACAAGATTTATATTATTTTGAATCAACTTGATCGATTACTTGGATTTGATATGTTTATCTGGTGCCTAGTAAATGAATGAATTGACTTAAACCTGTTCAACCTGGATCTTTTGGCTTTATTTAAAAGTATAAAAGAATAAAAGTTACTGTTAATTTCCCCACAAAGAGATGTGCGATGATCGCAAATAGACGAATTATTAATGGTGCAACCTCAATATCTCAGATGGAAATTAAAGCTTAAATTAGACGCGAAGAGGGGAGCAACTTTATGTGCTATTATTTAATAGTCAACTTATATGAATATATATTACAGATTGAGGGTTGATAGATTAACTTTATGATGAATATGATCCTTTTTTTTTTTCTTACCAGGATGAATATGATCCATTGAACTCTAGGGCTGGCTCTAGGTTAATATGATGGCTAAGACTTTTAGAGCTTGTTTGGTATTTGGAAGATGTGGGAAGGGAAGGGAACATATATAAGTTCCTTCGTTTGGTATACAATTTTGGCTCAATCTTTCCGGGAACTCAAGTTCTCGGATATACCCCGGGCCCACCAATGTTCCCTTATTTATGGGAAGATGAGATCCCACCAAAATTGATGGGATCCTAAGTTCCTTCAGTGGAGGAAGATCTGAAAGACAAAAATGCCCCTGAAATATTTAAATTAAAAGGCAGGAAATTTGAACTTTTCAACATAATTTGCTTATTAAATTCGAACTTTTCAAAATTATCGCCTTGCAAGTTCGAACTTTTCAAAATTATCGTCTTGCAAGTTCGAACTTCATCAATAAATTCAAACTTTTCAAAATTATCGTCTTGCAAATTCGAACTTCATCAATAAATTCGAATTTTTCAAAATTTCCGCCATACAAATTCAAATTTCATTAATAAATAAATATTTTTTTTATTTATTTAAATTATAATTTATAGTTTATTCATTTTATTTAATTTTTAAATTATTGTACTACTAATTATTTAATTTATGAATTGAAATATAAATTTAATTAATATATAATCATTAACTTATATTGAGGGTAAAATAGGCATTTCTCTTCTTTTCCTTCAAGTTCCATCCTCAATTTTCTTCCTACTAAATAACCCATCTTCCCTCAACTCATCTTCCATCACCCATTATAATCTTTCTTTCCCTTCTCAAAATTCTTTTCCCTCTTCAAATCTTCCGCATATCAAACAGGCCCTTGTTTAATTCGTTGCTTGGTACAACCAAGACATTAATAAATTTAGAGCAAAAGGTTCACGGACTTGAAGGAATTTCAAGGGCCCCTCATCATCTCCTATTTGCACATCCATGAGCTAGGCTATATCTAGCTACATATTCACAAACCCAAAAATATATTTCAAACTTCTGAATTAATGCCCATAAATCTTTGGCAATAAGAGGGTTATTACATAATTATATATGTAGGTATGTACATCCGAAGGGGGTGAAACTTAATTTACCAAAGAAATGGTTTAAACAAAGGGAAAAAAAAAACACTACTATAGACAAGGCTTTTAACATCCATTTTTTAACACTTTTAATGTCTAAAAATAAAGAATGTCTATGTGAGCGATGTAGTTTATTTTTACAAATAACATCCCTAAAAAATGGACGTTTAAAGTGGGACTTTAGACGTCCTAATTTCAAAAAAGGGACGTCTAAAGTGAGGACTTTAGACATCCCAAATAGAGAAAAGGGACGTCTAAAGTCCCTATGTAGTGGACTTTATACATTCCTTTTCTAATTAGGGAAGTCTAAAGTGAGAACTTTAGATGTCCCTATTGAAAATAGGGACGTTTAAAGTCCCCTACCCAGCTAAAAAAATAAATTAATAATCATATTACTTTTTTTATATATTGAGGAAACTACACTAATAATCATAGGGAGAATCCTTGAAAATGAACGTGAAAATTGGGAAATGACATATGAGTTTTTTTTACCAAAAATTGATTAAAAAATGTCAAAACGTAATAAGGAATTCTCAATTTTTTTCGTGCGAAATGACTGATCTGTCATTTCCCGATTTTTAGGTTCTTTGTCAAGGATTCTTCCATTATCATACTAATATAATCTAAAAAAAATAAAACCAACCATATTGTATATTATATATGGATTATGGATGCAATGAGATAATTATAAAAAATTTTATATTTATATTGATAATAAATAAATTTTATTATACTTCTTTTCTTATTTTGTATTTTGTGCAAACTTACATGTTAGTTAGCCAACAAACACATACCGATTAGTGAAAGTTAAAGCGTGTTAATTAAAGGCTTAAGCTTTTACAATAAGCCAGTTTTGACAAATACATATGGATTTAATTTGACTTCTTTTACTTTCACTGATATAATTAATTCTCATTAATTTAAACCAAATAGAGCTCCACGCACAGAAGAAAAAAAATAACTCTATTTAATTGTTGTTAATTTCATCAAAATCAATCAAAAGCTCTATTTATTTATAATATATATATTATTTCCCTCGATTTCCAAGCTCCAAACATATAAAACAAAAACATTAGTATTGCATAACTACTAACAACGGGTTTATGATTCTGACAAAAAAAAAACCAATCAAAAGAAAAAAATCACTCTAGTTACTAGAATCATATAAATAAATTAAAAGCATTATAATAATTTCACATTGCAAGTTTAAATTAATTTTTCATGTAAATTTATATTAAAAAAAAATCTGATGAAAGGAGGGAAAGAGCCAGCCGACGGTGTCTATGTGCCCAACCAAGATGGAGAGAAGAAGTTGGAGGAGGTACGCCAGAGGGTGGAGGAAAGCAAGAAGGTGGAGGAGGTACATCGGAGGGTAGAGGAAATTAAGCAAGAAGACAGTGTGGAGGGGGTGTGTGCTGACAATGGAAGGAGGTGGAGGAAAAAAGCAAGACAGTGTGGAGTGCCAACAATGAAAAGGAGGAGGAAGAGTAAAGTGGGAAATGGGAATGAAGAGAAGAAGACGAAGTGGAAAATAATGAAGTGATGGGAGTTGTTGGTAGAAGAGAAAAGATGGAAAAGCAAGGGGGGAGGGCACAAGTCAGATTGTTTAACATACGCAGGGATGCCCAAATTCCTAAAAGTTGGGTTAAGGCTTCCCAAAATTTATTTGGGACACCTAAACCCAACTTTAAGCATCCCAAAATCTATTTAGGACTTTTAAAATAAGTTAAACTTTTTTAATTTTTTATTTTTGATGCCAAAAGGAATCTTTAGGCGTTCTAATTGAAATTTAGGATGTCTAACTCTACTTTAGGCTTCTCAATTTAAATTTGGGACGCCTAATGTTTCAATTTTGCTGCTTTATTTATAAAAATGTCACCGCCTTTATGTTTTTACCTCCCTTTTTGAAAAAGGGACGTCTATAGGAGTAGTAATATCTTCAACATGTAGTAGTGAAAAACAGTGAGAGGAAATGAAAGCTGCATACATAAATATAGGTATAAGGTTCGTTGAAGTTTCATTTCGTGCGTGACCTTAGCTTTCTTGCTTAATAATGGTAGTGTTATAATTCATGTAATTTGATGAAAACAAACGTATAATCGCATTGTAAGCCAATTTTTTTAAGAGAGAAAACATTAACTTCAGCAAATTCATCATCTGTAATCTTATCCAAGGATAGAGTGAATGAAACATACATATAATTAACCTTATTTAGAAACCGTGGTTAATGTAATTATGTGGGGTGTGTGTGTGAGAGAGTGTGTGTTTTTTCAGGTGTTGCTTTAGCTTTTGCAGGGAATAATGTTGGATGCGCGTGAGGGTGGGATCTGCGAGAAATTTACCCAAATACATCACATCTTGGTCTCGAGAAAATGGAAATGCAGAGAATCGATGAAGTGATGGAAGAGGGAATAGTAATATTATTAGAGGATGGATGTTTGAATGGAAAATGTGACTATTTTTGGGTGGCTTTCTTCGTCGTAAAGTACATTTATTCCGCGCAGGGTAGGCCAATATATTTCAAGAAAGGAGCTGGACAAGACTATGTGAAAGGTAATGTCCAAACCTCGACCAGCACCATCATGCCCTTCTTGGGACACACTCATATATATATGGACCCATGTCTCAATTCTCTCTCCCACACACATACATATACTCTTTAACTCCATTATTTATATTCCTTTTATAACTAGTTCCATCTCATATGTTTCTTTAATCCTAATTTGTTCCATTATATATACAAATTAAATGTTAGTTTTGAAGTAATAGTAAGTTTGATGTCATATGGTATAAAGGTACTAGGTTGAAATCTTGAGAACAGTTTCTCCTAAGTATGCGTACAAATGTATATATCACGGTAATTAAAGTTTGTTAGAGTCACAATTCAACAAACTTGATTGAGGACTCCACATTTTAAGTGAATCTTTGCCATAGTATGATCACAAAACAGCAATCATAGGAATTGGCTTATGATGCAAATTTGTTTTAGAAGTTTTCGCTGAAGAGCAATATTACCTTGAAAGTTTTTTTAGGTTCAATGTTGTTTAGCAAGTATTAAAATGGATTAATGTTATCCCCTACCGTTAAAAATTTAACGGTTAACGTCAATTTTTTAATGCCTAATGTTAGTTTTAACGGTATAAGATAATATTACTACATTTTGAAACTTTTAGGGTGACATTAAACTAAAAAAAAACTTCCTGAGCAAATTTGCACATTAACTTTATAGGAATTTAATGAGTGAGTATTAATAAATCATTTATAATATCAGCTGTTATTAATGTATCTCTTTTACTATTTGAAACATTATATAGCTAGAACCCGTCCTCGATCAGCTAAAGTACTAGAAAAATTAATTGGCTGAATTAATATATGTGGGGTTAGTTTCTCTAGGGGTGGCAATATTGTTGTACTTAACCGGGCACTTGTATGTATCCTTACCGGTAATTAATCACTGTATAATGTTGTCCTGAATTTATAAAAAAGTTCAAAATGGCTTCATTGTAATTATAACTCTCTTAATGTCCAAATTGGACACTGTATGTTTACCATGTATTTTGCTCCTCTTTTTATCTTCTTCGCCAACCCTCTAGTCCTCTCTCTCAAGTCTCATCAGATTCTCCGTGAACCCAAGCTTTAATGGTGGAAGTAAACATCTATTATCTATAATTTGCATTTAAAATAGTAATAAATTTCATGACAAAGCATCTCTTGTGCTCTTGGAAATTAATACATGCACCTATATGTGTGTGTGTGTGTTGCATCCCCTCAGATCAATTTTATGAAAAAATGGTAGTCATCATTTTGAATATATAGATTGTATTTTAATCATTTCCTTCAGTTGATGTTTATTATATTAGCTAGACGGTAGAAATTTACTTATAAATTGTTTCTTCAATTACAATTTGCATGGTTAATATATATAGTATACTTCATCCCGTTAATGAAGACCTAACGAGTGATTTTATTTTCGTTTTAAATGCATGTATGACATCAATCTCCGTTATCTTCCCTACATTCTCTGTTACTTATATTAAAGGCTTTATGCATTGTTTATAATATAAAATGTTTTGTTTAAAGTATTAACTTTTTTTCACATAGCTAGTAGGTCTAACTAACCATAAAAATTTTTAACAAATTGACAAAATTCCTTTAACTAATAATTTTTATTGAGTGATTTTTGTACCATTTTGAAACATTAATGCTTATTTTGCACTTAAGGAAATTTTATGACGTTAAATGCATATCTGCGAATATTTTATTGGTAGATTAATACCTTAATTAACCCTTTTCAAAATCTACAATGCATTTGATACAAATAACTAATTAACTTACCTAATTTTGTTAACCTCTATGAATTACGTAATTCCTATATTCAAAACTGAAAGGAGTAGCATTGAGAAAGAAAATTTAGGAATTGATGTGACTCTTATATATGTTAGATATTTAACAGTAATAAAAACGAAAGGGAGATTATTACGTTGAGACTGCTGAACCTGTGGGTCAGATGCCCCATCCTATAAATTAGAAATGACATCCTATTAGAGACAAAAATTAAGGCAGGTCATCATCATGGGGAAAACTTTTTGTTTAAAGACTAATTTTCAAATGTTTATAATGATACCTTTTCTATCACACGCAGAGAAGGAGAAGGAGATTCATGTTCAGTTTTTATAATGTTAAACATCATAAATAGGAGAAATTTAATGAAAGAAATACAATTTCATGTTGAAAATGTAACAAGCTTAAAAACAATACTATTTTCAGTTCTTAATATAACATTTGTTGGTAGTATAATATAATTTGCTACACGAACGAGATATTATATTAATCATCGGATGTATAAACTTTTACTGATAAGGGCATTATATTGGGGGTATATATATATATCAGTATATGTGAACTGATTTAAAAAGATTCGGCCTAGATCACAGTGGATGTTGAGATTGATTGAGGGCCGATAATAGGGCACAAGTCGTTTTCACGGGGACAAAGGTACCCTCTCAAACCTGACATTTAGAGCTTAAAACCAACAAACAGCATTCAAAGTTTGTGTCTGCCAACCCAATACGTTTTTAACTCTTCCCAGCAAATTTTGAAAAGCCCCTTAAATAAAAGACCAGCAAACCTTCTTGTATATCAACTAACAACGAACCTCTCAAAAATATTAGTCTTTTAGCATCTTTCACTAAAGTTCATTTGTACAAGAAGCCCTCGCTCGCCCACCACTTTCTATTACATCAAGATGACTTTTATTATTTCTTTTTGAAATTTATTGTTGACCAATGCTCTTAATTAATTCCGTTCGGTGGGCTATTATATTTGTATCCTTTCCCCTAGCGATAAAAATGGGTGGCCATGATTTGCCAAAAAGAAAAGATAAACCAATTTTAGGTTAAAAGAGACCCCTGATTTGATGGTCGTTTAATTTATTATACTATATTTTATTTATGTTATTATCACCTCTCGGTGATAACGATGTATATCTAATTAAGAAAAAAAGTGGGATAATATATATGGAGGCTGATGAACGGCAAGAGATCTGATCAATAATGAAATTCCCTAATCGAGTTAGCCTTGGACTTAAAGCAGGAAGCACCGACTAATGAGTCATCTAATTGGTTTGCCCTTAACTTAGAGACAAAAAATTACCAACAATTCTTTACTCATAATCCTACCAAGTGTGCGTGTGAGACCACAAATGCCTTCTGTGAAAGTAACAATCATTGTATTATTGATGATGCCCAACATCCTTATAATATAAGAAAATCAAATTACCTTTATATACCAGTTTTTCCTTCAAGACTCCACTCTCTCTCTCTCTCTCTCTCTCTCTATGTAAAATTAAAAACTAAACACTTAAAAGTGTTAATTATTACCTATGTATTAGTAAAAAAGAATGTTTTTTTTTAAATAAGGGTTAAGGGGTATCCAGCACCCTAAAATATTTTTTCTGGTGCATTCAGTACCCTAAAGTATTTTGTGGTACATCTAATACCCTAAAATATTTTTTTAGGGGCATCCATCATCTTAAAGTACTTCTTTGTGCAATTTTATACTTAACAATTTAGATAATTTAGAATATTAGTACACTTAAAAAAATATTTTAAGATGTTGGATGCACATGAAAAATAGTTTATGATATTGGACGTATCTGAAAAAATATTTTAAGGTAATAAGTGTAACAGAAAAATAGTTGAAGGAGCTAGATGCAAAACAAAAAATTGGAAGTCACATAATTCCCCTAAAAAATACTTTAGGGTGCCGATATCCTTTAATCCAAAAAAAAAAAACTTGGGCAAATAGGCGAAAAAAGATAGAAGAAAAAGCAGCTTCGGGGGGGTCCACAACATGTCCTCTCAAAGAAGACGTATTTTCATCTTTCTTCACTGCACTAAACCACATTCTTTCAACTTCGCCTCTCCCTCAAATTGTCATCTCTAGTTCCCCAAACCCCACTCAATTAGTATCTCCAACCATCCACACCAATTACCTCCTCTGTGCGCAACAAAGCTATGGCCACCATGCCCGGCGAATTTCAAAGCAATTCCAGTCAGGGGGCCTCGTCGTCGGTGAGGCGAGGAGCCGCTGATGTCGGAGATCAGGCGGCAGAGAAACAGCAGACGCCGCTGAGCCGGTACGAATCACAGAAGCGGCGAGACTGGAACACGTTCGGCCAGTATCTGAAGAATCAGGCACCTCCGGTTTCTCTCTCTCACTGTAACTACAGCCACGTCCTAGAGTTTCTGCGCTACTTGGACCAGTTCGGGAAGACTAAGGTCCATTTACAAGGTTGCGTATTTTTCGGCCAACCCGACCCGCCTGCCCCTTGCACCTGCCCCCTCAGGCAGGCTTGGGGCAGCCTCGATGCCCTCATCGGACGCCTGCGAGCCGCCTTTGAAGAGCACGGCGGCTCGCCGGAGAATAATCCTTTCGGGAGCGGAGCTATTAGGGTGTATCTACGTGAGGTGAAAGAGTGTCAGGCAAAGGCAAGAGGAATTTTGTACAAGAAGAAGAAGAAGAAGAGAACCCCATTAAAGGGACCTCATCAGACAGCCAAGACTAGTCTCAAGCAAATGGCTTCTTAAAGAAAACGTAACCACGACTCAGCTTTCATTTCAGGTATATATCTATCTATAAGCTTCTTCCTCTATGTGATCTGCTTCATACAGCTTAATGAAAGATTTGGCTTCACAAGAACCCAAAATAAGAGATCAGACACTTGGAAATTCGAGGTCTATGTATGGGGATTACATTGTACTGTATTGTACGTACGAAACCCTAGAACCGTACTAGTGGTAAAAACCCTAATTTTGGATATAGTAAAAATTATGGGGAGACGGATGGTTTTGGCTAAGCAAATATTTGACAAGAGTGGTGATGGTGATTAGGCTATAGAGAGAATTAAGAATAATCTCTCCCTCTCTCTCTCCCATGGTGATTTTCTCTCTCCTATCATTCAAATCACTGTTTTTTCCGTTTCTTAATTAAAATACTGCTCGGGATGTTTACTTTATACTTGATTTGGGCCTTTTTTCTGATTCTGCTGGATATTTGTGCTCCCCATTTCTTGTGTGGCCCTTCACATGTCATTACGTTGCATGTAATTACATACACAGATTGACGTAGGGACGTCAATATACTCGAATTTGCCACATAAGTAATTAATGTGTGTATGTGAATATCAGTGCTCCTAGCTCCAAATGCTGGTGTGGAGAGAAATACTTTCTTTTTATATATTACCCCTCCTCCCATTTTCTTTTGAGAACCTTCAAATTTGGGTTTAATTAGTTGTTCAATGTTGGCCACGTACTTTAAGAATAATGCTTCATTTTATAACTATGTTAGTGGATATGTGATCAAGGCTAATGGCCTAGCAAGCACGTACATGTCTTTTTTTGTTTGTTTGTTGGCTTGTCTGGTTACTTTGTCATTTGATTGTCTCACTAGTTGTCCAAAGTATATGCATGAGTCCTCTTTAAAATCTTGTTAGATATCAATGCTGTGTGGACTCCATAGAATTAATAAAAAATTTCCAAAATGCTAAAGAAAATATATATTGATGAGAAGGAAGGAAGGAAGGGCAGAGATAAAGTTATGTGACAATGTTTGTCTAATTGAGCAAATTATAATATAACTAGAAATGTTTAGTTGTGTCTTACATTACTATCTAATCTAAACTTAACTTCAAATAGTTAGGGGGTCAAGTCAATCAATAACTTAAATGATTAAACATGAAAGCACGGTCCAAAAAAGGACTATTCATAAGCTAAGCCATATAATTTGGCTTCCTACACACAATTGATAAATTAGCTAATAGGTACATATATTTCCATGGATTTAACGAGAATATCTTAATAAAAGGTGAATATAGTTTGTGCTCGGATAGAGGAATTCGATAATAACCTGTATGATTAGCTAGGTGGTTTGATAAGTGAATTCGAAGTTGGATATGTTGCTATGCCAATATGTAGGATAGAAGGATATGTAAACAACCAGTTAAGTTAAATATCAAATACGCACATTTACGTCCATAAAAGGGTTGCTTACACACTCACTCCCCCCCCCCCTGGTCCTTATTATAAGATACCAACTAACAAATATTCTTAATCCTTTTTATAAAGCACTTGCAAGTTTTCAGGGAGTATTTAATTTATTTTTCAATATCTACTCATATTTAATAAGGGTAGAGGGAGAAAGTAACAATTAATATGATATTTGAGTTTAGTGTAATTGGTAAGGATAGTATTGGAAGTCATTTAATTTTAGGACAACTTTAATGCTTTTAATTGTTTTTATTGGTTTGTGATAATTGGTATTTGGTGCCTTATAAATTGAGTCTTGCTATATTTTTTTTTGTTGAATTTGTCATGTTGATGTAGAAAATTGACAATGATACATTTAAACTTTCAATTTACAATTTTTGGGGTAAGAAAGTGTGTTGATTGGGACCAATAATAATAGATCATCACACATAAGGAGAACTTCCATTCAAGGTTATTAAATCCGAACTAGACCGGCCGTTTTGGCCTAGAAACCGGCGAAACGGCTACTAATCCGGTTTGGTCATCAACCCGGTTCATTTGTTTGTTTGTTTTTTTTAAATTCCTTCATAATCTCACATTAATAACCCCTAAATCTTCACTTTCTCATTAATTTGGCAATGAGTTAGCTCAGATTTGACTCTAATTTGACATTTGACTCATTACTCCGACCAATTTAGTGGTCGGTCCGGGTTTAATAACTTTGCTTCCACTCTAATGGAATTTGGAGAGATCCATATATGTTTGATGCTGCATTTTGTCTTAACACCTTAAAACATTAATTAAGCCCGAGGGTGTTGTTTAGCGCACACCTTTTTTCAGTTTAACTCTCTATTTGATGAACACTTCTTCTCACGTAATCGCACACTTAACTATTAACATACATGCAATTTCAATTAGAATCTTATTAGTGCAGCATACACTTTCATTTGTCAATGACACACCCAACGAAGACAGCCTACTTTTTTTTTTTTGGACCTGAGAACGAAGACAGCCTACTTGCAGTTTAAGTTTTTATAACCCTCATAAGAATTCATTATGCTACTTCATGTCTATCTCATATATATTTGTGTATATCGTCTTTTTTCTTCGAAAATCTCTCAATGAATATGTCCTCCTCTCCATTTAAAACATAAAAACCAACTATTTAGTCAATCTAATCTTCTGAATTTGCAAAAGTTTTCGATTTGTTCTTAAATTCTAACAACGTCCATATTGTTTATTGAAAGCCTTGCATGCATGTGACCTTGGAAATATATCCACACAGGCACTGACTACAATCCAATCAGAAATGCTATAAGAAATAGCAATCTGAATTATATATTAACCGCTATAAATATACTTTGCAAACAAAAAGTCTCATATTTACATTTAAATTTTAAACTTAAATATCGTGCACTTTTTCTTCTATATATACAGAAATGCACATATAGATCTTCAGATGATTTAAGTGAGTGCATTTAGTTTTTCTGTTGGGAATAAAAAGAATTATAATGTTTGGCTTTCTATGGATAGGGAGATAGTGGTATTAGGGAACGGGTAGTGTAATCTTCAGATATATGCACATTGATTTTGTTTAAGGAAACCATTTGACAAGTACCTATATTTTATCATAACTTTTAATTTGGTACATAATGTGTTTTTCTCACGTAATTTAATCCTTTAATTTTGTTTTGTTAGGATCGTTAACCATTGTAATTGTGCTCTTTGAACACTGTTAACCCAGGTATAAAGGCTAATTGAACTAGCAGAGCAAATGCAAGAATTTAATTAAAAGAGCAAAAATGTATAGGGACCATATTAAAAATTGAGAGAAAGTATAGATACCAGCAACATAGCTTTCCCTGTTTTAAATTATAATAATGGTAGCATGCTAGATCAAACTTGCAATTATGGCGCCAATAAGAGTGAAATGGCACATTGATAATTCTTTTTAAAATATAAAAAATTTTATTTTAAAAGTAATTTTGCTTAAATGTTTTCTATATACCTCAGGAAGATTGCGGTTAGTCTCATGTTTTTTTTTTTGGTTTAATTCCTTATAAACGAGTCCTTCACCGTTGACAATGCAAGGAAGCTTAGATTGAATGAGTAGTAAGCTGAATCGTAAATGCCTCTTTTATATACAGGGAGAAAAAAGATAAGAAAATATCATTTAAAATTTAAAATTTCAAATCAATATTATTTTCTATAAGAATATAGATATTAACTACAAGATTATAGTAATTCACAACTCATTTTAATAAAAAATCACTTATTTGAGATTTTAAAGTTTAAGTAATATTTTTTTATCTTTTTCCCTTCGTAAACCCGGAAATGTCCTTGGCCTATAGTTTGCAATAAGCTTTGATATAAGTATTGGGATTTTAATAATCCAAATTTTGCAATGAAGGAGCGAAGCTAATTGGAAGAGGATCTCTTGAAATATATACCTCTGGGTGAAGTTAGAGATCGGGAGAGAGTATCCACACACACGCACACGCACACACGTGAGGCTCTTTCCTCTCTTCATACTTAATTTCATTTCTTTATTGTTATTGAGACAGAAAATACAAAGAGATACAATTAATCTATTAAGCTGTCAATTCGTATAGTATATGCTGGTTAATTAAGTAATTAGATGGTCTGGCCTCTTAATCTTCTTATATATACTTAACGCATTACAAGCATAATATATACGAGCATGCAGCTTTAGCTAAAATGAAGAACAAGGACTCTTCGCATGTCAGCTAATTAAAGTATGTACAAACAAGAGTCAAATTTCCTAATCAGATTGTGGCAGGACACATGAAGGGGAGACAGTAATATAAAGTATTCCCTTAGGTTCTAAATATAAAACAAACAAAGTTGATTTTTTAAAAAAAATTTAAGGAAGTTAATTAAATTACTTTAGAGTATTTTTATTTTTATTTTTTTTTCTATAAACTAATCAGGTTGACTAATAAATTTATATATAATCTAAAGATATATAATATATGATATGATTAAATAACTTATTTAACTTCCTTAATCTCTCCAAAAAAGGTTAACTTTGTCTTATATTTAGAATTGGAGGGAGTATGAAATTAGGAATTTAGCTTAAGTGGGAAACCAAATTAAGAACTAGTTGCAATTAGCAAACTGTACACTGAAGATGGAGTGATTTTTGCCTGCTTGGGGTAGTTTACATATGCATAATATAATGGTGTTGGGGTGTGTGTGTGTGTGTGTGTGTGTGTGTGACTTAGCAGAGGGCTTCTGATTTAGAAGACAACGTTTGTTAATGCTGTAATGAAATGAGAACGGAAAATCTGTTTCTCTTGGTTGCATTCTCAAGTTAATTGCACTAGACATTGTTGTTCAGTGGGTGCGTACGTGCATGTGTCTATTGCTATATATTATAAATGAATGCTCATTATTCAATTATTCTTATCTCCTAATAATAATTAAGGCCAATACAGATTTTTATTGCTCCTTTGGCCCGGAGGTAGTACATATATATTCTGTGTAATTAGGAAATAATTAAGTACTATATATATATATATGGTAATTTTCATTTTATAGGTAGTGTACAATATTATATTATATCTCTCTCTTCAATAATTACATGAATATTATATATTGTCTTCTCTCCCTCTAAGTCCAAAGGCTGATACTGTAAATAAAAACTAGATATGGATCTCTGATCTAACCTTCTTTTCCACTCCAAAGGTTATCATGCTGATGGGTAAGTTGGTTTTATTTAGTTGTTACATGAGTTATGTTGTAGTTTTTGCTTCCTTTAGAATAAATAAAAAGTTTCACTGTTGACGACTTATAAATAATAATATATCTGTTATAAGTTTTATAATATATATATATATATATATAGAATATATAAAGTACTCTAATGTACAAGGCTATTATAATCTTTTATTCAGTGATGTGACTTTGGGGAGTATTATTGGTAATATGAATAATAACATGCAGGGCTGTAGGAAAGAAGAAGATGGATTGAGCAGAAGTGTTAATTATGGAGAAAGAGCATTCTTCGCTGAAATGATCACCTCTGCTAGCTGCGTCATCCATATATATATTCCTCAGAAAGAGAAGCCAAAGAAGAAACGAAACTTATGTGTCGTTAATTAATTATTAGGATATATATAGTCTTCTCGTGAAATTACTTTGATGAGCAGATAATCTTTGAATATATTATATTTAGTGATGGATGATCCTCTTCACCAAGCTAGCTTTCCTCCATCGAAAGCCCTCAATAATCTTTTTCCAGCATGTATATGTATATACCTATGGATCATTGTTATTACTTATTAGCTTAAAACATCTGAAGGCAAATTAATAGCTTTCTGTCGAAATGTCTTACTTTGGGGTTACTTAAAGTCCAGTCATTACAAACTGAAGTTGATACATGCATGTCCTCTCATTTACATGTTAAAAGGGCTTCTAATACGCCTCCCTCTAATATTCTGTATGCCTTTAAACTACATAGTGCTCGTTTGGGAATGTTTATTTTTGGATAATAAGTGTTTTTAATTCGTAATTCATGATATACGAGGTAAATATGTGACAGTAGTTTTGTCTAGACTTATGTAATAAATGCTTATTTCCTAAAATTAAGTCATTCCAAACACTCACATAGCAATATTGTAAGTATTGCGCTCCACAATTAGAATGTCTGATCTTAATGGCTTCAGAGTTTATTTTTTGTTTTCTGGCACCATCATTTGAAGGGATGCCAATTTTTTTTTTATTTTGTTAAAAAATAGATAATGTATAACCTATAATATTTTTAACGAGAAATATATTATTATTATTATTATTATTATTATTATTATTATTATTATTATTATTTCCCCCCATCCATAATAATAGATAATTAATAATAGTCCTTCCATCCATATTGTTAATTTAAAATTTCTCACTTTGTATAACGACAATTATTTTAAATCATTTTCCATGGTCTAAATTTTGGAAATTCGGTCAACAAAGCTTTTGGAAATTGGGTTGCTCTATCTCTTGCGTTGTCTGCCAAGAGCTTAGTTACCAAAAACGATTGCCACCCACACACGTTACAGGGCTATGGTTTTAAGTACAGGTGTTTATTGTATTTTGTTAATCAACTTTTTCACACCTGGATTCCTTTTATTTCATAGTTTTAATATTATATTATCATTATCAATTTTTTAAAAGTAATTGTGTCGTCCGCGTCAAAATATTAACAAACATATAGAACACATAATATATATATATATATACCCTATGATTCAATCCGGAAACTTCTGCTTCTTTTTTAAAGCAGCACTCATTCCTCTCAGCAACATTTTACCATGACAAATGTATTCAAGTTTATTACAATGGTTAAACTAGAAGATGACACTATATGTTTATAGGAAGAAAAAGAAAAAGAAAAGAAAAGTAAATAACACTACATATTTTCCCTTAAACTTTTCTAAGAAATGCTATTCCACTGTTAATTACCACAGCATACTGGAGGGATGAAAAGCTTGTTAGAAACAGTACTGACCTAAATTAGACGTTGTATTTGTGAGCTCATTGTGGAACGAGTACAGTTACTGAATTAATTAACAAGGGCCTCGAACGTACAGACAAAGATCCAGCTAAAAGAGTGATAAATTTTACTTGGTTATCGCATCCCTATCAGCAGCTTAAGATATACTTAAAGAAACAGGTTCCCAAAAAGGCCTTCCAATCAGAAACCACTATCAAAGCTTTGCGCACTTGGCTAGCTATACATATCTGCAGCAATGAACAAATTTAGTCAATTACTATCTGTTAAAAGAGAAAACATTAATTGCAGGAATTCAAGAATTCATCTAACACTGCATGCCCCAATTTTGATTACAACCTTTTATTTTTGAATTAAGAACTGCTTCAACCGTTTATTGATACGATGTTCACATCATCATTATCCTATCATGTTCGAGTCAAGAGAAACATTTAGGCTGCAGTCAAGCTTCCATTTGACAGTTTAGCCACCAGAAATGATCATTTTAAATATCAATTAGGACAACAGATAAGTAATAGCATTTAACTTGATGAAATCCGACCAAATATGCTTCAGAAAGCACACCACCTTGAGTAGCTGGATAATAGGATAAACATGCAATAACAACCGAAAATCTATAATGCCTAATAATGTAAGCATTTTTGTCCAGAGCAATCATTCCAAAACTACGAGGAGCAGAGTAATCAAACAAGGATACGCTTTGGGTGCCAAAGATATTTATACTAGCTAACTATGAATGGAATTGAAGTACCAATAGGGAGAATCTTTACCTGGTTCTCCTAAGTAAATGGTACTCCCTCTGATCCTAATTATAAGATAAAGTTGACTTTTTTAAAGAAATTAAGGAAGCCAATTAAATCACTTTAGAATATTTTTATTTTTATTTTTTTCTTCAAACTAATTAATTTGACTAATAAACTAATATATAATCTAAAGATACTAAAAATATCAATACTCTAAAGTGATTTAATTGGCTTCCTTAATTTCTCCAAAAAAGTCAACTTTGTCTTATAATTAGGACCGGAGGGAGTACTTCATTTTTCATCCATGAGACTCGAATTAGGGACTTTGTTTAAGGAGAATGCAACTTCTTTTCATACAATTATCAACTGCTTGACATCAAATAGAGGCAGACCAAATAAGGAGATGAGCAACAAAAAATTTTGAAATGATAGGAAATATAACATCGTTCAGGCCCACGTAATTTAACCATATTAACATCACAAAGCAAAAGCTAATTAATTTACTGTCCTAGACTCATAGTAAACACCTGATAAAAAACCTAACAGTTAAATCAAGGAGCTACTGTTCTGATTCAGATGAAATCCCCTTCCTCCCAGCTTGCAATTTGCAAATATGCTTTCTTGCAGGATATCTCCAAAAAAACAGAGACAACCACAATTTCAGAACGAATACTAGTATCATTCAAAGTTTCAAACTTCATTTATCAGAAATGCCTAATCTCTGCTGACTGCCCACCTTGGCAGTTCAATTACATGTTTAAGACAAACCAAAAAATCATTTCACACCTTCAAGTAATTTATACATACTAGCATCATCATTTTATTCACCCAAAAGTCAAACCAACCTATAGTAAGCGATAACTTAAAACTCCACCTCTTTCTAAATCATCCAAGTGTTTTATACAATATTACATCTTTGTCTCCACTTTAATCACTCAAGAACCAAGGGGTATCTAAAACAAGGGACAATAGGAATCAAGTATGGAAGTTTGGAGCACATAATGGTAAGAAAAACAGCCTATTGTCAATCCTATTCCTTGGTTCTGCTAGCTAAGCTGTATACTGTTCTAGACCTAAGGAAGCTGATATATACTTGTTGCAAGCTGCTAGATATGTATTACTCTCAGGTCAAAAAGAAAATATGTATCATTCAATGAAGCACAAACATGTCGATGATGAAGCATTGTTCACATCCATGTCCAGATCAGTGTTCATGGCAATGCTTTTTAGGTCTTGGTTTTCTATGTCTTAGTTTGTATCTGGTTGTGTGCACAGTTAAGAGTTTATTCTTTTCATATGACTCCATGTTACTCCTCACGACTTAATTTGCATTATAGTTTTCCTTTTATAAATTTTAGTTACATAAATTGGTTTTCTGATTTGTTCTAACTTGTTTAAATTGGTTGCCTCACTTCTGTGATATGGTCATCGGCTACCCTGCCCTGTTGCACCAGAGTTACGAGATTTTGGCACCTGCAGCCTCGACCTGGCTGATGACAACATTCACTCGCAAGCAATACTCCCAGAACAGGAGATGAAGAAGAGGTACCTCAGAAAACAAACTGCTAGGTTTTCCCCCATGGGAAAAGAAAATTGCAATAATTTACTTATAAAGTTCACTGTCAATGAATTTAGAGCAAAGTAATGCCATTCACTTTGCAGTCAACAAATGCCAACAAACGCCACACCACTATAGACCATGTGAGTACACGTAAAAGCTTGAACGAGGAAGCTGTTATTTTATGATATATTCAATTCATGGACAATTTTAATAAATTATGAAGAACTTTCTATGATATAACAATGTAGGAAAGCGCACGAGCACGACTAGCTTATTTAATTGTAAAACGAAATAACTATTACATAAAATGGTTGCTTTTTCTATACACAAAATCTGCTCAGAAAAACCTATTTCTTCCTCCAACCAACAATCAACCGGGGAACCCCCTTGCCACCCAATAGCCTATGACCACGATTTAAGCTATTCACTCCTTAATATAACAAAAGTTCAAGCTACACCATCAACCCAGTACTTGAGAAGAAAAGGAGAAAGTTCTAACTCACCACTAGACCCAGATCGCTTCCCGCGTTTGATCCTCCCCAACTGAACCTGCGTGTCCATGAACATATGCATCCTTTGTACTTCCAGATCTTTATCAAACTGCATCCGCTGTTTCTCCAATTCCACCATCTGCCTCAATTTTTCTCTCTCCGTCCTCTCATAAACTTCACCAAACCTCATTATTGCTTTTGCCAAGCTCCTCATCCCTTCCTTCTCCCTCTCTTCTTCCTCAACCTCGCTTGCCCTCTCTTCATCTTCATCTTCTTCCTCGTCCTCGTCCTCCTCATCCTCATCCTCATCAGCCCCTGCTGCAGCTGCCGCGGCTGAATAATTCCTCATGAAGAATCCATCCTCAAATAGTGCCTCCGCCGGCCGCTTCTGCGGCAGCGCCCAGGCCTTCGTCGGCACCGTGGATGCAGGGGACGGGGTTTTATGATACGGCAAAGAAAGTACCACCGGAGGCGACGGCAACGCCTTTTTCGAACTCAAAGAAGGCCCAATCAAAACGTCTAAGCGATCGAAGAAGGGCCAAGTGGAAGGAGCCCCGTGGGGGTAGGACACCCTATTCTTCTCAACCTTATACTTCTTCTTAATAGTATCGATTCGGTTCTTGCACTGAACATCCGTCCTGTGCGTCTTCTTGGTGTGACCATGTAGAGCGTTGACAGCGTCGGCGACGTCCTGCCAGTCCTTCTGACGGAGGTTGCCGCGGTTGACCTGTATATAACGGCGGCCCCAAGCGTCGACGAGGGTGGAGGTAGCTTCCTCGCTCCAACAATCTTCGCGGACGGGCATCGAGCGCGGATGGTTCACAGGCGGCGTTAGAGAATCGTGCGAATCCCCCATCGGAGAAAAAACGGCGACTAGCCGGAGAGGTGAATGGGGTTAAGGTGGGAACGATGAGAGAGAAAAGGGTAGGAGAGTGGCGGACGCACGAGAGAAGGGGAAAGCGAGGGATAATGCGGTACGGTAGAGGCGTTGGGTCGCCGGGGAAGGGCGCGTGACGTTGAGAGGAACCCACCGAGTCCGAGACGGGCCGTGGAAAGTGGCTGGCGTCAGATCGGCTCGGCTCGACCGCACCATGTCAGGGTTAAGGAGCATCTTTGTTTTGGAAGTTTTTCGGGGGCAATTTTTTCTTAGAAGTGTAAAAAAATAGAGCAATTTTATCCTAGTTGTTATCTCAGCTAATCTTACCATTAGTTGATCAAATATGTGAAGCTGGTAGTCCACATGTCATCCACGTTATTTTTATTAAGGTGTAAATTTATCCTGAAAGTTTTAAATCTAACTTTATAAAAAGATGAAGTAAATGATATATTTACTTTCATCGCAAATTTACACTTAAGAAAATAGCGTAGATAATATGTGGACTATCATCTTAACATATTTAGTCAACTAATAATAAAAATTAATCAAGATAACGTCTAGAGCAAAATTATTTCTTTTTTTACACTTCTAGAGCAAAATTACCCTTAACCCTATAAAAATATTATAGGAAAAAACCTCAAAAATACCATCTCAATTCTAAAATCCCAAAAAGGTTATGCTAATATATGAAAGGATCTATTAGAGATAAGGAAAGAATATGGGATATTAAAATTTGAGGTAAAAGATAGAGGTGCCCTTTCTTACATTCCCTTTACCTTCTCTCACTTCAAGTCTTCTCTCTCCTCCTCCTTCGTTAAAAATATCACAGATAGCCTTTCCATTTTTTCTTAATTTTATAGTATTAACTCATCTTTCAAACACTAATCATGATAATACTAAAGTTTAACAAATATTTCAAAATTTTACCATAATTCTAAAGAGTTTCACGTTTCAAACTAAAGTCATCTATGACAGGAAATAGACAATCTAAATAACTCCTACAATCATGAATAACACTTGAAAGTAAATTTATAAGAGAAATAATTGATACTAAGAAAGTAAATTTAATAACTTATATATGTGTCTCATATTTTTAACCTTCTTTAAAAAATAAGATTTTTTTTTTTCAAAAAAAAAATGCGGGCCCACAGGCTGGCTCGCAACCCGCACACTGCGGGTTAGGGTTGACATTTTACCAGCACGCAGAATGCGGGCCGCATAGGCCTGCGGGTTGGTGCAGGCCAACCCCCAACTCGCGAGTTGGCCGGAATTCCCAACTCTACCTCTTGCCAAAGAAAATTATAACCACACTGCTCTTAATACAAGAGCTCAAACTTACGAAAAAATCAATATACAACAATTAATTTACTACACATCAATAACTCTTTGAGTTATTAGAACAATTAACTTAATTTTATAAATTTAAAGTTTTGAATTAATTATTCAAAAATTACAATTTCACACTAAAATCCTAATTATTTGTTTTAACATTAATTCAAATATTTTTCTTAATCCAACCGCTCATTTAAATCATTGATTATCATCAAGTTCATTCCACTTCAGAAAATCCCCAATTTAAATTTCAGGGCATAAAATGGCTAAATTCTAAATCTTCACTTTAATTAAAAATCTAAACCGATTAAAACTTTAAGAATACATTCAATAATCCAAATAAATCATTTACCCCAAATTTAATTGGTTAAAAAGTCCAATATGAAATTATTTATAAGCTGATTATATAGAAAAATTCATCATAAAATCGTATACCAACTAAATAATAAAAGTAAATATATTAAAATTAATTATTAATCATCCTCTACATTCCGATAGTCATTTATTAACAAAACTCATCACAGGCAAAAAAAAAAAAAAACACAACTCAAAATTTATTAAAA
Organism: Inga laurina; assembly: GCA_963855925.1. Classification (NCBI taxonomy): domain Eukaryota; kingdom Viridiplantae; phylum Streptophyta; class Magnoliopsida; order Fabales; family Fabaceae; genus Inga; species Inga laurina. Next base: position 17,217,588 of record OY979708.1, on the reverse strand, counting down.
ATCCTAACCTTAAAATATTCTTTGATCAGCATGAAATTACTATCATAAGAAAGAAAAAATTATTTAGAATATTTTTTATGTAAAAAATTTTATGATGAGAAATGATTTTGAGTATCTTATTAATCATAAAAAACTGAAAATAGACCCTTCCTCCTCCTCACCTTCAGAAAAATCACTTCACTAAGAATTGAAAATGGACCTTTCCTGCTCCTCGCCTTCTGCGTTCCGTTTACGGTAGGGGGACGATACTACTCCATCCCTCCCCCTTGTGACAACTAAAGGGTTGCCACACAAATATATACATTATAATAGTATATTTTTCATTTATATATACATATTAACTAATTTCTTTTACCATCATAAATCATATTTCAAACAAACCCTGTTTATTTCAATAATTATATGATATATCTATTTATTATGATTAATTGTTTCTTAATTATAATTAAATCCTAATATAAAAATAAGAATGTTTCAATTCACCCAATTGCCGGTGGCCTCTCCCCATCATCTACAACATGCCGTTCAAAGATCCCTCCTCCTTGCTCCTCTCTGCCGGCCGTCCTTTTCCTCTTGAACTCCACTCTCTCTCTCCCCATCTCCATCGGCAAATCTGGGAAACGAACCCAAGCAGCAATCTTCCTCTGGCGGTCCGCCTTCCAAGGATTGAAGTTCGGTCTCCATCGTTGTATTAGGACATAATGATCATCGATCATCCATGGTCCCTCATGATAGGCATAATCCCTATCCTCTTCGCCAGAAAAAGAGATAATATAGTACTCATTGCTCAAGGGAATAACTTTCATTGGTTGCTGAGGCTTCCACATTCTCCGAATCCGATCTATAAGCACGTGTTTTGGAACTGATAAGCCCAGAACCTTAACAATCAGTGAATTCATCCACGGTCTATACCATGCTATGTATTGGTCATCCGTGACAGAAAGGACCGGATACCTACTCGTACGATCTTCATCCTCTGTTCCCCCCCCCCAAAAGCACCCTCTTCTTCTCCATCTTCCTCAGCAGTTTCAGCATTTTTCTGTGCAAAAAAGCCCTTCCACCCACTCACAATATCATCCTCCTCATCATGCTTCACTAGAAATCCAGCCCAATCTGGAGATAATAGTTTCTCCTTGTACGACAAGGACACCGGCCTACGGTTCACCTGCGACCGCTCTGCTCCACTGTGACCCTTCTTGTCTCCCTTCCCTCTTGCACTCCCGAAGACAAACATGCCAGGAGGAGGTTTGTCGTTGTCACGCCCACCCCCCCCCCTACTCCGCCACCTCCACCTCCACCTTCATCGTCTTCATTTCTTCCATCGTCTTCACGTCTCTCCCGTCGACCACGCTCTATCTCTCGCATACTCTCTTTTTTCTTTGTAGGATGTAGGAGTATTAATTCTAGGTTAGATTGTTTTGAGAAAGAAGGACAATTTTGTTTAGTCCTCTCAAAACCCCCCTTGGGCCGGCGTCGGGGGTTTTGTTGGAAGCCTAAGTTTTTAACATGGCAAGCTTTATTCAGGTTGTTTCTTCAAAACTCAAATCCAACCAGATCTAACTCTCACCATTCTTCCGTTGTTGAACTTGTGAAGGTAAGGTTTGAAAAGTCTCCTTCCACTTTGGTTGATAATTAGAATTTAGAACGTCGTCCAAGATGATCATCAAGTTCATAACTTTGTAAAGTCGATCTGTCATCCCCTCAGTAAATATACGGCAGCTTCTTATTTTATGAAACTCTCTTGCAATAGTCACCCTCAAGTCAAAAAGTCACATCAAAGCCTTTTTCCTTACTCAAAGTTGGCTTCTTTATTTATTTAATATATAACAATGATTCCAATGAAAACCCTGCCAGAGTTTTGGAACTGGGCTGATTCTCCCATTAACAGTGGCTTAACTTAACCCCTCTGCCACACTTTCTGATATTTCTTAAACTCTCTAATCTTAAACCACCCGCTCTCAAAAAAAACATTTTCACTTGCAAACTGGCTCGACATCTAATATATATATATATTTGCTCAGAAGCACAATAACAGTAATGCACTATGCAATTATGAGACAGGAAAAAGGTTTTATTATGTTTCTGCTAAGGGTCCAGAGAGATGTAGTTCCGCAAGACTCTCTCTTCGCAAAAAAAAAAAAAAAAAGGAACAAGACAAGAAGATTAATGAGTAGGTTCACCTGACCCACTTATATGGGGGACTGACATATGTATGCCAGCAGATGAACTGGTTTTACAGATTAGATCTTATTAATTTTAATCATTCTTTCATGCACGAACTTGCCTGTCACCTTTTTGTTCACCACATGCACCTGGCCTCTTGCTGGGTGTTTTGACCTGCTTTCCAGTGAAAAAAACTAGCATCAGTATTCACTGTATCACATCCCCACACGCAACACCACCTTTAATTTGATTATCCATATAGCTCCAATTAATTAATTCATTTCCTCTTCTACATATCAAAATTTTAATTTCTTTACTTCTTACGTTTCCCACTGCCTATATTCTTGGATAGCTCTGAACTCAGTGAATCAGTCCTAGCTCCACACGCTTTGGAGGGCAAAAATATTATTATAAAATGGAGAGAGAAAGTCTACTTGAATTTAATTTTATACATATATGTATATATTACGATTTTTTTTACCTGAATATATATATATATATATATAGATTACAATATAGGAACTGCAAATCTGGAATTAATGTTTATACGGGAACGCGATGGAAACATTAGGTCAGCTTTAAGCGTTAAAGCATGACTGGCACCGGCAAGCAGCGCTCCATGACGACGGCAAAAGAGAGATTCTTTCTGGGTTGTGTAAATTTTGTTGTCTGTGTAATAATTTAAGCGTTAAGGTGTAAATATAATCATAAATTTTTATTAAAAAGGCGTTCAAAATGTTATATACTTTTTTTATATGTAAAAATACCTATAGAACAAAAATAGTAGAACCGTAGAAATTAATGTGCTCCACCATAAAAAGTAACGATGTTACGTTATATTTAACTGTTCAGATATTTTTGCTCTAATTTTAAATACTCATAGTTATTTTTACACTCCCAAAAAATATATGGTACCTGACAGTAAAAATTTATGGCTAGTTTTCCACCTTAACCCTAATTTTAATATACTTAAACTATTGACTTTAGAATTTATCTCAGAGCAGAAGTTCGCAGGTTACTCCGATGATGCGAGCTTAGATTGACAAAATGATTGTGCGGCAATCATCTGTCTCGTTATGATTAACTAACAGAATTACAGATGATTACTGACACAGCAGAAGTGGGATCGATCTTTTGAATATCCATCCATGCATGCACTAATCGATCAAACTTCTTCTTCACGAACAGTAAATCAAAAGCAATATAGAAAGTTCTGGATTTATATCTTTATATATGACAATTACAATTTTATCGCACCCATGATTTGATCTATAACACTCGCCTCCACTCAATAAGTGACAATGAACACTCAAAAGATTGTAAAAGCTCAAAATTATTTCTGCAAATGGAATTAAACTGACCCATTCGTGGTCTGATCTGATTCCAGAATATAATAATCAATCTCCAGCTCATCAGCAACCCACTTGCAAAATTCATAACATAATCGTTATTACGTTTTCTTGTATTAACCACGTTCCTCTATCTATAAGCCTATGTACAGAGAAGAAGCGGTGGCAGAGTAGAAAGAAGAAACAAAGGAAGAACAAAAAAGAGTTGGTTCAAAACGTCTCTTAAAATTAATAAACCCTGTGATATATGGATCATAAAAGGATGAAGGCTTCGTTGAAACCATAAGATTTGGGAACCAATCAAGAACCACCGTTTTGGAGATCAATCGTCGGAGACTCCGAAATGCTCTCAAGGTGAGGTCTCCAAACGGCGACGCGCCCTCTCCTTCTATCTCTCTGCGTCGAGAGCTTCTCGGAGAGTATATCCGTCAAGTACGGATCGGAGGAGAGAATCTGCAGATTATTAGCCATGGCCACGGCTTCGTTAACGTTGCTGCTATTGGTATCTCTGTTCGTCAACGCTCTCTCACTCTGTTCCTTCTTCTTCTTGCTCTTCGTGGCCGCCGCCGACAATTTGGGCCGGCTCTTCTCCGCCGGCGTCAGGAAGTAAATCTTTCCGCGTTGGAGCTCGGCATCGGGAGGGACGACGACGATCTTGGGGACGACGCCGTGGTCGGCAGACGACGGCGAGCAGGGCTTCTTGAGGACGTGCTTGGGGTACAACTTCATGACGTCGGAGGCCTTGACGGAGCCGCTGATTTCTTCGACGCGACCATTGGAGTGAACTATGCGGATCACATCCAGTGCTCCGCAGGGAAGAATGCAAGAGATGCAACACCTGATTGTGTTCTTCATTGAAAACCCTGCAATAACCTCTTCCCCTGTGTAAAAATGAAGTCTTTGTAACAGGGCAGGAGAAAAGAGAGAGACAGATGGAGCTAATTAAGTCATAGGGAGAGAGACTGGATAAGAAGAAGGAGAAGAAGAAGAAGAATGAAGAAGAGGAGTGAAATTGGGTCAAGAAGGTGCATGATTTTTAATGGGAAGCTTTGATTGGGGATTGGTGTTTATTTAATGAGGGGCTTTTAGGAAAGGATCAAGGAGGAATGGAATTGATGGTGTGAATAATTGCAGAACAGTCTGTAGTAGGGCTTTTCAGGCATTATTTAGGGGCCCTCAGCCCAGTCCCTGGCTCTGGCCTCCACACGAACACACACACAGACTCATATCATAGGATATGTGTGAGTTTTTTCATTTCATCAATAATATATTTTTAGGGCGCAGAAGGAGGAGGGGGATATTGAAAAGCTGACACACATGTATAAGGGCATGATAGGGACTGCCTAGTGCCTAGCAAGCAAAAAACACTAACGCCAGAGAAAAGGGCCTCTCAATGGGGAGGATAATCTTGGACGTTTTTCTGCATTCATAAATTAAAGTTACATTTTTTAACTCAGTTAGACATGTAAATGAAGCTGGGTAGCAATCAAAATTGAAAAAGTTTCACGCCTTGGGGGCTAAAGTGAGAAGGGAGAGAAAAGTAGTGGAAAAAACCTAAAGAGAATCACTAACAAGAAAAAAATGTACCGCAATCACTAAAAAGTTGAGTAGCATTAGGCTATTGTCATTTTATGCACTATAATTGATCATTGAGTAATAAGATAATTAAATTCGGATTGGTCACTAAATCTATCAGGATACTAAGTCAAGAGTCAGTAAAGTTAACTCGAGGCCAAATCGGTAAGAAATTAAAGATTTTAGAGTTAACAAAAAAATCTAAAAATTTTTTTAAAAATAAAAATAAAAATACCGGACCCTACCAGTTTACCAGCAAGTTTGCCAGTTTTTTATCCGGACAGGTTGGTTTGGTCCGAGTTTAAGAATAATGCTGCATACTATTGTAAAATTTATTGATGATTAATTAAATTATTTGTCTAGGATCTCACAGCGATTGACAAATTTCCCACAGAAAACTATGGGGGGTGCGACTAATTTCAGATATGGTTGGTATAACAAGAAAAAGGAAAGGAAGGGAGAGAAGATGGGAGGGGTGGATGGCGAAATATGAAGAGGAGGGGAAGCAAGGTCATGTGGGAATGTGGGTTAGGAGTGACGTTGGAAAGCCAAAGTGCCAAGGGATTCACACTTTTAGTGAAGCCCTTTGACTAACTCCCCCTCTGTCCTTTTCATACCATCTTCCCTCCTTTATTCCTCACCCATACGCCTCTACTTACGTACTTCCTTCTGTTCTTTTTTTTTTTTTTTTTGGTGTGGTGCAATTTATAAAATATATTTAAATAATAACTGAAATCTTAACCATTTCTTTGCTCTTATTAATTATATATTATAGTGATGTATTAATTATGTATTATGCACATCTTTTTTTCTACTCATTCTCTCTTTTTATAAATAATAATGTTTTTTAATTTTTTTTATATTTATTAGTTTTAACCATATTTTAAATATATATGTAATTCAGTTATTTGTTTCTTATATATAAAAGACGTGGAAGTACAATTCATTCCCTATTTAGAATCCTTCCCCGTTATATGCTCATTCTTGTGCTATACTCTATTCCTATCTAAATTTAAATGTTTTAATACCTAATTAATTGAATAATAAATTCATTTTTATAAACAAAATGACAGTAAGGATATAATCATTTTTTAAACTTCCCATGATGAGCATCAAGGCCTTTGGTATGTATTTTTCATATTTGCATACCCATAGACGATTAAACATAAACATAAAAGAGGGCATTTAGGGGAAGTAATAAAAAAAGTCCAAAAGGTGAGGTGATTGCATCAGATTGAAAAATGCATGTGTTTTGGTTTGAGTGTGATATGATTTGTTTATATCCATTTTATAAAATGTAAGTAATAACGTGGACCCGTTAATTCAATTAATATCCAGTAAACCCCATTTAACCCGAAACGACAGTGACATAAACAGAACGATTTTTCTTTGACAGTGACATGAATCAATGATGATTTTTTTAGCAAAAACATGAATGTTGATTATGGATTTCTCTTTTAAAGTAAAAGTAGTTAGAAAAAATATTTTAACTTTTGTATTTCTTCGAAACTTGTCAACTGTTCTGGATTCTTAAAAGAAACAGAGGGAACTCAATATGGCAGTGAATTTTACATACAACCAATTTTACATTTTCATCTGAGAACGGTCTGTACGTACTAAATTCATAAATAAATGTTTATAATAAAAATCAATGACATGCAAATGGATTTAATTGGAATTTTATGGGGTTAATTGATATGAGAAATAGTAACAAAAATTGATATAAGAAAAGTGAAATGACGTTTTTTTTGTTGCCCACCCGGTTCACCGGAATTTTACCTAAACTACATTCGGATTCGACCCGCATCGTGCATCTGGCTATGGTGGGAGAGTCTCCCAATAGGAATTTTTTGCATACACAAAACTCGAACCTAAGACCTTACTTAAACGGAACTAAGCCGCTTACCATTTGAACCAACTTCTATTAGTAAGTGAAATGAGGTTATCGTTATAGTTAAGTGTGTTCCATCCAGAATATGGCCCACTCATTCATATAGACGCAGACATTGGTAGGAACCATGTGAGGTATACAGATCCATGACCATGAGCTTCTATCCTTTACCTTTCTCCTTCTCTTCCAAGTTTTTATCTTCAAAATTATTTATTCCCTTTTAATCTCACTCTTTTTTTTGAAAAAAAAAATCCCAATATTTTAGTATTTTCATCCGTTCTTTTTTGCGCTAGTAATCTCAAATTTATAGCAACAAGACCCAAATGATAGAACCTAACGATGTTTATCCACTGTGGAACTAATCAGCAGTAATAGAGATAAAATAAGAACAGTGACATTTGTCGTGTCTCTAACTGATCATTATATTAATAATCTTTTCCCATATTAGGATTTTCTTAATGAACTATGTGAGTTATTATACACAAATAACATGTTATACTCCGATCCTCCTGTACTTACTATAATAATATAAGACCTTTTTATTTAATTTGGGGAAATTAATAAAAATAAATAAATTATTTAATCATAACACATGTGATATGATCTCTCTTAAATACTTCTGTATAATATTATATTATTTATGAGTTTATAGGTTAAGCAAATTTATTTAAAAAATGATAAATAAAGATAAATTGAAAAAAATAATACTACATATTACATTTAGGACCAACACTTACCCCAAATTAGGTCCTCCAATTAGGACAGGACGGAGAAGTATATGAGTGTGTGTTTGTTGTCATGCAATTATTATTTTATTCCCACTTTATTGAGTTAAGTGTATTTTTAAAATCTCCCGAATTTAAGTATATCCAAATTCACTTTCACAGTTCAATCATGAGTATTTAAATGAGCATGTTTTTTATTGGGAAAAAAAAATGGAGCAAACCTGCCTAATTAGATTGATTTGGTGCTAGTACTGCATAATTGTTGGTGTTTAAATCGTCGGATAGTATTTGACTTACTTCATTAGCTTTCGCTATTAGGTGGAATATTACATTCAAACTCTACCAGAAAATGTTGCGTTTTGATTTTTTTAATTTGTTTGGAAACTTGAAAATGTTTTTTATTTGAACTTAACATGGAGAAAATTTAGTTGGTCAAATAAGAAATAAAAAGATGAATAAAATCCAACTCTAACATTACAACAAAAAGGTCATTGAGAAAACTGTGGTCGAACTTTTATTTAATTTATTCATTTATTGATAAGGCGAGCTTTGACTGTATACTTGTGTCGGCCAAAAGGGTAGGAAAACCCTTTGATTTTACTTGTGATATATGGATGAATGGTTTGGTTTATCACATTACGTTTTTTCTGGCCAAAAAAAAAAAAAAAAAAAATCACATTACGTTTGTTTTAATATTTGGATGATTTTACAGAACTGAATTTAATAGCCGGTGGCTAATTTGCAAGCTTCAGCCTCTCATAAAGCCCCCTAATAAGAAATAAGGGTTAAGGTACAAAAATATACATGAGCTTTTGTCAAAAGTGCATCCAACACTAAATGCTTTTTTTAGGAGCAAAAGTGCCTATGAGCTTTTAAAATGGGTGCAAAAGTCATATAGCCCGTTATCTTAAACTGACGTCCGTTAGCTTAAATATTTTGCTGCAACCGACCACCCTGTTTATTTCTCCAGTTCATAATATCACCGTCATCTTCATTGTCACAGCTGACACCAACCTTCATCTCCAACACCATCGCCCTTATCAACGTCAAAGACACAAAGAATATGGGTGAGCTGGGAATCATCATCATCACTTTCACTCTTTTCTTCGTATAAAAAAAAAGACGCAGAGACATGAGGTGCCAACATCCGACCTCCATCTTCTTCTTCTTCCTTCTATCTTGAGTCGCCGGCAGCCTTCACCATCGCCACCATTGCGACCGGCGACGCACCTCCGTCTCCACCAATCATCATCATCACCTCCTCCATTTTTTCCGGTGAGCTCCGGCCTTCTTTCTCTCAAGCAACCCATACCACCACCTTCACCGTGCCCCTCTTCTTCCTCGTCGGACAACCTTCACCACCAGCTCCGACAGGGTTGAGGCGGACGAAGGACAGGGGGAGCTTGAGAGGAGAGAGACCACCGTCACTCTCTGTTTTCCATCTCCGTCACACCTCCGGCCCCCATTTCCGGCAACATCTCCATTCCTCCGTCAACACCAACTCTTCGTTTCTCTGCCAGAAGCTTCTCTACCATTGGAAATTATCATTACAGCTCCTTCCTCCTTTCTCTGTGATAGCCCAGCATTTCTCTGCAAATTCCGTCGACATTTCCAGTTTTAGTAACCTTCTCTGTGCCGAGTCGAACTCGCGACTGACCAGAGTAGGGTGGAACGCCTAAACCAGTAAGCCACGAGTCTACAAGGCAGTTTTAGTAACCTTAAATCAGCCTCCAAAAGACTACTACAGCATAGAGAGAGAGAGAGGTTGAAGAAGGAGGAGGTTACTGATAAACGAATGGCGTCTTCTACCACTAACGGAAAATGTGACTTTTGCACCCATTTTAAAAGTTCATAGGCACTTTTGCTCCTAAAAAAAGCATTTGGTGTTGGATGCACTTTTGACAAAAGCTCATGTGTATTTTTGCACCTTAACCCAAGAAATAATGTAAATTTGAAAAGAGAGATGCCACGTGGAGGTGGTAGATTCGTATCATATGGACTTGAGTCGAGGATACTTTTTTTTTTTTTAATCTATAAGGCTAGATGGCTTATACTTGTAAAAAAATTCACTCAGATTTTAAAAACTAGAAAAAGTATCAAAAAAGTATTAATATAGATTCCTCTATCAAATTTTTTTTTTAAGAACTTCAGTGATATAGATTCTAAATATGAACTTGCCTTATTGACAAGTGTGTGTGACTATGTTGACAAGTTATAGAGTGACTATTGACAAGCTTATATATATATTAATTAAAACAACTTCTATTGACATGTGTATGTGATTGTATTAATAAGGCATAGAGTGACCATTTACAAACTCATCTATGTTAACTAAACCAACTCTCGTTAACAAGTGTTTGTCACTATATTGACAAGTCATAGAGTTCCTATTGACAAATCCATCTATGTTAACTAAAATAACTTCTGTTGATAAGTGTATGTGACTATATTTACAAATCATAGAATGGTCGCAAATTATACGAGCTGATTATGATTAGCACATTTGCGCAACTTTAAACAAAACTCATGTCATATACTTATTTATATCATAAATTTTGATTAAAAAGATTTTGAAGGTTACAAAATTGCCATTCTAAGTATAATTGAATGTGAGTTCGCAAATGGGCTGTGCTTGGTGGTCCCCTTATGGGGTTTTTAAGTCTCACATCGATGATAATGTATGTATCGTTTATAATTAAAACCAACTGCTGCGTTAATCGATTTTGTTGCTGGGTATTAACCAAAAAAAAAAAAAAAATGTGAGGTCGCAAATTGAACCCACATTATTTGGTTCTGTGGGGGTCAAAGTTTGGGGGACCCAGAGCGAGCATTTGGTGATAAGCTCCACTTGTTGCTGTGTTCTATGGTGAGCTCCTTTCCAATATATTCCCACATATATATAAGAATGAACCCTCTACCAACTGCTGATATGCAAATGTCCTGTGCGACAACTCCAACACACAACCCAACAAAATCTCACAACAAAACACCCATTACACACACAAACATGCTTGGAGACACAATACCTGCACATCAAAACCTTCACCGTTACTCTAAAGCAACTACTTATGAGTGTTGTGTTCACCTCACGCACATATTCACTGTACCTAGCTTAGCTTTGTGGTGGTGTAAATTTCCCTTTCCCCAGCAACTATATCTTGATGCATGCCACTCAAATCAAAGCACCAATAACATAATAAAAGACCTCAAAAGCGTCAACACAAGCCTAACTCGAAGGATTACCACCAATAACGTGATAAGAACAATAAGTGAGGATTTAGTTTTCAGGTTGTTTGAAATGAATGCAACATGAAGAATATTAAATGGGATAGGATAGACATAGTAAGCATTGAAGAGGTTAGGCATTAAATTGTGGAGAATAGTACCCCAAGAACCATTGGGACTGAAGCTGTGTGTGGGGTATGGTATAGTATAGGATAGGATACCTTCCTCCGTCTGTTTTAAATTTTAAGTCAATTTTAATTACTTTATTAAAATTAAAGTAAAGCTGTTAACTCATCAAATCTGTCTCAAACAAATTTTTCAATTTCATCCCTATTAAAAAAGTGTGAGTTAAAAATAATAAATACGTTGAGTCACATTTAAATATTAATTACTGAAATAAAACTTACAAGTGAGCATTAATCATTCTAAGAGTTACTTATAGACTAAACAATTCATCCTGCTTATAGTTTGGATCAGAGGGAATTGGGTCTTCAAGGGAGAGATTCTGGTAGGGACCAGTGTTGGGGCTAAGATCAAAGTGAGTGGCAAGGGAGAGGAGTGAAGGTCGAGGTCAGACATGGGATGGGAGAAACAAGAGGCAGAATGTGGTGTGGGTGGAATCATAATGAATGAGGGGAGAGAGAAATGGATTGGATGAAGAAGTGTGGTTAATAGTAATGAAATTGGAGAACAGGGTGTACACAGCACAGTAGGCTTATGGGATTATAGCACCAACATTACCCATAACCTACACTATGATGATTCTGATGCATTAGTTTATAAATCTACTTTATTGCTTTGCCATTTTTGTGTCCCCTGCCTTCCCTGCCTCCTCCTCTTTTTTATTCATCCACCTCCTTTTGTCTCTGCAACATGATATCTATGACATGTGGGGACATTTTCAATTTATTTTTTTAAATATATTTATTATTTTAAATATTAACATACTCTTATATCAAAATCTAACATGAATTTCTATTGACTTATTTTATTGAGCAAATAAATTTCAAACTAACATAACGAACAAATTAAAGATTTTTATAAATTGTTAAATTAAACTTAAAAGTTTATTTATTTGTTAAGGACCAAAATGCTACTATGTTACTGCCTCCAATCCTAAGTGAGAACATAGTTTATTGTACAAATTAGTACTCCATTCTGTCCTTTTTATAAGGAATAATCTTTTCATAGGGGTGCCTTTAATATAAGGAACACATATCTTTTTTTCCTTAAAATTTTAAACTAGCTTTTCTATTTTTATCCAATTAAATATATGTCACTCATTATCTCTACAATAAATTTTCACTCTACAAGGATATAATTTGAAAGAAAAATATATGTTTTATGGCTTTTAACTAACATTTTAAATCACTAGATTTTGACAAAATGAACCGAAAGAGCCTAATACAAACTAAGTATTAAATTTAGGATAGGAGGAGGACTAATTTTTATTGTCCTCTCTGTTTCCTTCCCACCCCCACCTCCCGGCCCAGCGATACGCATTGTATTTGAGTGGCCATCCTGAATTTGGGCCTAAGTGGATTAGCATTCTGGTGTTTTGATTTGGGCTTTTGTATTGGGCTCATGACAGCAGATCTGGTTATGGACCAAATTCTTGGTTTAAACTAGGCTTTGTTTGACCGCAATACCAGTTCAAGATGGGTTATGCATGGGTTTGATAATTCTGTCCCACTTCCCGCCTCTGCGGCGCCAAAAATCTCAGGCAGAGAGGGAATGGTCCCTTGCTATCTGTGCAATGGAATGGGGGCAAAAAAAAAGATGCTTTGTTTGCTGCGCTTTGAAAATGCAGATAGTGCCACTATCAATTTGACGATTTAAAGTAAGTACCTTCAGCTCATAATCCATTGCATACCACTTTCGGTTTCTTCATATTATATTTCAGCACCTTTCATTTTCAAACGGGTCTGGACACGCCATACCTAATTTTGAGGTTTTAATATTTGTTGAAAAGTATCTAATCCAAGATAATAAAGCAATGATAAACAAAACAAAAACAGAAAGACCATTTAGATAACTAAAGCAAGGGAAGACAAAAGTGCGTGGGGAAAATAATATCTTCTTGAATCAAGCCTTCGATTAGTAAAAGAGTCCGTTTTTCAAAGGGTGGAGTTTCTTTTGTGGGGTCCCTATATTAGGAATAGGATAGCTCCTAACGATAAGTATCAAGTATTCATTATTATATAATTGCGTATAGATTTGGGTGGGATTTGTGAATAAGATGTGACATTGCATGGTTGAAGTTTGAACGAATTTCTTCTTTAGTATCTATACTTGTCGTTTCATTGTTTCTTAGCAAGAAATGAGAACACCAAAGAGCCTCATTTAACTGGGATTCATTGAGAGCAGTTGGCATTTTAGCGGGATAAAGTATAGATAGCATTAAGGAAGTGAAAATTGCCTGCTGTTGGTATGCAGGTTTTATGTTGATTGATATCTTTTCCTTGAAGAAAAGTGACTTTATTAGAGGGTGAAAAGTACATAGAACTAGGATAGGATCATAAGAAATAATTAACTCGAGTTCTATGAACTTATCCCTTGGTCAACCCTTCCTACTCAACTCCCAAAAGAGACTATGGGCAAGAAAAACTAGGCTACCACACTAGATGTCGTGTGAGAGGAAATTTCTTTTAAATCACCAAAACTTTTTGCTTCAGCCTCAGGCGCTAGCACACTATGCAATAAGAGGACACCGTTCACTCCCATAGTCTTTCATTGAACCAAAATCTATAAAATATATGGATGAACCAGAACATATTCTAGAGACTGGATTAAGTTCAAAATGCCGACTCCTAATTTTCCATGCGATCTCAACATGTTAGATTCTTGTTTGTCTCTGAACTCCAAAATGACAAAAACAAATCGGAAGAATTAGGAGGAAGAACCTTGTTAAGTGTATGAATTTGTAATTGATATTATGTACATCCTGAATCTTTTGTTCCTTTCTTTTGTACTTCCAGAATTTTTTTTCTTTTGGCCATCAGTAGTTGCAGTATATTTGATTAAAATATATGCTGGAGCAACTACGAACATACTCTTAGGATTTACATGTTACTAAAGTATTAATTTGATATAGCTTCGGACAGTTTTGCCAGTAAAAGCTATATGGACAATTTTTGTTACTAGGTTTTTCAATTCTGCTGAAAACCCATCTGTACTGATTATTGTAACAGGGGAGGAGCATTATTGTCTAAAGACTTTTAGAGTTAGTTTTAAATTGTTGGTATCATTATTGAGGAACTTTAAATGTCGAGTCGGACCATGACCACAACATGCAACATGTCTGCAAATGATTGGTGCGCACATGTTTGCAGGTTAATTAGCCATACTCTTTAGAATTGGAGTGCCGAACTTAGATATTCTAGCCTGATATCTTCAATACCGGGAAAGCTTGATATTTTACAAAGGGCAGACAACTAACATGCAAATTAAACATAAAAAATAGTATTCAAAGATTATTGTTTGGTAGATAATTGTTGTGGTTGAATAGCTTTTCTCTGTGCCGTGATTCTATGTGTTATACCTGGATTGTCTTCTGTTTCGTCTTATATTAAGCTCACATTACCTGACAATCAGCCAACAGTAATTTTAGTGAGACAGCAAGCAAACGACAATGACAACAACAACAACAAGGGCTCATTCCACATGGTGGGCCACTGTATTCTATCTAAAATCAAATCTTTAGATAAATTATTAATTAAAAAGATCCCGTTCTATGATTTCATTGAGTGTTCATTTCGTTATTAGTATACATATTTTCAAAAGACTTCTTACCGCTTAAGACAGCACTGCTAGATTATTACTTGTACCGGAGAATTTTGTTGACCGGAGTGCATGCGCACACCTACTTTACCTCTTCGTTGGTAGGTAGAGACTAATTTCCGTTAAACATCAACTTAGGTGTCAAAGATTCATCATTTGCACATGGAAAAAGGATTCTTTCGTTTTCCTAGTGGCAAATGACTGAGATGAATGCTACATAGAAGAACAGGGGATGTCCAGAAACTGTTTTCAGTACCATTCCATCCGGGCTTTTATAGTCTTATCTCTCAACTTGTCACCGCCCACCCCAAAAATAAATGAACAAATCACTTAAAATAGTGACGTCAAGGGTTTCTTTCTTTTCAGTTTCTTTTTGTAGACTGTATTTGTATCAGTTGTGCCAACTTGTTGGCAGATATTCCAAACTAACTCAACTCTCAAGGAAGGGATCTATATGGATTTTAACTGAGTCGAAGAAATGGTGCAATACTTTACTCTCTCAAGTCCACACTTCCTAACCAAGTAACCATAACCGACAGGAACAAAGAGGATAACTATCCCCGAAACATTGAATGGTCCCACCTAGAAACACTCCAAACTTCTAAATTGCAGCCCCACCGAGACTCCACTCCGAGACAAGCCAATAGTCCAACCTCACTTTCTCCTCTTGTTGAATCCTTTGCCACACCGATACTATTTATAAGTTCCAACTAACTAATTCTTATATGTGAAAAAAAAATTAGTTAACTCATTGATTATAAACTAAATTTTTAATTAAATGGTCAACATGAATATTTTTTTTATTGTAATTAATTGGAGTAAAATTATAAAAATTGATTTATTATCTGAAAGTAGATTTATAACAGAGATTAATTTTTTTTTTTAAAAAAAGAGATTTATAAATAAGATGAGAGTTTTCCCTCCTAACTTGTAAACCCCCTCCCCCTCTCTCTCCCCCCTCCCTCCTTCCCTTTCTCTCTCAGACACAGTCTTTCCTCTCCCATAAATACTCACAGCCAAAAGTTCCTTGAGATGACTACAATAAACAGGGTCTAAAGCAGAGGACTCTGAAAACTGGATGCTTTGTGGCCAAAGGTCTCCAAAAATGCTTGCCATGCTGAGCCTTCATCACACCCCAAACCTCTCACCAAACCAGTGTGGCTCAAACCAGGTTCAGATCATAGACGCACCACTGCCACTGGTTTGGTCCCTGATCAGGAGATTTGATCATCCACAGAGCTACAAGCAGTTCATAAGGAGCTGCAACATACTGGCCGGCGATGGTGGGGTTGGCAGTGTGCGCGAGGTCGTGGTTATGTCCGGCATGCCGGCCGGAGTTAGCTTGGAGAGGCTGGACAAGCTTGATGATGATCAGTATGTGATGAAGTTTAGCATGATCGGTGGGGATCACCGGCTTCTGAACTACAGGTCCACCATCACTCTGCATGAGGAGGAAGGTGAAGGATATGAAGGGAAGACGGTGGCGATAGAGTCTTATGTGGTGGATATTCCGGCTGGCAGTAGTGGAGAAGATACATGCTCTTTCGCCAACACCATCGTAGGTTGCAATCTAAGGTCGTTGGCTAGAACTACAGAACAGATGTTTTGTAAGATTAACACTAACTGAGCGGTTTAGATTATGAACTACTACCATGTTTGTTGTGTTCTTGTGTTCACTATACTTGATTGCGTCTTAAACTGATCAATGTCTCGTGAATTGGATTTCTAGGTAGGATTGGTGTATGTGCTTGTTGTGCCTGATAAGATTGTAAAAGGAAAAGGCCAATGAACCTGATGGATGTCGTGTTACAAGTTGTGAGAATATTCTGTGCCAATTGGAGCCATGTTGCTTTGGGGCATAATACAATGCTTTTTCGTAAATTGTTTTCACCGACCACTTAACTCGATTATAATTAAGGGGAAATTATAATGAAATCCCAAGAGAAAAAATGAAGAAATGGTCCCAGAAGTTGTCAGTGTAAACTCCTCGACTTGTTAATAGACGCTCCTCGACTTGTCATTAACAACTTCATGGACCATTTTTTCATTTTTTCCCCTTATGTGGGACTTCATTGTAATTGTCCCTATAATGAATTTACCCGACACGACAATTTGTCGTTATTATGTTTTGGTGAAACTTGTCCTTGTCAAAATTAAGATAGACTCAACTCTTAACAGTTAAATTTTGATATTCTACTGCCTTAAGCCTTCACGTGATTGATTATTCCACATCTTGATCATTGTGTCACTCTTTAGTTCGTTACCATAAGTTTATAAAGCCAATTTCTCAAGAAAAATGAAAAGGACATGCCAATTAAGATGCTCTTGCATCTTGATTTATTCATAAGCTGAAGTAATGTGTAGGCCCCTTCCTATCTCTTTATACATCATCAAGGTGAAAAAATATCCCAAAAAGTCAGATTGGAACACAAGAAAACGACAAATGAGGATCTTAAGTTATCTTGAGGAAACCTTATCCTGCGGCTCGCAATTAAGAAAATCACAGGAATTTCTATTTAATTAGTACTCCCTCTGATCCTAATTATAAGACAAAATTAACTTTTTTGGAGAAATTAAGGAAGCCAATTAAATTACTTTAGAGTATTTATATTTTTAATTTTTTCTCCAAACTAATTAATTTGACTAATAAACTAATATATAATATAAGGATACTAAAAATATAAACACTCTAAAGTAATTTAATTGGCTTCCTTAATTTCTTTAAAAAAATCAACTTTATTTTATAATTAGGACCGGAGGGAGTACCTTTTAATTTATGAGGCTAATAATTGAGGGTCGTCAATGTGTAACTTGATTGGTGAGAATCTCATCTCATAGGGACTCTGAAGAGGCAAAATGTGGCTTGCAGATTCAGCTCGGAAGCAGAATTTAGGAGGCTAGCAAGTTTGAGAACTACTCAGAGAACTAAAATTCCATATTGCTTAAGACACTAATCATATTCTATCATAAGCTTCATTCCTATGATTACAGCAACTTCCAATCCACTCCTTTTCCTTCATACATGGGTTTCTTTTCCTTTTTAATTTGATTAAGGGTATAATCTCTTTTAAGGCTTTGAGCGCAAAGGATTTTCACTTGTCCTAACAAATGTGTTTTTAAAATTTAAACTTGTGTTATCTTTTTTACAATTAATGGGCCCATATTACTGAGAACCATTTTATTTATTTATTTATTTGGTGAAATGAGGGCAAAACCCAAGCGATTACACTAGTATCTTTTGTGGAAACGATAATCCTGCAACATCCTCCTTCAAGATGTCCTCTACTTCTAAAGGAGAGAGCTTTCCGAACAGTTCGTTGAGTGTTCAACGAAGTACACATTGTAGCTAGTTTGTTAGCGCAGCAATTCCCTTCCCGGTAAATGTGTTTAAAGCGAACTTGCCAGTCCCTTTGCAGTAGCTGTTTGATCTGGTATCAGATAGTGTGGCATCCCTGAATTCTGCCTTCACGGTTCAACCCTGTCACGACCTGTTCTTCATTGCACTCCACTCCACCACATCCCGAGAATCGTTGTGGTGTTGCCATCCCATCAGTGTTCAGTTTACACAATCTTTGCTCCAGTAGTTTCCATGAAACCCATATTATCTTTTCTTGTTTCTGGTCTTCCGGCTCATCTTCGCTCCATCTTTTCTTATAATTATCCATGCTTTGCATAACCAATGATCGGGGCTTATGTAGAGGTTGCAAGTTATTATCATGAATAGCTTGGTTCCTCCATCTCCAGTTGTACCAGCAACCTGTTGCGAAGATTTCGGGCCACGCCCAATCAATTTCTCTCATCCCTTTTTTCTGCAAATTAGCTTCTAACCATGCTGACCCTGTGAGTTCGAAAAACTCTCTGTATTTATGTCGTGCTACCAATTGCTTCCAAGTCAAAGAAGCTTGTGGACAATCTCTAAGAGCCCTATCCAGCCATACATTACAGCTTTTTATAATGAAGAGCAAAGTATGGTCTAGCGGAACAGTAAGTCTCTCACAACCTAATAAATCAAAGTTCAGATATCGTTAGGAGATGTGTATACATTTTGTGGTCCCGGAAAGAGTAAAGACTAACGGATAAATTAAATATAGTCAAAAGTGTTATGAATATTAAATATGTGGATGTCCATTGACTCATATTACTCTTCCAGTCAACTTGACATAAAGAAGAAAAGATGACTTGATACAAAGCAAAAGCAAAAGAAGACAAGGACATAAAGAAAAGCAAAAGAAGACAAGGACATAAAGACGATATAAAGTAACTATGGTCATTTAAATATAACCATGGTAATACAACCAGGGTTAGATTTCTGCCTCTATATAAAGGGCTGTAATCGATTGTTTCAATTGAACTGAATGAGAACTTCTCTCTAACATCTCTCTAGAAATTCTATCAATCCTATCAATCTTCTCTCTTACTTTTATAACACGTTATCAGCACGAAGCTCTAATAGAAGGTATGATCTTCTTATGGTTTCTTTAATGATTATATATATCCTATTTTATTTATAGATCTGGGATAATCTGAGCCACTATATGGAATTAGAGAGATACTTTTACCGATTGTTATATAACATCGGGTTCCATGGTTAAGATTGGAGATCGTTATTGTTTTATATACAAGTTCTTTTATATTATTATTATTATTATTATTGTTATTATGGCCAGAAGCCATATACACATATGATTCTTGAAATTATGACCAGAAGTCATAATGTTTTAATTTCTTATAATATGGCCAGAAGCCATATCCATTCTTATTATATAGCCAGAAGCTATATACATTTTTCATCTTATTATATAGCCAGAAGCTATATATATTTTATCTTATTATATGGCCAGAAGCTATATATATTTTTATCTTTTATCTTATTGTATGACCAGAAGTCATGTACAACTTTTATCCTGAAGATAATAGTTAATTCCTCATCTTGAGATTAAATGGCCCGAAGCCATACATGGCCTGAAGTCATGAAATTAAATGGCCCGAAGCCATACATGTTTTAATTTTATTATCTTGCCTTATGAATAATTATCTTTATGAATTTACAGTTATTCTATTTACAGTTATTATATTGCATATTTACATTTTCATATTTTAATTATTTTCATTTATTTCTTTAATTAGTTTGAACAATGGCAAACCTGGCAAAACTTGAAATTGTGGCTCTTGATATTACCGGAAAGAATTATTTATCTTGGAAATTGGATGCGGAAATTCACCTAAATGCCAAAAGTCTGGAAGACACGATTAAAGAAGGGAATGAGGCATCCAATAAAGATAAAGCTAGATCCATGATTTTTCTTTGCCACCACTTACATGAAGATTTAAAAACTGAATATTTGACAGTGATGGACCCACTTGTCCTTTGGAACAATTTGAAAGAAAGATATGATCACCAGAAGATGGTCATTCTTCCAAAAGCTCATTTTGATTGGATGCATTTACGCTTACAAGATTTTAAATCTATAAGTGAATATAACTCAGCTATGTTCAGAATTACTTCAAAATTGAAATTATGTGGAGAAAATGTTACTGATGATGATATGTTAGAAAAGACATTCTCCACATTTCATGCATCCAATTTGCTCCTGCAGCAGCAATATCGTGAAAAAGGTTTCAAGAAATATTCTGAGTTAATTTCTTGTCTCCTTGTGGCTGAACAAAATAATGAGCTTTTGTTGAAAAATCATGAATCCCGTCCAACAGGCTCAACTCCATTCCCTGAAGTGAATGTAGTAACAAATGAATTTTATTGTGGCCGTGGCCGTGGCAGTGGACGTGGACAAGGACGTGGACGTGGGCGTGGCTACAGCCGTGGGCGTGGTCGTGGTCGATATCATGGAGGTTCAAATTCCTACCAGAAGTGGGAAAATACTGATAAGAACCAAAAAGGGGTGTGCAGTGGCATATTGTCCGCTCTGGAAAGGCTTCAGGCCCCCCGCACGGCTTTGTCCCGGTTCGAACACGCGGCCACTACCCGGAATGGTACGGGGTGTTACCAACGCGACGACCAAGGCACCTAGTTGATCTTTACCAAGAATCAATTAAAAATATTGGTAAAAGATCAAATGTTGAAGTTAATCATGTTGATCAGGGCGAGAATTCTGAGTATGGCGATATAGATAATAACTATTTGGATGTTGCAGATTTCTTAATATAATTTAAACTGTTATATTTTATTTAAAGTTGTTTCTATCATATGTATTAATTTTATTTATGTTTTTATGAAGAATGAATTCTATTGGCATCAATCCTGAAAATTTATGTCTCGTTGATAGTGCAACAACCCACACCATACTCAGACATGATAAATATTTTTCTTCCTTGGTAATACGAGAAGCCAATGTTCAGACTATATCTGGTAGTATAAATTTAATTGAAGGCTCCGGAAGAGCTAATATTTTGTTACCTGAAGGAACAAAATTATGCATTGAAAATGCATTTTATTCTACCAAGTCTAAAAGAAACTTACTGAGTTTCAAAGATATCCGCAGAAATGGATATCATTTAGAAACAACAACCAAAGATAATAAGGAATATCTTGTCATTACAAATATAATTGCTGGTAGAAAATGCATATTAGAAAGTTTTCCTATTTTTTCTTCTGGTTTGTATTACACATGTATAAACACAATTGAAACACATACTATTGTGAACCAGAAGTTCAATAATGCAGACCAGAAGTTTGCCAATACAAACCAGCAGTTTGATAATGTAAACCGGAAGTTTACTAATGAATTTAATGTTTGGCATGACCGGTTAGGCCATCCCGGTTCAATAATGATGCGACAAATAATTGGGAATTCATGTGGACATACCCTGAAGTGTAAACAAATACCACAATCCCATGATTTCTCATGTGCTGCATGTTCCAAGGGAAAATTAATTATTCGCCCCTCACCAAGCAAAGTAGAAAGTGAGTCTCTTACATTTCTAGAACGGATACAGGGAGATATTTGTGGGCCAATACACCCACCATGCGGACCATTTAGGTACTATATGGTTTTAATTGATGCATCAACTAAATGGTCGCATGTTTGCTTATTATCTTCTCGCAACCTAGCGTTTGCGAGATTACTTGCTCAATTGATCAGATTAAGAGCACATTACCCTGATTATCCTATCAAGAAAATACGTCTTGATAATGCTGGTGAATTTACATCACAAGCTTTTAATGAATATTGTATATCCCTTGGAATTGATGTTGAACATCCTGTAGCTTATGTTCACACGCAAAATGGACTTGCAGAATCATTGGTTAAAAGGTTGCAACTAATTGCAAGACCTTTACTTATGAAATCTAATCTACCAATTTCTACTTGGGGCCATGCCATTTTGCATGCAGCAATGTTAATTCGCATTAGGCCAACAAGTTATTTAAAGGTTTCCCCCTTACAAATGGTTTTTGGTCAGGAACCTAATATTTCCCATATAAGAACTTTTGGGTGTGCGGTATATGTGCCTGTAGCACTGCCACAACGCACTAAGATGGGCCCACAAAGAAAGATGGGAATATATGTTGGGTATGAATCTCCATCAATTATAAAATATTTAGAACCATCTACAGGAGATTTATTTACGGCACGATTTGCCGATTGTCATTTTGATGAATCATTTTTCCCAACATTAGGGGGAGAAAACAAACAGCTGGGTAAAGAAATTAGTTGGAATGAATTATCATTGGCTCATTTTGATCCTCGTACAAAACAATGTGAACTTGAAGTTCAAAAGATAATTCATTTACAGAATTTAGCTAATCAAATGCCAGAAGCATTTACTGACCTAAAGAAAGTGACAAAGTCACATATCCCAGCTGCTAATGCTCCTATTAAAATTGATGTCCCTGAAGGACAACCTGCTATGAATGAATCCAAAGCACGCCTGAAGCGTGGCAGGCCTATCGGTTCCAAAGATAAAAATCCTCGAAAAAGAAAAGGAGCAAAGAATATAGATGGTCAAGTCGAGGATAATGAAGAAAAATTAGTAGCTCCAGAAGAGCGATCTCCTGAAGAGATATTATATCCAGAAGAGAATGTTGTAGTCCCAGAAGAGACCCAGGTACCTGATATATGTGAAAATAATGAGATCTCAATAAATTATGTTATGAATGGAATCCGATGGGATAGAAATGAAGTCAACGTTAATGACATCTTTGCTTATCATATAGCATATGATATAATGAATGATAATGAGGATCATGAGCCAAAATCCATTAGTGAGAGCCAACAAAGAAAAGACTGGCCCCTATGGAAAGATGCTATTAATGCAGAATTAAAATCATTGGCAAAACGAAAAGTATTTGGACCTGTAGTCCTTACACCTGAAGATGTAAAACCAGTTGGATGCAAATGGGTCTTTGTACGAAAAAGAAATGAAAAGGGCAAAATAACTAGATATAAGGCACGTCTAGTAGCCCAAGGTTTTACGCAAAGACCTGGCATTGATTTTGAAGAAACGTATTCACCAGTAGTGGATGCGACTACTTTTCGTTATTTAATCAGTCTAGCAGTAGATGCAGGACTTGATTTACATCTCATGGATGTTGTGACTGCCTATTTATATGGATCACTTGATAGTGATATTTATATGAAAGTCCCTGAAGGACTTAAGATGCCAGAAGCATCCAATTCAAGTTCTCGAGAACAATACTCAGTTAAGTTAAATAAGTCCCTGTATGGCCTGAAGCAATCAGGGCGCATGTGGTATAATCGCCTTAATGAATATTTGTTGAAAGAAGGATACAAAAATGATCCGATATGCCCATGCATTTTTATGAAAAGATCTAATAGTGATTTTGCTATAATTGCTGTTTATGTTGATGATATCAACATCATTGGAACTCCTGAAGAGCTTCAAAAGGCAATTAATTGTTTGAAGAAAGAATTTGAAATGAAGGACTTGGGAAGAACAAAATTCTGTCTTGGATTACAGATCGAGTACTTCAAGAAAGAGATCTTTGTATACCAAGAAACTTATACAAAGAAGGTCCTAGAGCGATTTTACATGGATAAATCTCATCCATTATGTACCCCAATGATTGTAAGATCTTTGAAGGTGGATAAAGACCCATTCCGACCTCGAGAAATTAGTGAAGAAGGTGATGAAGAACTACTTGGTCCAGAAGTACCATATCTTAGTGCTATTGGAGCACTAATGTATCTTGCTAATCACACACGTCCTGATATATCATTTGCTGTTAATTTACTAGCAAGATATAGTTCTTCACCAACACGAAGGCATTGGAATGGAATAAAGCACATTTTTCGTTATCTCAGAGGTACAACAGACATGGGGTTATACTACTCAAATGTATCCAAGCATGAACTGGTTGGTTATGCAGATGCCGGATTTTTGTCTGATCCACATAATGGTAAATCACAAACGGGCTATCTATTTACATGTGGAGGTGCAGCTATTTCATGGCGATCTATGAAACAGACTATATCAGCCACATCATCTAATCATGCAGAAATTCTAGCAATACATGAAGCAAGTCGAGAATGTATGTGGTTGAGGTTAGTAATACATCATATACGTACAACTTGCTATTTATCTTCCGGCAAAATGATTCCAACAATCCTCTATGAGGATAATGCTGCATGTATCGCTCAACTTAAAGAAGGCTATATCAAGGGCGATAGAACGAAGCATATTTCACCAAAATTCTTCTTCACTCGCGACCTTCAAAAGGATGGTGAAATAGATATCCAACAAATCAGTTCAAGTGAAAATCTAGCAGATTTATTCACCAAGTCACTCCCAGGTACAATCTTTGAAAAACTTGTTCATGATATTGGTCTTCGGAGATTCAAAGATTTCAACTGATATTATCAAGAGGGGGAGTCGATACACGCTGTACTCTTTTTCCCTTATCTAGGTTTTGTCCCACTGGGTTTTCCTAGAAAGGTTTTTAATGAGGCAGCACTCGACGGTGTATCAATGAATGATGTACTCTTTTCTTTGGCTAGGTTTTTATCCCACTGGGTTTTTCCTAGTTAAAGTTTATAATGAGGCACATTCATAATGGACATCCAAGGGGGAGTGTTATGAATATTAAATATGTGGATGTCCATTGACTCATATTACTCTTCCAGTCAACTTGACATAAAGAAGAAAAGATGATTTGATACAAAGCAAAAGCAAAAGAAGACAAGGACATAAAGACGATATAAAGTAACTATGGTCATTTAAATATAACCATGGTAATACAACCAGGGTTAGATTTCTGCCTCTATATAAAGGGCTGTAATCGATTGTTTCAATTGAACTGAATGAGAACTTCTCTCTAACATCTCTCTAGAAATTCTATCAATCCTATCAATCTTCTCTCTTACTTTTATAACAAAAAGCTTTATATTTGAAAAAATATATATAAAATACTAAAACATGGAAGCTCCTGTGCATATATATATATATATATAAACATGTTAAAAAATATTAAAAAATGAGCCAGAAAGGGGATTCGATACTTCACGGCATAAAAACAATGTTGGCTTAAAGGGATTCCTTATGCGTTAGATTCTAGTAATTGTTAGAAGCACAGATTCCTTAATTACTTCTAAGCACAGAAGTTCATGTGTATGCATTAAATTCTTTTTTTTTTTTTTTTGAATAAACTGGATTCTTTATCTCAAAAGAGACCCTACAACATCTTCAAAATGAGCCATAGCAATTATCAATGTCCACCTCTTGCCCTAAAGGAGGAGGTTGATCAAGGAAACAAAAATTACCTTTTATCCTATGTGAATATTTAGCCAACTGGTCAGCAATAGTTATGGCTTCTAGATAACTATGTTGAATCACAACTTGCCAATTGTCATGAACTAAAGACCTAACATCATCCACAATGCCCTTGAAGGCATGGTCCCTATCACACCCTCTCAACATATAGTTTATAGTCTCTATACAATCAGTAATCAAAACAATCTTCCTATATTCTTTAGACCTACACAATTTTAGTCCCTGAATACATCCAATTAGTTCCGCAAAAACTGGAGGAACATTAACTAATTTACAGCAGAAATCAACAAGCCAACTGTCATTCTGGTCCGAAAGTATCCTCTGCATCCACTTCTTCCATCCTCTAAGACCGATCCATCAACTTCCATTTTGATGACATCTTCTTCCTGGTGGCTCAAATTAGATGGTAAGTACCCACACATATCATATTTTGAAACTGACAAGATTTATGATGTGAATGAACTTAAGAAATTCGAACAAAAAAAATAAGTTAAGAAAAAATGACAAAAAAATTCCAAGTTTATTCAATTAAGCGACAATGCGAAATATAAATGGATTAGTGTATATACCTGTTTGTTTTGTCTTTTTAAAAGTGGTTCGATATAAGTATATCTGAGGAATTTTATCTCGATTTACTGAAAAATGCCTTTAAAATTATAGTTCAACAGTTTCCCAAAAGAGATACTATGTATCTCTGTTTGCATCATATCCTCCGTTTAATGAATAAAGCGACAAAAGGTGTCATGCTCCACCGTAACCGTTGCCATCGGATATTAATGGTGGCTGTGAACTCAATACAAAAACGACAGAGTAGCACAGAGAAGAAAGAAGAAAAGCCCAAAGCTAAAAATGTTGTCTCGTATAGTTATCTTTTTCTCGTGATGAACTCAATACCAAAATGGCAGAAACTTCAGTCCCGTGAACTCTGCCACTCATTTGCTCATTTTATTTTGTCACCGTTCCTCAATTTGATACTACTTACTTACGGTCTTTAATATAACTGAGATCTTACATTAAAGATCAAAGATAGTATCTTTTTCTCACTAAACATCCTTATTATTCTCTGTTCATGTTGAACTTCTGAATTTTACACAGCATCATCAATATTATTCAATAAAATATAATAACTTGAAACACCACCCAGATGATGCAGTGTGCATATATAATTGCACACAAGCACGTAGTTACGATACATTTATTTATTGCGAGAGATAAGACATGTAACTATGTAAGCAACATGTCCAACTCCTATACGTACATCCAGAGTAAGAAGTAGCATATATATATATATATATATATGTATGTATGTATGTAGCTAGGCCTGGAAGACACCACCATAGGAAATGGATGAGGATGATGAAGATGTATCTTGCGTTGGCAAACCAACAAAAGAATTAAGACCACATATCCCATAGGTCCACCCTGCAGCGTTCCTCTTCATCCTTATGTACCCTTTCTCTCCCCAGTGTTCTCCCCATGTGTTCTTAACTATCCAGTAATCTTTACCATTCTCTGTTCCATATCCCACTATCAGCACCACCAATGTTGTTGCCGCCGAATTCTTATCGCAGTTATCACCCTCATAGATTCCCTGTTTGACAAAACCAAAATCTCAATATGGGTGTATACTGGGGCTGTCTTTCATCAAAGTAACTTCAGCAAATTTGACACACTTAATTCCCTCCACATTATATACTCTCAATTATTTCTCTGATTAATTAAACTCTTAATATTTTTATAGAGATTACTTATCGCTTACCCCAGTGTAAAGCTGGAAATCCACGCCAATCACACCGCTGGTGGCAGGCTGCTGAGCAACAGCGCACTTGACTTCATCGTCTGTGCCAGATATTACATACGACAAGTCACTGATACTCACAGCTTTGATTCCATTCTGCAATTGAAACAAAAAGGCAAGAGAACCCCAGACTTTATTTTAGTTTAGAGACACAGATTAGCGAACTTTTATTAACAAGGCCAGTATAATAGTTGAAGGAGACCTTGCAAGAACCGTTTGTAGCTATATAAGGGTAATCAGCTTCTGTATCTATGCCACCATTATTAATAACCCAACCAAAAGCGTTAATGTAGAATCCTCCCGCACAACCATGGCTGTTTGGGTCACAGTCCACCAGTTGTTGAGCTGAAAGGTTGGTCAGCTTCCCTGTGTTTATTGCATTTATTCCTTCTATGGCTCCCACCACTGAGAATGCCCAGTGGCTTTCTGCAATTAATTGTCACACATTCAGTCAATCATCATTAAATTAAAGCCTGATTTTTTCTGCTAAAGTGAAAGAAAAAGGCAGATCATCATATATACCGCAATTTCCTTGGTCTTTAACTGCAGTTACAGCATTCTTCTCTCTCCAATCTAGAGAATCAGGCACCTCATGATCACAGGATGAGCCGACCTTAATATTATTCTTGAACTTGGTAACAGTGTCGGCGGGCATGTTTACGTTGTGCAAGTAGGTTTCCCTGAACTCTTGGGGGCTTAAATCTGCAAACTTGTTCAGACCAAGACGAGACTGTGAGGGAGATTCTCTCTTGCCATTGACCTCATTGACATGCTTCAAGTTGCTCTGGAAGATCCGGAATCTCTTGGATTCTTCTTGCGGGTTTGGGTAGACCCGTCGGTGCTGCTTCTGCCACAGTCGGAAAAGTGAGTAGACTTGTTCCTCTGTAGTGAACTTTGGAAGGATTTCATGGTCGGTCAATATGGAGAAGCCAGTAGGGATTGAAGAAGAGAGACATATGAGTGGAGAACAGAGGAAGCAGAGCAGGAACAAATTGGTCACAAGTAAACTCGCCATATCCTTATTTTTCTCGAGATACCAAGTTCTGATTTATGCCATGCTTTTCATATATAGATGCGTCCCTTGTATGTTTAGTGATGCGGCATTATGTTGATACACCGTTTTTTTTTTTTTTTGATAGAATTATCCCTTTTGTTTATTGTTTAGCGATGAGGCATATTCCGAGCCTAAGATCGCAATCTTTAAACATGTGAAGGGATTTGTGAAGGAAGGAAAAAAACAAAGGTAGCCCCAAAGAACAAGACAATAAGTTTTCTGCATGAGTTTCACGAGCGTTGGACCACTGATCAATAACGATGATGAGCAAGGAAAGATGTAAAACAATGGGGTAGACAGATATTTATATAATTTCTTTAATATATTAGCAATATTTTAATATTTATTTTACAATTACGCACGTTTTTCACTGCATGTGTGCATAGATTAATAGTTGCCTGATAAGTATGAGGAGGTGTAGGAGTATTTTACTCCGTATTTCTTTGTGACTGATAAAGTTGTTAAAACTTAATGAAAATATGCATAATGTTTTAATAATGTTTGTGAATAAATTAAATATGTGGATTTATCATTACTTAGTAAATGAAAGTTATTAAAACCTAATAAAATCTAGAAAATGTCTTAATAAAAATTGTGAATAACATGATAAAGTGAAATTTTTACCTGGTAAATGAAAGTTATTAAAATCTAATGAAATATGATAAATACCTTAAAAAAACTTGTGAATGAGCTAATATTGTATATTTATTACATGGTAAACAAAAGTTGTCAATATCTAATGAAATGTGGTAAATTCTTTAACAAAATTTGTAAATGAGTTTGAGTTTAAGATAATAAATTAACTTATATGTATATATATATATATATATATATATATATATATATATATTTATATTACATTATATTATATATATTGAAAAGCATTGATAGCACAATGGGCACCAATGTTTTTGATAAAACGTGGTCGGGTTCAAATCTCATCCCAATCACTTTGCAAAATAATTACTCTCTTCTGCCGGGAGTTCGGCTTTGGTGGGCATGTCGGTTGTTATTTTTTAAAAAAGATATAAGTGAGGGAATTTATGTTATTTATTTTTAATTTTAAAAATAAATTAAACATAACACTTTTGTATTATGAATATTATGAGCACATTTCTATCCTTTGGTATTTTAAATTTCTTTTTCACGTATTTGCCCTAATTTTAAAACATACGCGGTTATCTGCATGTGTGTGTATATTAATATATGATAAGCATGAAGAGAGGTTGGAGTATTACGTCACTCCTTAGTTAATTTAGTTAGCATTGAATTTCATGTCTGCATATATAACTGTCTAATAAATAAGAATGTTAGAACTCGATTATAATTAATTTATCCAACAATGTGTAGTTATATTTTATTCATTTGATTAAAGGTATAATTTTTTTTTAAGCCTAGAATATAAAAGATTCTTACATATTTTAATAAGTGCATTTTTCAAAATTTGAATTTGTGTTATTCTCTTTAAAGAATAAATTAAAGTCACCTACCACCTCAATAAGTTATTGGTCAATACATTAATTTTATGTTTTGGTGAAACTTGTCCTGATCAAAATTAAAACAGACTCAACTCTAACAGTAAAATTTTGATATTTAGCTGCCTTAGTCGAGACAAAACTCCCAAATTGTGGTTTTAGAAATTATTTTCTGTTAGTCGAGATAAAACTCCTCTCACATACTTATATCATAAATCGTAAAAGCTTTTCTCAAAAGATAATCCAAACACACTATTTAATTGTCACTATAATTTTACAAAGCCAATTTTTTAAGAAAAAGAAAAGAATATACGGAATCACACACTATTGATTAATTTATTCATAGGCTGAAGTCATGTGGAGGCCCCTTCCTATCTCTTTATGCATCAAGAAGGTAAAAAATACCCCAAAAATTCAGATTCGAACACGAGAAAACTGGGAGGCCCCTTCCTATCTCTTTATACATCAAGAAGGTGAAAGATATCCCAAAAATTTAGATTCGAACACAAGAAAACTACAAAGGATGAGTAATTTGCCACTGTGCCCTAATATATTTAGTTATATTTTTTTATATGTTATATAAATTAGTTTACATCTTATCTAATTAAGATAATAATGTTTTTATTTCTAATTAATATAATAATATGTTTTTTGTTTTAAATTGATTTTATAAAAAATATTTTTTTACGATAATGGTATTTTATTTATAATAATACATTTTTAATTATAAGAATATATTTTATTCAAATTTAATAAAAATAATATATTTTAATTATCATTATGTATTCTAATACATATTTCTAATTAAAAATATATTAACATATTTTTTATTTATGAAAATATATTCTTCATTTTAAACAAATTTTATAATCATATATTTTTTATTTATAAAAATTTAAATTTTTTATATTTTATTTCATAATAATATTTTATTAATGATAAAGAGATATTTTTATTTAAATTAATTTAAAAATAATATATTTTTAGTTATTATAATTATTTTTTATTTAATATTATAATAGCATCTGTTATAATTATAATAATTTTTATTAATTAAAATATAATTTTATATCAAATTATTTTTTAAGAATGTATTTTTATTTTATAATAAAATATTTGAATAATAATATTTTTATTTATTATAATATTTTTTATTATGGGCATTATTGGAATATCAAAAGTAAAGTAGTCCAAAATTTTGACCCCCCTCCAAAATGCTTTAATTTGGAGGAGAGGGGATGGAAACTTTTGGATTCTCTCCATTCCAAAATTTAAAACTAAATGAGGGGATAAGAGTATTTACCCTCGCCTTCCATCCCTTCCCCTCAAATCAAATACCTTTAGAAGTTTGAAGATCTTGGGGTTTTTTTTTTAAGATACAAAGGCAAGCATGGCTTGAAATAAAGAACTAGGATCTAAACCTGGCCATCAATTAATTTGGGTTTTTTTTTTTAATTTGAATCAACATTTTAGGGCGATGTTCATGCGTCTTTTGGACATCCAGGAGGGAGAGGGTGGGTGGTTTTTTATTAAGGCATGTTAAGTTTTAGTGTGTGTTTGGATTAACTTTTGAGAATAGCTTTTACGATTTACGAGGTAAGTATGTGAAAGGAGTTTTGTCTCGATTTACGCAAACCTAGATTTGAGAAATACCCAAACACTCATTTAATGGTTCTGATATTTTTGCTCATTTCTTAAAAGTTTATGGATATTTTTGTATCTCGAAAAGTACATGATGCTAAACTTATTTTAGGTAAAAGTTCATGAATATTTCTGCACATTAACCCCATTATATCTAATTTCATTTAATGAATATTGGGTCATAAAATAAAAAAGAGGAGTACTTATAATGAAAAGAGATGGATACGTGCTTAGGAATTTAATCATGTTGTTCAATGTTTTTGCTCTCATTGTGGGTCCATCAACTGCAAAGAGTACAAATCAAGGCCAACGAAAACAAGGGCAGGCTATACATGTGTCTTTTATTTTTGTTTGGAGCTGCATAGAGAAACCAGAGAAGTGGCAGTTTCTTATTGGGCCACATGGAAGTTCCTGCATACAAACAACATATTGAGGCGGCAATGGAACAATTGAGGCAGAGGTGAATTCAATAGTTGATGATAAAAGACGAGTTAGCTTGGAGGGATTCTGCCGTGTGCATTAGATTCATGAGTTATCTTTTTCTCGTGAACTCAATTCCACTTCAATCCCGTGAACTCTTTCACTGGTCCACTCCTTTAATTTTTGTCGCAGCTCTTTGATATCTTTTTTTCATTGAACACAGAACATGCTAAGTGCTGGTTCATGAGGTGCTGTCCAGGGCCACATATATTATGTTGAACTTCTGAATTTTACACAACGCGTCAAATATGATGCAGTTCAATACGTCTTGTAATCTTTAATATAAGAGTTAATTTATAATGCAATTTATACAACCAACTAGATATCTGAGATATAGTATATGTATAATAACTTGAAACCCAATCCGAATGCAGTGCGCATAAATAATTGCCCACAAGCACGCGCAAATACATTATTTATTGCGAGATAGGAGATATGTAACTATGTAAGCAACATGTCCAACTCTAAAACATAGGTCCATAGTACGAAGAATTGGCATATGTAGATGATCTGTAGCTAGGCCTGAAAGACAGCAGCATAGGAAGTAGTGGATGACGATGAAGGACGTTGCGTGGGGCAACCGTCAGCAACATTAAGACCACATATCCCATAGGACCATCCTGCAGCGTTCCTCTTTATCCTTATGTACTCTTTCTCTCCCCAGTCTTCTCCCCATGTGTTTTTAACTATCCAGTAATCTTCACCATCCTCTTCCCACTATCAGCACCACCAGTGCAGTTGACAGTACAATTAAAAGACGTACGCTTACATTTTAAAAATATAAAAAGAAATTATTGTAGCTTCCAAGTTGACCGATTAAAAAATAATCATGATTTAATAACTGGATAATCACCCCCATCTTCTTTTTGTCAATATACACTCTTTTTACTCGTTTCCATTAATGGCTTTTTCAGTCCTCATAAAGATTAGTATTTAAAATCGGTCAGTTGGAACCTATAATAATTTTATTTTATATTTTTAAAATTTAAACATATTTTATTTAATTATACAATCAGTAATTTCCGTTAGATGAAACCAACGGTGTTAGAGTTGAGAGACCAAAATTACATTTTATAAATTTAAAACACCAAATTGAACCTTAGACTAAATGTATATTTTAATCAGTTTTAATTTATGCCATAGATGTGTCCCTTGGGGCTTGTTTGGTCTGAGGGGAGGGGAGGGGAGGGAAAGTGGGTGGGGGGGAAAATTTTTTGAATTGAATTTAAAAATATTAGAAAAGTGAGGTTAAAAATTTTTAATTAATTTTTCTTACTCTTTTATCTTATATATTCTCTTTATTAAGATTTTATTACCCCACTTCTTCAATCTTTTAAAATTCAACTCATAAAAATTTTCCCTCCCCTCTCTTCCCCTCCAAATCCCTCACACCAAACAGACCCTTGGATATCTGTTTAGTGATGCGGCATTATGTTGATAAACCATTGTTAGTCTTTTTGGGATAGAAGTGTCCCTTATGTATTTTGTTTAGTGATGAGGCATATTTAGAGCCTAAGATCGCAATCTTTAAACGTGGGAATGGATTTGTATCGGAAGGTTAAAAACAAAGGTAACCCCAAAGAATAAGGACGAGGAGCTAGGAAAGAGACTTGACAGTCCAAGACTCTATGGTGCTATGTATAGGGTAAAGATACAGAAAATTTTTAATACTATTTAGTTATTTACAGAAGAGAGAGAAATTTTTCAATGCACGATTTTATACTTCCTTTATCATTGTACTTATGTGTTTGGTAAAGCTTTTTTTAATAGCTTCTGGTGGAAAATAAAGAATCGCTTTTAGAGAATAGATTATGAGCAGAATAGATTATGAGAAAAAAGTGATTTTGATAAAGTAAGAGTGTTTGGATGTTATAGTCAGAATAGCTTTTTTCATTGTCAAATTACTAAAAAGGACATTAGTTTTTTGAATAATTACATGTAAGGGATAAATTTATATTATATGCATTATTAAACATTAAATGTTTAATAAATTCAAAAAAATTCGAAATAAATTTTAAAAAAATTATAATAATAAAATTAGTCAAATATACAATATCAAAAAATATATAAAATTATTTTATAAATTATATTATTAGTCTATAATGTGGTTTAATATAGTAATAACATGTGTGTGTGAACATATGTGGTTTAAAATTAGTCAAATATATATACATATGTGTGTGTACATGTATAGTAATAACTTGTGTAACAAAAAATTAATTATAAGTAGTTAGGATATAAAATAATATACTACAAAATATCAAAGTACAAGTTCAGAGTAGAGATACGCATACATTTCACTGATTGGCAAAAATAGAATACGTCAAAATGTAAATACAATAACATTTAACAGATTGTCAATAAAAGCGTACGTAATGAGAAGGAAACTATACATGACTAAGCTTCGTGCATATAATAAACGATTTGATCTCTTATAGAATCACGAAGAGAAGCCATGTCAGATGAAGATGCAATTGATGAACGTAGTGTTGAAGGTTCTATATCGTCATCTGCATCGACATCACACAAAATACCCTCTCGATCATGGCGTCGGAAGTCAGGATCAGAAATAGACGTTCTTCTAATGAAGTTGTGTATAGCCATTGTAGCACACACAATTTTAACCTGTGTGGGGAAGCTATAGCTACGCATATTCTGTAATATTTCAAACTTATTCTTCCAAACGCCAAACGTTCTTTCTATTGTGCATCTAAGACTGGAATGTAAGTAATTGAAGGTCTCATTGTGGTTTTGAAACGTAGATGACCTCTGAAAGTCCGGGAGATGATAACGCTCGGATCTGTATGGACCAAGGTATCCAGTCGGGGTGGGATAACGTCAGAGTAGATTAGCTCGTTAAGATTCCGAACAGGAAAAAAATGAGAAAGCATACAGAGGGAACACAGATAATTCCAATACAACACAAAGCTTGGTAATGGAAGGTGCAGGTCCAGGTCACTTTCAAACAGCGAAGGAGAACGATCAAAATTTTTTTTTTTTGCATCAGAGCTAGATTGCAACGTCATTAACCAATAAATATGTCATTAACCAATATCAACTTCATTAATCAAACCAATATCAATGTCACCAGATTGTCTCCCTCGACAGAACAAGCAAAACAGGAAAAAAAAACCAGAACAGTGCATTTCGAAACACTCACCGGACACAGGGACTTCAGAGATTTTGAACACTTATGAGTGTCACCGGCACCGACCGCAATCCGTTCTTCCTGCACCGACCGCCGACAAAGGTCTGACAGCCACCAACGCCTCAGATCGGACCAGAGATTGAGCAGAAAAATGGGGAGCAAAGGGGGACCGAACCCACCCCAAACACTGCCTAAGTCTACCACCAGCCACCGACGGACTTGAGGAAGCAAAAATCAGTGACCGAGAACGCCGATTATGGTGATCTTCGACGGGATCTGGCAGAGAGGGAGAGGGTTGAAGCTCGACGGGATCTGGGAATAGAAGGAAGACGATGGAAGAACAAGGGAAGGAGCCACGGTGAGAGGGAACTTGCCACGCGAATGAGGGGAGGAGCGACGGTAGGAGATGACGAGAAATCGAAGCTCGAACCAGAGAAATGGAGGCCACCAGCGATGGAAGAGAAAAGGGAAAGATAAGAGAGAGAGAGAGAGAGAGAGAGAGAGAGAGAGAGAGAGAGAGAGAGAGAGAGAGAGAGAGAGAGATAATAAATAATGCTCAACGGTCAAAAAATCTGGGTGAGGAGCAGAAAAAATTGGATTGTGATGAAACCAAGGTTTTGCAATCCAAAACCTTGGTTTTGGCTGAAACGGGATTATCCAGAAATTATGAGTGTTTGGATACTTTTAGGTGAAACTATGGTTTGGGTCCAGAATCAATTAAAAAAATTGAACTTACTTTTGTTGTCATAGGTATATCACAAATTAGCTAACACTTTTAAAGATATATATTGATGATTGAAGTATACTGTTAAAGAGGAATTAAATTGAAAAATTAGTTGAATTTTATGAAAGAGTTAATAAAATTTAATATTTTTTAATTTAAGTAAAATATACTGAAAATGCCTTATAAATAATAGCATATGATTAATATATAAAACAATCAGGCAGGTAGATATTTATATAATTTCTTTAATATATTAGCAAAATTTTAATAGTATTAATTTTATAATAATGCACGTGTTTGTATGATTGTGTGTATTTATTAATGATACACAATTTTTTTGGCCAGAAGATAGTATTTTATTAAAGAGTAAAATACTCTAACCTTCCTTACGTTTTACTTTAATTACATGGACCTCCCATCTATTTTGAAAATACACTTAAGTTCAAACCGTTAACTCCGTTAATGATTTTTATTTTTTAATTAAAATGTATATTGAAATAAATTTTATTTACTAATTTATCCTTCATCATTACTAATTTTCTAATTTTGACTAAAATTGTTTAAGTAATTTAAGAGTTTCTTTTTCTTTTTCTTAACTTATTTTTTACTTTTGTAAATATTTATATGTTAAATTTTTTGATATTAATATAAATACTTAATTAATTTAATTAATGTAGATATAGAAAACTTAATTAAAAATACGATTAATCATATTAATAGATGCATACTACAATAAATATGTTTATAAATGTTTGTGCAAAAAATGTATTTAAAAAATTAAAAATTAAAATTAATATAAGTCATATATTGCATCATATTTACATTATTAATAGCATATTGTGAATAAAGCATATTTCTTTTTTTTTTTTTCTGCCTTTCATTTGAGAGGCATATTTATTTAGTCATTTAAAAGAATACTAAATGAATAAGTTTCAATAAATATGATAAAAATTTAAAATTTTATAATATAATAAAAATTAAAAAAATTTATAATATATTGGAATTTTTGAACATATATGTATTAAAATTATATTTTTATATACAAATTTATTTTTAGGGAAATATAAATATTTATTCATTTATTGAAAAAGGGATATTTTGATCAAAGTAAATATTTAATAGTCAAACTTAATGGTCAACTAACGGTTAGGTGGATGGAAATGAAATATTAAATATGTAAGGAGGTTTCTATAACTTGTATTTTAATTTCAAAGGAGGTCTATATACGTTTTCAAAATAGAGGGGAAGTTTGTGTAATTTGGGTAAAACAGATGGATAGTTAATATATTTTACTCTTCATTAAAACTAACCAACAAAAGATAGAAGCCCAAAATAATAAAAGGTTTACAAAAAGAAAGCATAAATATATAACAATATAAAGAAACCTTAAAAATAACCTAACCCTAAAATAGATGAGAAAGAGAAAAACCTTCCACCTTCATAATCCCTTCACTGGAATATGTGGGTAGAAAAATGCCGTCTCTGACAACAAAATCATTATAAGAAGTGATTGTTCGAAGAACTATCCCAAAAGATCCACCGCTTTTATCGACAATAAAGCAATCAGATTGATTATTGAAGAAACTCCATGAAAATATCTCATAAAAGGAAGAGCATCTACAAACACTAATAAAAAAGATAAAGATAGAGAAATCGTCAATTGCACCACGAACCATATAGTCTCGACCATAACATATGTTTTAGATTCGTCAGTGCCAACAACCCATAATATTCTTTTGAAAGATGAAGCCGACAATATATAAAACTATAATTACTAGATCCCAACACTCAAAATAGCAAAACGTAGCCATCAAGTAAGATTTGTTGTCATTGAAACTCTCAATTTGATTTATTACAGCAAAGAAGATCAATACCATCGTAACCAAAGAAACATGAAAATAAATGGAGATTAACACAAAATACGAAAATCTCCACCCCAACCAAAACCAGGACGGAGACATCGTGAAAAAAGCTCGTCCAACAATGAAAGAAGAGTTCCCACCATCTAAGAAGTCGAGAGGAATGAGAGAGAAAAGAGAGAGACCCCAAAGGTCTTCAAGGGTTCTTTCTTAATGGTACATGATAAGTATGAAGAGGGGTATAGGAGGATTTTACTCCACAATTAATTTAATTAGCATTGAATTTCAAGTGGATATTTCTTCATGGATGCGCACGGTTCTGATGTTGACCATTGTCTTAAATACTGATCCACATTCTAACCTAATATTACTAGGTAAGTTTTACTTCGATTCAGATCCGCTGAAACAGTAAGGTACAAATATAAAAGGGGGAAAAAAAGATGATAAATTCTACTATCTAACGGTCAAGTAAAATCTACTCTTTGAAGCCCTAACATCAATAATGATAAGGTTTTGCCGGAGTAACTTAAATGGGCCTCTTATTCGGCCCATATTAACCAAGGCAATAACTGGTTTATGGCCCAATTAAAAAAATAAAGGACGGGGAAACACAATCTTTTTTCTTGGAAGGGATGAATAGAGGGCAGAATATTTTTGTTCGGTATCTTAAATGTGCACTTTTTTATTACTTCATCCTTCATATGGTTTTAAATATAAAATAAATTTGATTTTTTTAGAAAGATTAAAGAAGCCAATTAAATCACTTTAAAATATTTATATTATCTCCGGTCCTAAATATAGGACATAGTTTGTAGTGCAAATTGCACTACAAACTATGTCCTATATTTAGGACTGGAGGGAGTATTTGTCATTTCTTCTCAAAATTATAATGCATAATATATGATTTGATTAAATAAATTATTTAGCTTATTTAATTTCTTCAAAAAAAAAAAAATCAATTATGTCTTTAGGACCGGAGGTAGTACATTCTATCATAAATATCAGATGTGTTCGGAGTACAATTTACAAAAAACTGGAGGTAGTATTTTAATTGCATCTATTAATCGTACCAGCACTCTTTTATTCCAAGGTTATCACTTACCATTGCAAGGTAGCCGTGACATGTTATTTTCATGTGAGACAGACACAATTGGCACCTAATGGAGTATGGCACCTTGAACTTGAATTTATTATCCACAAGTTTCTTATTTGCTGGTTTGTTACTTTGATTCAAGCATTCGGCTACTCTTCAATTATTTATTGCCTGAAATACGGCGTTAGTTGCTGCCTTTCTTCTTCTTCACAATATCTGTTCTGCAAAAAAAAAAAAAAAAAAAAAAAAATTCAGTGCTTGTGAAGAACAAGTTCCTCTGCCTTGAATTCTTTTCTACACACGCAGACACCCAATGTAAAATTTATAACAATTCATATTATTTATAATCTCAAACAGTATAGTATAAATGTCACCTTGGATTTCTATGTTAAATGTAAACCTAACAAAAAATCCAAGTTGTAGATAATATGCTTAAATTCTACCTATCCCAAGCCATGAATGAGAATTTTTGTACGGCATTTTCTTTTGGGGCCTGTTGGAGTTATTTTTTTGAATTAAAAAATTGAATTAAGAGGAAAGATGACACGTGGGACGCAGTTAGATGCATTTTTTTAAATATGCAATGGGGGGCATCCGCAAATTCAGATGTTGAACAGAAAGCCCAACCTACATTCAAAAACCCAGATTGACCGTCAGATTGCAAGATCTCTCGCTCTGTTGTTTACGCAAAGTCAAGTAGCTGCTCGGGATAAAAGGCTATTAGAGAAACACCTAAACAATTTGCTCCAAAAAATTCAGCCAAAAAAAAAACATATATTAAATAATTGTTATCCACTAAGTTTTTTTTTTTTTTGCTCAAAGATTGTTACCTACTAAGTTAGCCGTTTGGTCAGTTACACCCGAATATTTTTCCTGAGTCTCATTTATGCCTCTTGGAAAGACCATCTACGTAGAGAATTGCTGCTTGTTCCCCTTGCGCTGACTGGTAGGCTTGGTCAAAATTTGGGAGTTCAATTGCCCTCTTTATAATGCAATCCAAAAACCCTTGCTTCACCAACATTTTCTTGTAACCCAGTAGAGAAAATGAGTTCATCACAGAAACTCCAGGCCTCTCTCATTTTCTTCATATGGGGTTCATTGGCTTGTCTCTCTCATGGTTTTCCTAGTAAGTACTCCATCTTAGGCTATGAACTTGACATGTATCCTTCGGGTGAGGAACAAGTTCTTGAGCTGTTCCAACACTGGAAGAAGGAGCATGGAAGGTTTTACAGACACCCTGAAGAAGCAGCCATGAGGTTTGAGATCTTCAAGAGGAATCTGAAACATGTCGTAGAGAAAAATGCAATGACTAGTACTTCTCCCAATGCGCACCGTTTGGGACTCAACAGATTTGCTGATATGACCAATGAAGAGTTCAGGACAAAATATTTTTCAAAGATGAAGAAGCCAACTAAGACAAGAGGCCGAGATCTCATCAATGGTGGCTTCCGCTTCAAGGATGAGTCTTGTAAAGATGCGCCTTCCTCATTAGATTGGAGAAAGAAGGGGGTTGTTACTGGTGTTAAAGACCAACAAGACTGTGGTAAGCTTCTAATTTTACTGTTTAACTTTCTTCTTTTTTTTTCCTTGGTTCATATTTTTACTATTTAACTTAATACTGCTGTTAGCTTTTATCTAATCAGTTTCCCTCTTATTGAAACCTCATCACTTTTTATGTTCTTCACCTAATCACATTACATAGTACTTTCTGTCTCACCTTTAAATGCAAGCAATAATTATTTAGACACTGTGCTTCAGAATGCTCACATGCAGTTGTGGGTCTACTTTAAATTCTCATAATTATGTGGAGCATCACAACTTAGCTATCCTTGCTAGAAATGGCCCAACCAAGTTTCTTTTTATTGATAACTGATAACTATTACTGAGATAAGTTGGTTCTTTCTAGTTTTGTATTGCCCCTTGAATTAGTTTATTAGAACAAGCATCTTTGAGACTTTTACCCGAGCATTCATTACTGGCAATGATTAATTTACCTCTGAAATTGACTGACCTTCTCAGGAAGCTGCTGGGCATTCTCTACCACTGGAGCCATAGAAGGAATAAATGCAATAGACAGAGGGAAACTCATCACTCTCTCAGAACAAGAGCTTGTGGACTGTGATACCACTAATGATGGATGTGACGGAGGGTACATGGATTATGCTTTCGAGTGGGTTATAAACAATGGTGGGATTGACACAGAAACTGATTATCCGTACACTGGAAGAGATGGAACCTGCAACATCACTAAGGTATGGTTCTGCTCATAGAGGTTATCAACACACACACACACATGTTTCATTTGTGTTATTTAGACTTTAGAGTGTTTTTTGGTGAATCAGGAGGACAGAAAAGTAGTTAGCATTGATGGATACAGAGATGTGGCACAAACAGAAAGTGCTCTGTTGTGTGCAACAGTGAATCAGCCTATCAGTGCGGGTATGGATGGCTCTGCATTGGATTTCCAACTCTATACTAGTGTAAGTTGAACCAAACACACTGATATGAATCAATGAAGATGAATACAGAGTTTGATGAACTGGAATTTGTTTGGTGATTGTTGGAACAGGGGATTTATGATGGGGATTGCTCAAGTGATCCAGATGATATTGATCATGCAGTTTTGATTGTGGGGTATGGTTCAGAGAATGGTGAAGATTACTGGATAGTGAAGAATTCCTGGGGAACAGAATGGGGACTGGATGGCTATTTCTTACTTAAAAGGAACGCTAATGAGGAATATGGGAAATGTGC
Organism: Inga laurina; assembly: GCA_963855925.1. Taxonomy (NCBI): domain Eukaryota; kingdom Viridiplantae; phylum Streptophyta; class Magnoliopsida; order Fabales; family Fabaceae; genus Inga; species Inga laurina. The sequence goes on along the minus strand of OY979708.1, from coordinate 17,176,111 downwards.
AATTGACTACATGGCTTCATACCCTACCATCTGTGACACTGAAGAGGGATTCTGTCTGCAAGTAAGATACTGTATTTATATTTCACTATCATGAAAAATCGTGTTTTAATTCGAGTGCTCATATGAAAATGACAAACTCTGATGATAAATTTTGATGTATGTAGAAATCGGGAGATGTTATTGGGGTGCCGGCGAAGAAGAAGAAGATGGCAAAGCACAAGTTTCCATGGAGCAAGAATGAAGGAAAAGCAGGGGAGAGAAAGACATACCGTACGTTGGAGTTTAAGAGGAACCCATTTGCAGCAGCAATGCGTTGAAGTTATGTGATTCCTTGTTAGCAGCAGTAATTTCATTTTTCTGCAGAGAAGCGGAATCACTTGGCTGCTGCTTCCATGTTCATTTAGGCGTTAATGGGAGCAGAACAGGTGGTGTGAACAGAATCAGGAACACATTGAAGGTGACAAGACGAGGCTTTGTGTTTCTGCAGATTCTGTATCATTCACATTTCACACGATAATAATGTGCTCCATTTATTATTATATTGGAATGTTGGTTTCAGTTTGTTGCTGAAACTCGTGGGTGTCCTATGTATTATTCTCAACCCTTTAGGATTAGAGTTTATCAGGGTGTGTTATCGTCAATCGATGATAATAATAATCGTTATTGCGTCGTCTCTTGTTTAGCAAGCTTGAGAGGGAAACAATGCCAATCAGCCCTGATTCAAGATCAATCTACATAATTATCACAATTACATGTCAATACATGAGCTGATTTAGTAAAGTTAATTTGGCTACATAAATTAAGTTCTCAATTTTCACTTCCAATTTCAAATTCTTACATCTAAATTTTCTTAATTCCTCATTCAAATCCAATCATTTCTTAATTCAAATAACATGTATAAATACTCATAAGACCCATTTTTTTTATATTTATTCATCGTTTTTTAATTTACCTATATGGAGAGAGAGAATGAAGGAATTATGTAAAATAATTAAGGTATTTTAGGAAAAACATATCATATCATCATAAAAAAATATGTTATATTAACTTACTTAATTAACTTTATTAATCTAATCAAATTAGCTAAATAAATTTTAGATTAAGTGAAATAGAACCACATGAAACAGAACCACATGAAAGATAACCATGCACATTGAAACAGAGGACATAAACATGACGCATGTAATGATGATAGAAACAGGCAACGACGGCTGGGGGGTTGGTGACTGAGGGAGTTGTTGAGCACACCAACATTGAAATAGAACATTTCCTTTCCTTATTTTAATAAGAAATGTATTAGTATAAATAGGTGCCATTTTTCATTGTAAAAGCATATCTGAGTATTGAAAAACACATTTGAGATTGGTTCCTGAACCATTTTAGTATCAGAGCTGAGTTCTAGAATGCCAGAGAGCGAAAGAGTGAGGAGTGGGTGAGAAACAAAAAAAGTGAGAAAAAGGGGGTGTCGGATTTTCACTCTCGGAGTGTTTTTTGAAGAAACCGACCTCACCATCGTGTTCAGAAGGCCGAAAAACCTAAGAATAACCTCGGTCATCTCCGTGAAACAGTTCCACGCGCCTCCACGGACGTCGTCGGAAAAGTCATCAGAATTTCACACAATTGTCGGAGTTCGGAGGTTGTAGATGATGACGTCATCTGCTGCGTCATCAACAGGTCAGCCACCGGTTGACTGCCACGTCAACAATCCCGGTCAGCCCAGCTTTCAGAAATTGCAATTTGACTCCTAACTTTGGTAAAAAATTACAATTTCTAGCCCTAAAACTTTCTAAAATTATATTTTTGCCTCAGATTTCTGCCAAAATTACATTTCACACCCCAAAACTTTTTGAAATTATGTTTTGGCCCATATTTTTGCCAAAATTACATTTCAGACCCCAAAAATTTCTGAAATTACATTTTGGCCCCATGTTTCTGCCAAAATTACATTTCAGACCCCAAAACTTTTTGAATTTACATTTTGGCCCCATGTTTCTGCCAAAATTACATTTCGGACCCAAAACTTTCTGAAATTATATTTTGACCCCAGATTTCTGCCAAAATTATATTTCAGTCCCTGAAAGTTAAGAAATTACCTTTCTACCCCATTTGTCCATAAAATTTCCAATTTTATCCCTTACTTTTCCATAAATACCAATCCTACCCTTCTACCCTATACCTAACCTCACAAGAACAATTCTAAAATGCCTCAAAGACGCAGAAACACACACGAGATTGAGATGGACGAGATGAGACGCCGGATACAGGAACTGGAAACCGCTTTACAAATGCAGCAAGCCATGCTATAATCTCGCAGTGAATATCCAGATGATTCAGATAATAATAGTTCGTCGTCTACTGACTACTGCCGCCATCCTCAACAATAGCAATTCCGCCATAAAGACATTAAGGTAGACAAACCTGAATTTGAGGGAAGACTTCAACTAAACGAATTCGTCGATTGGCTTCAAACCGTCGAACGAGTTTTTGAATATAAAGAAATTCCTGATGAGCAGAAAGTCAAAATTGTCGCCATCAAACTAAAGAAACATGCTTCCATATGGTGGGAAAAATCTCAAGAAAAGGCGTGAAAGAGAAGGAAAAAGCAAGATACGAATGTGGGACAAGATGCGATGTGAATTCTCACGAAAGTTTCTTCCCGAAATTTATTATCAAGATAATTTCCTTCTATTACATAATCTCCACCAAAAGGTTATGTCTGTGGAGGAATATACCAGGAAATTTAAGAAACTGATGATGAAATGTGATATACAAGAAAGGGAGGAGCAAACAATAGCTCGTTATCTCGGAGGGTTAAATACGAACATCACCCATCCTGTACAACTCCAGCAATACTGGACTCTGGATGACGTCATCCATTTAGCCATCCGTATCGAGAAACAGTTGCCCAGAAGGCCTCCATACCAACCGTCTTCTTCAACCAGAACTCCTTTTGATGGGCGTAAGCCACAAATGCATCATCCTAGCTCTTCAAGCACGCCTCCACCAAAGGCTACTAGGGAATTTAACTCCAAAGCACCTAAGTGCTTCAAATGCCAAGGATTCGGTCACATCGCTTCTAATCGCAGAGTTGTCACTATTATTGAAGGGGAAGCTTCTGCAGTATTTGAAGAAGAAAGGAAGCCTATGCCTGAAACAGAACCAATATTTGATGAGGAGTCAGTATTTGATGAGGAAGTTACTCCTGTTGATCACAGTGAATCACTTGTGATTAGGAGAAGCCTGCATACAACAACTGTGAAAGAAGAGCCTTGGCTACGTCACAACATTTTTCATACTCGCTGCACTACTCAAGGTAAAGTCTGTAATGTCATCATTGACAACGGAAGCGTGAAAATGTAGTTTCCAACTATATGGTAGAAAAGTTGCATCTACAGACTCACAACCATCCGTGCCCTTACAAACTCCAATGGCTTAACCAGGATAGCGAGGTAAGAGTTTTAAAACGATGCCTTATTACTTTTTCTATTGGTAAAAGGTATCATGATGAAGTTTGATGTGATGTTATTCCCATGGATGCTTGTCAATATGATCGACGCGTTCTGTATGACGGTCACGCAAACACATATTCCTTCCAGAAGGATGGCGTGAAGATTCAGCTCGCACCTTTGCCACCCGATAAACACAATAAAGACAAAAGTGAGTACAAACTATTGGTGTCTTTAGTCGAGAAGGTGACCAAAATAGAAAGCCAAGTCATGTGTTTTCTTTTATTGCTCGAGGCAAATAATGGAACTTCCATTCCACCTGAAGTGCAGCCATTATTAGATGAGTTTCCTGATGTAATTCCAAATGAAATGCCGCCAGGATTACCACCCATGCGAGACATTCAATATGCTATGGATTTCATTCTAGGAGCAGTAATTCCTAACCGGCCAGCTTACAGAATGAGTCCTTGAGAAAATGCTGAAGTTCAAAGCCAAATTGAAGAAGGGATTAATCTGAGAAAGTGTCAGCCCTTGTGCCGTACCTGTACTCCTAGTCCCCAAGAAAGATGGAAGTTGAAGAATGTGCATAGATTGTCGTGCAGTCAACAAGATCACAATTAAGTATCGGTTTCCGATACCCAGACTTGATGACATGCTCGACCAATTATATGGCTCTACCACTTTCTCTACGATTGACCTTCGTAACGGATACCATTAAATCCGAATTCGCCCCGGAGATGAATGGAAGACAACTTTCAAAACTAGAGATGGGTTGTACGAATGGAAAGTGATGCCATTTGGGTTGACAAATGCTCCTAGTACATTTATGCGCCTGATGAATCAGGTCCTTCGGCCTTTCATTGGAAAGTTTGTTGTTGTTTACTTTGACGGCATTCTTATCTACAACAAAAGCCTAACGGAACATTTGAATCATTTACGACAAGTGTTGCAAGTTCTTCGAGAGCATAAACTTTATGCTAATTTGAAGAAGTGTACTTTCTTGACAAATGAAGTCATTTTTCTGGGCTATATTATCATTGCAGAGGGTGTACGGGTTTATCCAAGCAAAATTGAAGCCATTAACAGTTGGACAACACCGTAATCCATCCAAGAAATCAGAAGTTTCCATGGATTAGCTTCCTTCTATAGGCGATTCATTCGAAACTTCAGTTCTATTGCCGCACCCCTCACGGATTGCATCAAGGGAGACAAGTTCCAATGGACAGAGAAAGCTCAGAAAAGTTTTGAAAAACTGAAGAAACGCTTGACAGAAACTCCTGTGCTAGCCCTTCCTAATTTTGACCAAGTGTTTAAGGTCAGTTGTGACGCCTCTAACACTGGAATTGGTGCCGTCCTGAGTCAAGAAGGCCATCCAATTGCTTTCTTCAATGAGAAGCTTAATGATGCCAAGCTCAATTATTCTACCTATGATAAGGAATTTTATGCCATTGTTCGTGCTTTACAACATTGGAGTCATCATCTCCTAAATAAAGAGTTCATACTCTTTTCTGATCATGAAGCCTTCAAGTATCTAAACTATCAGCAAAAGATTAGTCGTAAGCATGCGCGTTAGAGTGAAATCTTACAGTCTTATCCGTTTCTGAGAAAACATAAGGCTGGATTTTAAACTCAGTAGCTGATGCTCTTAGCCGCCGTCATGCATTACTATCAACAATTCAAGCCAAAGTTGTTGGGTTTGAATACGTCAAGGAGTTGTACCAGGATGACCCGAATTTTTGTGGAATGTGGGAGGCGACTGCTAGTCAACCTTTCCACCAATATTACAAACACGATGAGTTTTTATTTCGAGGTAAAACCCTGTGTATCCCTCAATGTTCTTTATGGGAGGCAATAATTTGGGAAGCTCACGATGGGGGTTTAGCTGGTCATTTCGGTAGAGATAAAATAGTTGCTTTAGTCAAAGAGAATTTCTACTGGCCAAGACTTGAACGAGATATCAACAGGCACATACAGAGATGCAGAATATGTCATTTGGCCAAAACCAAGGGTTAAAATACGGGATTATACATGCCTTTACCAGTCCCAGAAGTACCATGGGAAGATGTAAGCATGGATTTTGTGCTGGGATTACCACAAACTCAGAGGCAGAAAGATTCTGTCATGGTAGTTGTGGATCGATTTTCAAAGATGGCCCATTTTATTCCTTGTCAGAAGACTAATGATGCTGTACAAGTTGCTGAATTGTACTTTAAAGACATTGTTCATCTCCATGGCATTCCCAAAACTATCATGTCTAATCGTGATGTTAAGTTTCTTAGCCATTTTTGGAGAACTATCTGGAAAAAGATGGGTACTAAACTTCAGTTTAGCAGTGCTAGTCACCCTCAAACTGACGGATAAATTGAAGCCATAAACAAGATTCTTGGCAATCTTCTACGAAGCTTTATTGGAAAGAATTTGAAGCAGTGAGATCTTATCCTTGCTCAGGTTGAATTTGCTTATAACAATTCAATCAACCAAGCCACTGAAAAGTGCCCTTTTGAAGTTGTTTATGGCACTCTATCTCTCAATCCATTCGACCTGATTCCTTCAGCTAGCAAACAGTATTACAGTGCAGATGCAGACCAAAGGGCTGAAGAAATCAAGAAACTACATCAGCAGGTCCGAGATAGGATCCAGAAGCAAAATTTGAAAATTAAAGCACAAAGGGACAAACATCGAAAGCAACAAATTTTTAATGTAGGAGATCTGGTTTGGATACATTTGAGGAAAGAACGTTTTCCTAAACAGCCAAACGCCAAGTTGTCTCATCGAGCTGATGGTTCATTCAAGATTGTGCAGAAAATCAACAACAACGCCTACAAAGTGGAATTACTAGGTGCCTACGGTGTTTCAGCCACTTTCAATGTTGCAGATCTATCTCCTTATATTGATGATGTTGATTCTGACTCAAGGACGAGTCCTGTCCAACCCCGGGGGAATGAAACAGAACCATGCACGTTGAAATAGAGGACAGAAACATGACGCATGCAATGACGATAGAAACAGGGAATGACGGCTGGGGGGTTGGTGACTGAGGGAGTTGTTGAGCACACCAACATTAAAACAGAACATTTCCTTTCCTTATTTTAATAAGAAATGTATTAGTATAAATATGTGCCATTTTTCATTATAAAAACACATCTAAATATTGTAAAACACATTTGAGATTGGTTTTTGAAATCATTAAGGATCGTCGAGGATTCCTGTAATTAATTGACAATCAATTTCTCAAATTTTATTCAACAACCCTAAATTGTTTAGGTTTGTCTATTAGAGAAAATTCCTCAAAGATAATTACCTCACAACCCACAAAATCACTATTAAAAATTTATATTCGGACTTCAAAGCACCAATCCAATCAAGCAGAGTGACATTCCCATTTACAAATTTTCAGTAACAAACTAAACTGATCAGTAAACTTTAATTCAACTTTACAAAATCATAACCTATCCATCAAGTCCAAACTTAATCAAATGAAATCATCATTATCCAACTTAAACTCAATTTATAACCAAACTCTACCTCTAAAATACCCAAATCGCATATTACCATAAATTTAAACGATTACACGCTTGATCCAGTAATGTTAGCTCATCTAAACAACACAGTAGAAGCTCTAACCTTTGACATCATGCATGAACACTAATTTTGTAATCTCCCAAATCTCAAAAGGGCAGAAAGCCAGAAACACGTTAGATTTACTTACTAGTGAGTTTGGTAGCTTGAACTTTCCCCCTATAGTCCGTAAATCTGGTGTCCTATATGGCAGAGCAAGAAGCTGTTCCTCCAAAACTAGTTATCGTGTTCTCAATTTTTTTTGTCTGTTTCAGAAAGCAGGACCCTTTAAATATATCATATATGTTGAGATATTGGGCCTGTGCATGTATAAATTGTTTGTCTGATGTAATTGGGCTGTGCTCATGTTGGGCTTTAGTACTACAGTCACTGTGTCACTGTGATTATTAGGTGTATAAAGCAGTGCTCATATTGTGTAATACAGTGAGTTGATTCAATGAAAATTATTTTGTTCAGCTCTCAACTTAGATATGACTCCTGTTAACATGGTACCAGAGCGCCAGGTTTAGGAGTCCCAGTTTATGCCTCAAGCTTCGTCTTTAGAGGCCCATAATTCAAGAATTCCAGCCCATAATATTCATCTCCTTCACGTGATCCAGAGATCATCACGAACGGGACCCAAATCGGATCTTCAAGATCTGCGACTGAATACACGATCCAGAGCCACAGACGCCGGATCTTTACAAACCAGATCACCATTCTTGATTGAGCGACGCGAGACGAAACCAGATCACCGATTCGAAACAGAGCGACGCGAGACGAAACCAAATCACGGATTCGAACCAGAGCGACGCGAGACGAACTTCGGATCTGCATTCTTGATTTCGGACTGCATTCTTGATTCAGGATCTGGCGAGTTTCGGATCTGATTGAGCGACGCATACAGATCATGAAATCGAGCCAGAGTGACGCGAGACGAACTTCAGACCTGCATTCTGAATTTCGGATTTCATGATTTCACAATCACCACCGTTTCCTAATCTGAACTCTTCCAGGTATTCGTCTCGCAACCACATCACCGACCTCTTGTACGTCAGTTTTTTTTTTCTAATCATCCATGGCCGAGAGAAAGGATGAACTCACCGTGGACTCCCTTCCATTCACTCATCCTCTGTACCTTCACCCTTCCGATACACAAGGATCGGCTCTCATACCACAAGTGCTTACTGGCTGTGAAAATTACACCATCTGGAGCAGGTCGATGCGAATTGCCCTTAAAGGAAAACAGAAGTTGGGTTTTATCGACGGTTCCTGCACCAAGAATTCCCAGGATCCTCGTTTTCATGATCAATGGGAACAGTGCAACGCTGTTGTACTTTCTTGGTTGCTACATTCACTTTCTAAGGATCTGGCTAACAGTGTCATCTTTCATCAGGAAGCCCATCTGGTTTGGGTCGACTTGCAAGAACGTTTTGACAAGGTCACAGGGTCTCGAATATTCAGCCTTCACCGCGAAATTACCTCCATGCGCCAAGGAACTCTCACGGTGTCACAGTATTATTCTAAGATGAAAGAACTTTGGGACGAAGAATCCGTTTTGTTGCCACTTCCCTCGTGTAAGTGATCTACCTCTCAAGTTTATTCCCAACGTCTTCAGCAACAGAAGCTGTTGCAATTTTTGCTTGGCCTCAATGACACCTACAGTGCACCCAAGAGTCAAATTCTGCTCATGAGCCCCTTACCAACTGTAAATCAAGCGTTTAGTATGATTATAGAGGATGAGGCACAACGTAACCTGAGTAGTAATGTTCCAGCACACCCACTTGAAGGAGTGGCCATGATGGCTCGTGGAAGGGGGCGTGGCAGAGGAAGAGGGAGAACTTCTACACTGCCAGAATGCTCCCACTGTAACAAGAGAGGGCATGTCAAAGAAAATTGCTGGCATCTGGTAGGCTTCCCTGCTGATTTTAAAGGGAATCGATCCAAGACAGTTCAGGCAGCCAATCTCACTCAATTTGTCAAGGAAGGCATTACATCGGATGATGAAATAATAGCTCCAACATTTACTCGTGAACAATATGACAAGCTCATGCAATTCCTTAAAAAGGACACTGAACCAAGTATGAATAATCATGCCCTGACTGGTACAGGTTTGCACTCTTCTCACTGTCATTATTCATATGTTAATTGGGTGATAGATTCTGGTGCAACTACTCATTTGGTTGGTGATCTGTCTCTCTTAAACACATTTGAAAAATATATAGGGCCAATTAAGACTATTAAAATCCCTAATGGTGATAGAGTAGTGGTTACCCATGTAGGGAGCGTTAAGTTTTCTAATGGTTTTGAGTTACATAATGTTTTATATGCACCAAAATTGCAGTTTAATCTGATCTCTGTTTCAAGGATTACAAATGATACACATTGCATGGTTACTTTCTTCCCTAATCACTGCATTTTGCAGGGCCTTCAAGCTGGGAAATTGAGGGTGACTGGTAGACTAATTGATGGTCTTTACATTCTGCAAAATGAACCCATTACTGATATACATCTTGTCAATTTGGTTGATAAAGGGATTTGTGATCAGCATGAACCTATAGATATTTGGACTTTACATAATAGGTTAGGGCATGCTCCATTGTCAGTTTTGAGGCATCTCAATTTTGTAAAAGATAAAGATTCTGATATGAATAAAAGTTGTGAGGTTTGCATTCAATCAAAGCAAACAAAACTCCCATTTTCATCCAGCTGTATTAAATCTGTCCATTGTTTTGAGCTCCTTCACATGGATGTATGGGGTCCATATAGGACACCCACACATCAAGGTCATCAATTCTTTCTTACAATTGTTGATGACTATTCAAGAGCTACTTGGGTTTTTCTAATGAGACATAAATCTGAAACTGCTGGATATATAAAGAACTTTGTTGCTTATGTCCTTAATCAATTTGCTTTTCATGTTAAACGAATACGTAGTGATAATGGGACTGAGTTTGTGAATAATAATCTACAAACATATTTTCTTGAAAAAGGCATTATACATGAAACATCTTGTCCATACACCCCAGAACAAAATGGAATTGTGGAGCGAAAACATAGGACTCTTATGCAAGTCTCTAGGAGTCTTATGCTTCACTCACACATACCCATTCGGTTCTGGGGGGAGTGTGTCAAGATGGCAGCATACCTGATTAATCGAGTGCCTTCTAGGATCTTAGGTTTTCAGGCTCCCTATGAACGGGTATACAAGAAACAACCTGATTATAATTGCTTAAAAACCTTTGGTTGTTTAGCATATGCTACTGATTTGACTAATAGTGATAAATTTCAATCTCGTGCTATTCCTTGTGTGTTTCTTGGTTATCCGAATCACCAAAAGGGGTATATCCTCCTTAACTTGCGTACTAATAGCATTTTGGTTAGTAGACATGTTGTTTTTATTGAAGATGCATTTCCTTTCCAGAACATTGCACCTACTGATCAATTAAATGAAAAGGCAGAATTTCGAAAAATGTTTTTGTTTGATGATGATGTACCTTTAGATCATGTTAGTATGCAGCCTATTGTACCTCCTTTGTCAAGAGAACATGCTCAGCATGAAACCACACATGCTGACCATACTGACTCTGAACATAGAGATAATGGATCAGATTCACAAAGATTAGTTGCTGACCAAGGTAGGACAACACGGGACCGTAGGCCCCCTATATGGGCTACCGATTATGTATGTGGACTTATTGTTTCTGAGTCAGAGGCACACAAGGAGCACAGTAAATGTTTGTATCCCATTGAGAAGTATATATCTTATAATCATATTTCTAGTTCCCACATGTGTTTCTTGTGTAATATAGATTCAGTGGCTGAACCTACTTCTTACTATGAAGCAATGAAAGATGAAAGGTGAGTTCAAGCAATGAATCTAGAAATTTCAGCCTTAGAGCATAACAAAACATGGGACATTGTCACGCTTCCAAAGGGGAGAAAGCCTATTGGTTGCAAATGGGTTTATAAGGTTAAGTATAAATCTGATGGGACTATTGATAAGTATAAAGCCCGTTTAGTTGCTAAAGGTTTCACACAAAGAGAAGGAATCGATTATCATGAGACTTTTTCACCTGTGGTTAAAATGATTACAGTTAGAATTGTTTTAAAATTAGCTGTTATGCATGGATGGAAATTATTTCAAATGGATGTGGATAATGCGTTTTTGCAGGGAGATCTGCATGAGGAAGTTTATATGACTATTCCCCAAGGCTTTGAAAGTAAAGGGGGGAACATGGTTTGTAAACTTAATAAGTCCCTTTATGGCCTTAAACAGGCATCTCGACAATGGAATGATAAATTGTGTGCTACATTAATTTTTGGTGGATTTAAACGTAGTAAACATGATTACTCTTTATTCTTTAAGAAATATGGGGCTGATATTGTTCTACTTCTCGTATATGTTGATGATATGATTATTACTGGTAGCAACGAAATGCGAGTCCAAGAAGTGAAGGACTTGTTGCATAGCAACTTCAAAGTCAAGGATTTGGGAATAATGAAATATTTCCTTGGCATTGAAGTAGCTAGATCCGCAAAGGGTATCGTGCTTTCCCAAAGAAAATATGTTCTAGATTTGCTTGCAGAAACGGGAATGAGTGGCTGCAAGCCACTCTCAATACCTATGGCTACCACGCTTAAACTCTCGGCCTATGAGGAAGGAAAGCACAAGAAGCAGGATTTGTTTGATGATCCAGAAAGATATCGAAGATTAGTGGGTAAGTTGATCTATTTGACTGCTACCAGACCTGATATTTGTTTTTCTGTACAGGTCTTGAGTCAATTCATGCACCAGCCTATGAAGTGTCACATGACAGCTGCTTTGCATGTGTTGCGGTACCTAAAGCAAAGCCCTGGGGTAGGAGTGCTTATTAGTCCAGAAGGCACTGCTACGTTAGATTGCTTCTGTGATGCCGATTGGGGAGCATGTGAGACAACAAGAAGATCGGTTACAGGATATCTTCTTAAGCTTGGTGGTTCGCTTATAGTATGGAAGACTAAGAAACAGCAAACCGTTTCGAAGTCTTCAGCTGAAGCAGAGTACCGGGCGTTAGGATCTGCAGTAGCTGAAGTTGTATGGGCAGTTGGATTGCTCAAAGAAATTGGTTATGAGCATTTAACTCCTGTGAATGTTTATTGTGATAATAAAGCTGCTTTACATATTGCTTCAAACCCGGTTTTCCATGAGAGAACTAAGCATATTGAGATAGATCTTCATTTTGTTCGAGAAAAGCTTTTAGAGAAAGTAATTGCCTTGCAGCATGTTCGATCTTATAGTCAAGAGGCTGATATCTTGACAAAGGCAGTGGGTAAAGTAATACAAGATAGGATGCTTAGCAAGTTAGGATCTATAGATTTGTATAGCCCCCAACTTGAAGGGGGTGTTGAGATATTGGGCCTGTGCATGTATAAATTGTTTGTCTGATGTAATTGGGCTGTGCTCATGTTGGGCTTTAGTACTACAGTCACTGTGTCACTGTGATTATTAGGTGTATAAAGCAGTGCTCATATTGTGTAATACAGTGAGTTGATTCAATGAAAATTATTTTGTTCAGCTCTCAACTTAGATATGACTCCTGTTAACAATATATCAAGTGTTTGATCGGACGCAATAAATAAATAATTCGCATCTGTGGGTTTCAACCCATGGGAGATTCTCTAGTTTTATTTTTAAAGAAAACAAAAAATTAATAGGAAAATACGGGAAGTTCACGGGAAACAAAATTCAGATTGAGAGAGGCTGTTGTTTCTGGTTAAACTTGATCCCAAATTTCCAATAGCCTTTCGCCAAGGAACAAGTCAAAAACGTAACACACATTAAATGTCCAGAACTGGACTTTTTAATTGGATTTGCAATACATTTTTGTTTTTTTTTAATCTTAACAGAAAGATTGTTCCATTGTGGGGGGTTCAATAATTCGATTCAACCGTAGTGGGATTCTTCTTTTTTCTGGCTGTTTCTCTTTAGACACGCCCTCTTGTCTCTTTCGTCCCTCGAGAGTCGTTGGAATTATTTGGGTTTTGTCCCCTACCCTAATCATTCACAAGCAGCGACGCATGGTCATGGCGCAAGAAGACACCCCTTGAATGTCAACTAAATTGGGTGGGCTCCACCTCCTCCATCCTCCTTCTCCTTTTTCACTTTTTTTTTTTTTTTTATGTATCCAGTATCTTAGGTCAGTCCCATGACGCCCCTTATCAACAATTGCTCCGTCCCATGACGCCCCTTATCAACAATTGCTCCATGGATATGTAGAAGATGAGGCATCCCTTAAACCATGACTCTACAAGTCGAGAATAATTCGGATTTGGTATTGCAGAGACTCATAAAAGGAACAATTCTCTCGAGTCGGCAGCTCTATTTACAACCTAAGATTCCAAACTTAGACATTACTCAAGGGACCCAGCGTCTCATCCTCATCCCTGACCATCTGGACTTTGGTTCTTCCTTCCCACTTTGTCTCCTGGGAATTGTCTCTTCTCTACGCTACCCATTCAGGTCACGTGATACACGCCCTTGTATTTTTCTGATTTGTTTGTTTTCCATTCTTAATTTATAATTAATCACGTAACTAGCTCAAGATCTTAGTAGCAAATAATACTCCAAAATCCAAACTTGACACAAATCAACTCAAGTCCACCCAAAACTAGTTCATCCCATCTCTGCCAGCTTTCCAGATTTCATTGTAAAGGTGGATAAAGTCCAATTCCCTCATAATTATAGGCTTAACATAGTAGTACTCTACAATTCATATCAGGAGTAAACTCCTCAATCATCAGTAAGTACATGAAATAGAGTAGAGTAGATAGATAAATCAGTAATACGGCAAAAAAAAAAAAGATAGATAAATCAGTAATGAGTAATAAATAGTATATAAAAGGAGAAAAGTCCACTAAAGCGGGGGATATTGTGGGTATTTGTTTTTACGTTTTCATGCGCAAACGGGTTTAAATAGCGGAAAAAAAGAGATGAACAGTAAAAAAGCCAAATAGATGTTGTCCGACTGTCCATCGTCGTTTGGATATTCGAGGACGGTTGTGATTTGATAATGTACCGTCACTGTTGTCCGACTCTACTTTTGCTGAATTGCTCACACCTAAAACCAACACTGGAAAAAGATTTGAAACCAAAAGATGCTTCCTAAAGCGTCTGACTCCACCCATAACTTACCCCTCTCTCCTTTTCTTCCCTCTCACTCACTCACCCATTCCCCTCTCTCTGCAACCTACCCTTCTCTTCTCTTCTCATCTCTTCCTCTCAATGTTTTCTTCTCCAGGTAATCCTCACCTCCTCTTCTTTACTTACTACTCATTCAATGTCTTTCTTTTTCATCTCCTCCACTTTCTGGATTTCTCTGTTTAAGTTTGTTGCTTTATGACCTTGTCAAATGTTTTATTCTAGGAACCAGAAACCTTTGGCTTATGTTGCTGTGCCTGTGCGTGTGATTTTATATCCCTTTTGTTAAACATATGGTTTTGTTTCTTCTTCTTCTTCTTCTTTTGGGTATGTTCTGTTATTTTATTACTTTTTCTGTTGGTGTTAATGCCTTGGTGGTTCTGAGTCTGAACCTGTGATAACAAAACACATTGTCTTTCCTCTGTTCAATGTGATACTGAGAGATGTAAGGTGTTGCCCTTTTCAGTTGTTTTTTTCCACATTTCTGTTCAAATGCGGAATCATGGCTCTCTTACCCAGGCTTCCAATACAGAATTATGACATTTTTCTTTGCTTCTCTGCTCAGTGTCATGTTGGGGCAAACTCTTAATCATTATTTGCGTCTTTGGATCTGCTTTTTGGTTCTCTCAAAATAGAACCTGTTAATTGCTTCGACTGTATCGGCTGCTTATAGCCCAGAGGTCCCAAGTTGTTAATAATCTTATGTCTTTATCCAGATTCTAATTTCATGGAAGGAGGACCAGTGATTCTTACCTGACATTTTCTGCCTCGTTGCTGATACTGTTCATAACCTCAATTGTTGAACGAGATGGATGAAAAAAGATTGAACATTGAAGCCCCTCTTCTGTCTGTGAGACGTTCTGTTGCATCATCGCAGAAAACATTGGACAAAAACCACATTCTTCTCTACCCTAAATCTTACTCCACTATACAACAATTAGCTGAACCTGTTACTGTTCCCTTCAACTGGGAAAACATCCTCGGAAGATCCAAACCCAAGGAGCCTGCTCCTGTTACTCCTTCTCCAACGTTTGGTAGAGAAACAGAAGTTGAGAGAAAAGGGACCAAAGGCAACCATGGTGATGGTGATGATGATGATGTTTATTCTGATGCCCTTGATACAATAATGTCGCCTCCAGAATCAGTCTTAATGAACTGTAGTGTGAGCGGGATAAGTGGGTTAGAATTAGATAATTCGAAAGCCAACAAGTCTGGAACATTTCACACGGATCACAAAATTAGAGACGACTTTATGATGAATCGATTCTTACCCGCAGCTAAAGCAATGACCTTAGAGGTTCCAGAATACGCTTCTTCAAGAAAGCAAATATCTGTGGTGGTAGAACAGGCTAGAGAAATTAACAGATCCTTTCGTGAGGAAAAGAAGCTTCTGCTCAAGAATTATATCACCGACATTATACAAAGTTCTAACCACTGTGAAACTGAAGAAGAAAGTGAAGATGATAAATATGATTCTACAAATGTTTCATCAAAAGGTTGTGGGCTGATTTCCCAATTACGCATTAAGAATTCGTTGTGCTTGCTAAATCCTGTGCCTGGCATGAAAGTGAGGAACATAGTTCCCATGTCTTCTTCTGCTTTTGAGGTCGCTAAACCAAACAAAGGCTCTCATGTAGTAAAAAAGGTAAAAAAAAAAAAAAAAACCACACACACACACACACACAGAGGAGCACGCAATTCACAATTTGAAACATTCATGTCTGAGTTAAAATATGTAATGCATGGTTCTTGCAGGCCATTGATGCTATTTATAAGAACAAGTCGAGCTCTGAAGCTGCACCGCAGGACTCAAGGGAGGTGAAGAAGAAGTGGATGAGTCAATCGTGTAGGTTTACTCATAACTCAGGTGAATCTCAGCAACAAGATAGGTTGTCTCCATTCAGGCGTTCAAGGACTGCTGCTTCTGGTGTATCTCCTTGTCGAAGTAGACCTCGATATCCACTTCGAGGAGCAAAGTTGCTTTGTGATTTTAGAGAGGCTGAGACTATTTGTCAATCTAGTAGATATCTGAATTTCCAGAGCAGAAACCATGGAAGCAATCAAGAAAATAACTCGACAGTTGAGAAGACATTGTATATAGATTCTGCAAGTACGGTAAAACTATCGTCTTCATCATCTTCACATTCATTTTCCCCAGAATCTTCTCATGATGGAAAAGAACCACAAGCCTTGGAAGAGAAGAACATGTTGGATTCAGATACCAACAAGAAGGCAATCGTAGTAGCCGCTGGTGATTCAAGTGAATCTGTTCTGTGTCCTGTTCCCCCACCATTACCCAAATCGCCTTCTGAGTCATGGCTCTGGCGTGCCCTGCCTTTGGTGTCAGTAAGGAATCCATTGCACCATTCAAATTTAAGCAGTCATTCCCAATCTGTAAACCAGGATCCTCATACAACATTCAGCAATAATACCAAGTGGGAAACAATAGTAAAAACCTCGAATTTGCACGATGATCATGCGCGTTATTCTCAGGTGATGTGGTCTCATCTTTTCATGTTTGTGTCTTCCTTGGTGTTCATTTAGTGAGAAAGATGAACGGTCACATGTAAATTTTCCGTGCAGGAAATAACCACCCACAAGCCTCAGCGTTTAAAAATTTAAGAGATGGGAACTCTGGCTTGTTCCTCATGTTTGGTGCAAGCTCATGTCGATTATAACCCATGATACTGCAGGTGAGTAGATCAGTCAGAGTGAATTGATTCTTACTAAGTATATGTTTTTGATCATCTTGGTTTGTGTATTTTGCATAGAGAGCTCAGAGCAATCAAGTCCTTTGGGCGATCAATAAGAGCAAAGCCTCTGTTAAGCTGCCAATTGACAAGTGCGAGCAAGCTTGTGAAATCTGGTGTTTTATTATGTCTTTTCTTTTGGTCTATGCTCCTTGATCTCGTGCTGAATCTTCAGGCATCAGGAATTTGTATGTGACACACAACCACACAAGTTGTTGTCCATATTCAGGCGGGATGGCTTATTTTCATTTTTGTCAGAACAAAGTTTTCTACTTTTCTCAATGAAAATTTTGAAACATATTACTTCGTAAATACGATTATCAATTATTGCGTGAAGATAAGTCAGAATCTGCATGCATTTTGTGGGATGTTTCGTATGCCATTGAGGTGCACAGCAATAGGGCAAACCATTATATATAAATATCATCTTCGGGGTCCCATTTAATTTTAGTCTCTCTATCAAGGTGCTTTAAATGCTAGATGCTCTGACAAAAACTGAATCCCTCCATTTTAAATATAAGTCGGGTATCAGAGAAATAGGGAGAGGCAGAGGAAAATGAAGGTATCGGAGAAATTGGGTTTGTGTGCAAGGATAATGGGAGAGGCAGAGGCAAAGAACAAAGAAGTGAAAAGGGAAAAAGGGGGAAAAAGCAAAAAGTTGATATATGTTTGTGCTTTGTCAATATTGCTGAAAGCTATTAATTAATGAGTGTTAATTTGGCAATCACTAATGTAGAAGTCTAGTGGTTGATTTGGGGGTTTGAGGGCGACAAGATTTGAATATTGTAAGCTAAATAAATTGTTGTGATTACGGGAGTAGGAGAAAAGGAGAGCGAGAGTGTTGGAAGCCACAAAAAAAGGATGAGAAATGACAATGCGGAGAGAAAGGAAAAGGTGATGGGGACTGTGAACACAACAAAAAGTCATATCTCATGTGAATAAGGGACCGGGAGGACGTTGATTGTTGGTATTCATAAATGAGCTGCAAAATTTTGATACATAAAATATATAATATCTATTTAATATTATGAATATTAAATATGTAGAGGTTTATTAACTCATATTCTAGTCTAACATCTATTTGACTACGTTTAATACTCTTTTATTTTTATTCTACTTCCTTCATAAGCCAACCAGGCTTGCTCACCAAGCCAACAAGAGGCTTTCTCTCCAGGTTTTTCTTAATAGTGATTTCTCTTGCAAGACTCCTGAAGGTAAATAAATAGAGGTATTGTGTAAGTATTGTAAACACACACAAGAAACTCAATGAGAATTACTCTCCTCTTTTTCTTTTGAATTTCTCTCTTCTCTTATGTCTTGCTCTCTTATCTCAAATATATTTATTTTAATAACACATTATCCACACACATCAACTCTAACAAAGGTATACTTCTCTTAGAGTCACCTTAACAATTTCTTTTACTTTCTTTTATCTTATCTTTATTTGATCTTGATCTATCAAGGATAATCTAAGCTATTATATGGAATTAAAGAAACTCTTTTCCCAATTATTTAAAACATTAGGTTTCATGACTAAAATTGGATATTGTTATTATTTTTGTATCTTATTTTAATCTCCTTTACAAGTTTTTCTATATTATTGATATTGTTATTTAAGTATAGCCAGAAGTCATACGCCTCTAAATTCATATTCTAAAATTATAAGGCCAGAAGTCATATTGCTCTGATTTCATATTCTAAAATTATATGGCTAGAAGCCATATTGTTCCAATTTCCTATTCTGAAAATATATGACTTGGAGTCATATGTATTTGATTTCCTATTATATGGCCAGAAGCCATATTCCTTTTATTCCAATTTTGAGATTATATGACCAAAAGTCATATCATTTTAATTTCTTATTTTGATATATTTTGGCTAGAAATCATGTACCGTTTCTATCTTACAATATGGTTAGAAGCCATATTCATTTGATTCCTTATTATATGGCCAGAAGTCATATACTTTTTCGCCTTCTATAGTTTTATTTTATTGAATGGCTAAAAACCATATAACTTTATTTATCCTGAGGATAAAAAGCTAGAAGCCATATAATTTTATTTATCCTAAAGATAAAATGCCGGAAGCTATATGATTATAATTTCTCATCGTGAGATTAATTTTCCCGAAGCCAAGAGATTAATTGGCCTGAAGCCATGAGAACTAAATGGCCTAAAGCCATAAAATTATAATTTTGTTGTACTAGTTTACTTTATGAATTATTTATTGTCTTTACGAATTTTCTGTTATTATCGTTTGTGTATTATATTGCATTTTTACATTTCATATTTTAAGATTTTCCTTTCATTACATTATTCTGAACTATGTTGAATCTTGCGAAATTTGAATTTGTGGCTCTTATCATTATCGGAAAGAACTAATTTATCTTGTTTGATCCATGCTACGCTACCATTTGTATGAAGGTCTCAACACTTAATATTTAACCATAAAAAACCTACTTGATTTTTGGAACACTTTAAAGGAAATGCCACCAAAAGATGGTTATCCTTCCAAAGGCTCATTATGAATGGATGCATCCAATTTGCTCCTGTAGTAGTAATACCGTAAAAGAGATTTAAGAAATATGTTGAATTAATTTCTTGCCTCTATACGCCAAACAAAACAATGAGCTTTTATTGAAAAATCATGAATCCTATCCAACAGGCTCGACTAGATTCCTATAAGCGAATGTATTAATGAATGAATCTAATTGTGGGCGTAGATATGGATGTGACTACAGTTATGGGCGTAGCTGTGGTCGTAATCGTGGTAGTTCAAATTCCTACCCAAGTGGAGAAAGATTGAGATAAATCATGTTGATAAGGTTGAGAATTTTGAGTATGGAGACATAGAGATATGGTTCTGCCCTCCAACTGCCGTTGGACTGTCTATGACTTCTATTTCTCCAATCTAATAGTTCAATATTGTGATAGCGTGTTTGATTTGCGTTAACCTTATCTTCTTCCCACTTGATTTGGGCCCATTCTTGAGCCGATACATCGTCCATTGTATAACAAGTATATTTTGTTAGTTCCTTATACAGATCAGAATTAGGGAGCAACCTTTGCGGAATGCGGCAATGGATGTTTAGATGCCGCAATTTGGTATGTTGATTTTTTCTTTGTTGAACCTGCCAACATAATCCCCCGACGACTCTTGCTTCCCATGAATGATCTTATAGAGGTCATTTGGCTCCTTTTCTAACTTCCAACTATTGAAAAATTGTTATATGAATAAATCGTTTAGGTTCGCGAACAACCTGATCAAGTTGGTTGGTAGGTTGGTGAACCACTTCAGTGCTAGTCCGATTAGACTTAACCTGAACCCCTCACACATACAAGATTCTCGCATGTCTCATGGTATCACTGCTGTGTGCATCCTTTGTCGGTACTATGCCATGTGCTTGTGTGGGTCCATCGAACCATCATAGAGTCGTACATGTGGGAATGTGAACTTCTTCAGCATCTTGACTAATGCAATATCATTTGTGAATGATGAGTCTTCAAAACTGTTGGGAACACTCTTTCTTTACTGGCAATGGTACCCCAAGTAGGTGGAGTATCATCACTCTAGTTCCTGACATCTTATTTTCCATCCTCTATCGTCTGATATGCCAACCTCTAGTACGGTGTTCTTTGTAGGAGTGTCAGTTGATTTTTGCGCTCCTGTATTAGGCAAAACATGGCCAATTGGCGCACTCGCATTCTAAGCTTTGTGAGTATTATTTCCAGTTAGGGTGTTGTTTCTTACCGACCCTTGAACGCCTGTCACGTCGAGAGTTTCCAACGATTGCATATGTGGGATTTGTGCAACCTGGAACCAGTTGAGAGGATGGTGAATGGAAGTGATTTGTGAGGGGAGTGAAGTAATTTATTCCCATAGCCGCAGGTTTGAATTGTCTCAACGTATTGTGTCATTTTCCTCCTCCATGCGCTGAAGTTGTTTGGCATGTTGCTCGGCCAATCTTGCTTGGGTAGAGATCTGTTGAGTTTGTTCCTGTAACAAAACGGTTAGTTTATTGAGACACTCATGAAGGTTGATAGGTGTGTTAATCATTGTGGATGGTTAAGAATGCACGAGAAGGAAAAATCTCTCCCCTAAAGATCAACAAAGGAGATCGTGAAATTAGTTGTCAGGTCCTCACGGATGGCACCAAATTATAGAACCAAAATTATATATTAAAGATTTTTTAAGGGTCATCGACAACGTAAAATCTTAGCATGATATAAAAATAGAAAATACAAAGTGATTATGAAATTAATGGTGAAGGAAAAGATGAATTGCTCATTGGAAAGTGTAATACAAAACAATAAGAAAGAAGAATTTCGCTTGGGAGAACAAATGAAAAGGCATGATCATGTGTGCCTCCCTTGACTTGGCTAGCCCTATTTATATTAAAGTGATTTCGTAAGTCGGTTCCGCTTTTTTAAAATCTGTGTGGATTGGGGGGTTACACCTTTTATTCTGGATCAAACGCACAATATCAGCTCCTGGGCTTGATTAGGTATTCTGAAAGCGTGATTAAGTGTAATCTTAGGCTGGATTTACTAGGCAACCCTTCTTGGGCCTTCCTCTCATGGAATGTCTTGTATACAGGCCCAACCTAATTAAGAGATTGATTCACCTTCCCTCATTATTATTTTTAACCCTCTTTCTGGCCATTGCCTCCTTGGTTCAATGTAATAAGTATCATAAATAAAATTTATTTATGAGAAAATGGCCCTAGCTAGCACTTAAAAGAAGGGGTGCTCATCATTTTGACACAAACCTTATCGAATCTGAACCGTCTAAACCTAAACCTGATAAAATATATTTTTCAACTGATGGCTTTTAAATAAAAAAATTATTTTTTAAAAAGAATGATAGTTAGCACTTTTTTTTATTTCAGATTTTGTACTTATTAAAATTATTTTTTAAAATAAAAAATTAAATATGGACCATCTAGATCTGATAAGATTTAGGGCTTGTTTGAATTTATTTTTAAAAATATTTGTTTGTTTTTAAAAACAAAAATACAAAAAAATTGTTTTTAATAATTTGTTTTCTTATTTTTATTTTTCTATTTTCTATTATTTAAGACCACCACCTATCTATATTGAGATCACACTACCGACGACGACTACTGTCACATCAACAAAGGTGATGGCCACCGCTGTGTTACTTCGAAAACAAATTTTTTAAAACAACTATCCAAACAAAATTTTTTTTAAAAATTTTTAAAACTTATTTCCAAAAACAATTTTATAAAACTGTTTTGTGAAAAGTAAAAAAAAAAAAAAAACTAAGAATAGAATTAACCAAGGCCTTAGTTACTCATCAAAGTGGTTTGGGGAAGTAGCAGCTCTTAATTAATCATTGTTCCGTTTCATTTACAGTAAACAAAAATCCTAACTAACAACAAATGGCGTGACACGTGTAGGCTTTTTTGGGTCAAAGCTTGGGCCTTTCCAGGTATAAAAAGGATCCAACTACGTTCTAAGAAAGTGAAAGCTCAGTGCTAATTTCTTGGAGGTCTTTGCCACCTCCCAGACTCAGCCCCAACTGCAAATCAGGCAGCCATTGCTTTTCTTCCCGCAGCTGTACACACACACACACACACACACATGATCAAATCAATAACGTTCCAATTCTTATATGTCTATTGTATACGAGTATATTGTTGTTACCTGGATCCTAAACGGGGGCTGAAAATCTAGCTGCTTGAGACTATGATTGAAGTTAGAGTGATGATGTGGATCTGGTTTTGAGGTGGCATTATAATTGGTAGGTAAGCTTTTGAAGTTCCATTGTTGAGCGTTCGTGGTCTCCGTTAATGGAGGCCACATTTTCTGTTGCAGTTTCAGATCAGGTTGACGATCCAAGTGCCACTGTATTTGCTGCCTGTCACATCAACATCATCATCATCCCAAGAGATCAGATAACAACAAGAACAAGTAGACGTGCATCTGAGGGATCATCATGCATGGACTTACAAAAATTCTCTTTAACTTGACTTCCTCTTTAACTTGACTTCGTATACGTACCATGATGAATCGGTAGGTTTTGTATGCAGAAAGAGACGTGGGTCGGTGACGTCGTTGCAATTAGTGGCGAGGATGATTCCGCCGTTTCCCATCTTCAAATATTCATGAGGAGGCCTCCCACACTGATAATAATGCGACGATGTCCATCTCTGAGAATAGTTAACACCTTCCCGGTGCCTCCATCTGCTTCCACCGACAACTACGGTGCATGCACAAATACAACAAATTCATCACAATTGTCACATCTCATATCTTATCCATGAACATAACCCTAACCCCATCCCATTCTAGAGACAGGAGACATCAAAATATATACACCACCCTGGACTTACGTGTAATTAAGGTCAGTTTGGGGGAAAAAATTGTCCTTATTATAAATTCATTCTGAATAATAAATGAGAGTATTACAATTTTACCTCTATTAAAGATAGAAAAAGAAGAAAAGGGTGAAAAATACATATTTATAAAT
The DNA here is from genome assembly GCA_963855925.1 of Inga laurina. Taxonomy (NCBI): domain Eukaryota; kingdom Viridiplantae; phylum Streptophyta; class Magnoliopsida; order Fabales; family Fabaceae; genus Inga; species Inga laurina. The sequence continues at coordinate 17,152,685 of OY979708.1, read as the reverse complement.
ATGGATTAAATTAATAAACTTAAGGGTATCATACAAGATTCCGTATTTATTGAGTCAGTGAGGATTATAAAATTTGGACTTATAAATTAAAGGAGAGCACAATAGTTTTGAGAGAGAGAGAGAGAGAGATCTATATTTAAGTGGGGCCCAATGTCCTGTATTTTTGTCTCTCGCACCCATGTACCATCTGGCCCTTAAAGGAGATGATCATCCCATCTCATTGGAAATGATATATCATCACCTACTGTCCCCACTCATTCCAAAGATTTTTTTTTTTGGTCAAACCCTCTCATTCCAAAGATTATTAAACCCAATTTTAACCGTTGGCTCAAATTTGAAACTTTTTTTATATGTTAAACATCACTATTTAAAAATTTGATAGTTAAAAGATTATTTTTTTATGCTGCATTAGATATTTTAAATTAAAGTTGAATCATCCAGTTGATGTTAGTTTGAATCTTTCAAAAATTTCATATCAGCATCCTTTACCCAACAAATGAATAGAGAAATCTGGGTTCCTAGTATGAAAATTATGGTTGCATATCTGTATGTGTCATAATTCTATATAAGTTATAGTGAAATCTAGGTTCCTAGTATCTTCTATAAGGTACTTTCCAAAAATAAAAGTTGTTCTAAATTATAATAACGTACCTTGTCAAAATATCAAATGATGTTTCATTTTTACGTTGATATAATTTTAATAACTTTCTTATAACTTGGAAAAAGTAGTATGAAATATCGCTAGGTATAATTTAGATATTGGGATGTTTTTTGAATAAATAAAACAATCTAACAGCTTTTCTTAATAATGATCTACATGAAAATTGTCTGAAACATCTTATATAAATTAAAAGATTAGAGGAGTAGTTGATCAATGAGCTTAATGTTGGTTAACTTGGTAATTTTCGAAGTAATGAGTCGGAAACTCTTGCATGGGATTTTAATAATTAGGTTATTTAAAATGTACGTAAAAAAAAGGAAATAGAAAGGAAAATGATTTGTTTGGCCAAAAAAGAAAAAGGATCTATAACAATCTCACCTTGGCCAGCCTCATCAAGTTTCTTGCTTCGATACATCTGAAATAAAATTTCATTAAACATAGAATCACTACGATGAAAAAAAGAATTAAAAAAAACCTTTCAAAGCAAGCCAATTCAAAGAGATTGATAACACTACTAAATTATCTTATTTTTGGACTAAACTAACTCAATCATCTTATAAACCCTTTTTAATTTGTGTCATATACGTACCTGCAAGTGACTCTTGACATGAGAAATGCTGAGCCCTCTCACATTCATTAGCTGAAGCACCAACTTGGGTGTGGCTCCTGCACAAACATATGCAGAAACAGTATCATGCCAACATTTTATATATAACTGTTTCTTTTTCACCTACACCGCACAGATCGCGACAAGATTTAACTAAAAAAAATAAAAATCCTTAGTTAAATATTTATCCGTTGCATCCGTTGCCAGATTTGGTTGAAGACGAGGATATAACATATATATATATATAAAACAGATTTATTGTCTAAAAATGATTAATGAGAAGATCGTGTACTTACTCTCTTGACCACCAAGCCTTTCAACAGCTTGAACAAACGAGAGATGAAGTTCAGGAGTCCATCGAAGGCGAGGCATCTTTGATCTTACATACTGCCTCACTGCTCTTCTTCTTTCATCGACTTCTTCCCTCGTTGTGCTTCTATTATTATTAGTAGAATCGCCTTCTTCTTCATTATTCTTCTCTCTCTCATCATCATCTTCATTCTCCTCCCCAGCCATGACCATATCACAGTCTGTTCCATTGTTGTCTTCTTCTTCTTCCATGCCTGCTCCTTCATTCAAGTCAAAGGACGAACATGTCTGATGAGAAGATCCCAGTGAAGTGTCTTCCTGATCAGTACACCTGTTATTCTTCTTGTCTTCTATCTGAAATCCTTCTGATGACGACATTGTGTTTATTCCGTGATAATAATGCTCAAGATCAGATCGCCGGCACAGGGCTCTTTCTCCACCAGCTTCTTCCTTGGTTATATTAGCATTTCACTGAAACACACACGAGATCATATTTATATTTTCAATGTCTACAGTTGAAAGTTGTTGGCAAAAGTGTACAACAAAGTAGATCAGAGACCGCACAGGCTGTATAGTTTTTATGTTGAGCATGAAGTACTTATTATTATTAGTATTGTTGTAGCTATATGACAATCGTAAACTTGAATACCTTTTTTAAGTGCATTCAATATTCTTGTACGGCAAATGCCACAAGGAGATGGGAGGACATTTATTGAATTATCCCTATACATCTACGTGCATAATTATGTCATTTAATCCCCACACAACGCAGTGGTTGGGTCCTTCAAGCATTAAGAATTTTAGTATAAAGAAGGCAAACCCCCACTTATCTCTAACCCTAGCTACAAGAAGCTTTTGCTAAAATTTGGAATACGGTGCAATATATATATATGGTTCTGATCTATATCTCAGCGGCCAGACACATATGTATACAATGTTTAATTTGTTGACCATACACAATAATGATTCATTATTCCAAGAAAAGACTTTAATTAAGTAATCAGGAAAGAGATAATAGTCACTCATCAAAACATAGAAATCTTTTATATATAAGCACTATAGCAAATAGAAATCTGTATATGTAGATAGAAAAGAGCAAACAGAGAAGGAATCAAGAAAACACACACACACACACACACACACATATCCAGACCAGAAAGAAACCGGAGGAAAAAGTTTACTTTGTAAGGAAAGATAGATCCGTAGGGCTTTTAACAAATTCGAAAAGTGGTTATCTGAGAGGAGTTATCAAGTAGCTTGCTAGCTAATTAATTTCAGGATTTCATTAAGTGTTGTATATCACAACAACAAAAAAAAAAACCATGGAATTACTGACGGAATTACCTAGTCAAAATTTTATACGTAGAAGAACCATCTAGAATGAGAAAGAGAAGAAATTTCACGAACCTAGTCGGAAACACACCTAAAGGGAAGGAGGTGAGGAGAAGAAGATGGGGAAGAAACCCAGAAACCGATGAAGGAACATGATCTAATCGCATAAGAAGCTGTGCCCAAAAGAGTACAGAGAAATCAAACAACAAAAAGCAGTGGATGGTCTATGAATATTATTTATGGTGATGTATCGTTGCTCCTTCTTCATTCTTCGCTTCCAACCCTATTGAACGCATGTGCAACATGTACCTAATCTAAAAAACAAAGTAGGATCGGGGGAGACACAGAATGATTATAGTAAGGAGAAAATATAATATATATACCTGGTTTTGCGAGTTTCAGAACAACTAGAGTATTCATCAAGATATTAGAAAGACTTGTTATGGTTCTAATAGAGAAAGGTAAAAATTAGAGAATTAATCGCCAATATTACTATTCGGAGGGGCTACTTGTAGAGAAGCAAATTAAAATGGTCCCTGGATTGTACGGTTGGAGATCATGTGACAACTCCCAATTGACAGTTGTAAAAATCTCTAGCTTCCTCGTGATTATTTTAATTGCTCTTGACCCTCACCAAGCAAGAGACTTCTCTCCCTCTTTTTTTAGCATATTGTGTCAATTTCACCAAAGTAGCTAGTTATAATTAATTTCAACGCAGTGTGTGTATGTATATTGTAGGGTCCATTCCCCCACATCAATCTTTCAATTTCTTCCCACCTAAACTATGACTTTCTTTCCATTACAAAACTACTATTTTCTTGTCTCCACGTGAAATTTCGCAGTATGTAGCCTTTCTTTTTCGCTTCTTTTAATGTGTTTTCTTAGCCTCTCTTATATATGTATGTGCAACCATGACGTGTGATATTTACCCTTTTTTTTCCTGTGTCAATTTTGAAGAATATTAGCGATTAGAAAAGCTTAATAATGGAGTAATCTGTGGGGAGCTTGGGGGGGTTGCATCCGATATAGTCAATCTTGGTGGGATCAACATGTGCATAAAAAAGAACATAATAATTTAGCTTTTGTGGCACTTTCCAAAATTCAAAAAGCAGCTTGTGCCTTTATATACATAATTGACATGGAATAAAATAAGTTAATAAGGGTCCAACCAATAATAATAGATAGTGCAGTAGTCAACAGAATCTAGGATTACTGACCTTTGCAAAAGAAAACCAGTTATCCGCAGGCAATGTTATTTCACTTTTTATCCCACAGAAAGTGTCAAAAGTTAAAATATTGCTGTAAATTAGAGAGAATGAAATGTGGTATGTATATAGAGACCATATATACATTACCTACTTGTTTGACATTTGAGCTTGTTTTCCTCGAAAGGTAATAGCTAGAAGAAGCAAGGGGAATGGAGGAGTTGAAATTTTCATCAACTTTGTTGACTTGTGATCCATGTACCCAGCTTTCTCGAATATCTCACCACCTACATAATTTATGGTGTTTAGCTTAACGATGTCTTTGTCATAATTCCCATATCAATTGCATTAACACGAGTGATTTCTAATCAAGCTTAATTTGTTTGTTACAGAAATTATAATATTGCCTAATAAGTTTAATCATTTCTAGTTACAAATACAGCTGGTTAATTAAGTTTTGTTCTATTCTGTAACAAATATGCAATAATATAAGCTATGATCAGACTGACGTTTGAACACTAAGGCCCCCTTTTCGGCGGTGTATTGTGTTAAATGCTGATCCCCATATATATATATATATATTCAAAAAGCCGGAATTGAAGGAGAATTAATTATTATTATGAGTTTGCTGATAGAAGTTGGGAAAGGTGGATGAGCCATGCCAGAAATGAAGCAGGAAATCAAACAAGAAGAACATTGTCTCTCCTCAATTTATTATCCTTAATTTGATCTTTACATATAAGGGAACAGAGCATAAATTAAGGAATCGGTTCTGGAATTAGGTTTCGCCAAAACACACCAAACTCCAAAGAATTTGATCTTTATTGCGTGACATTTGTAGATCCTAAGAATATTGAAGTTAAGGGTTTGGAAGAGAGAAAACTACTTGTGGAATACAAGGGAGCTAGCTAGCTATAGATAAGAGGACCTATCAATGAGATTGAGAAATTAAATTATATATATGTGTGCATAAATGTATAGATAGCTCCAGAATATATACGTAATGTCTGTTTTGTCAACTTATGTGTGAGAGGGTTGACATTATTTATATATTATATTAAGCACATCTTAAGAATCTTTAGGAGAATTAGAGGTCTTAATCTTCTAGTATTTCGTTGATGAAGATGTGCAACCTACCATTCCCTATGGATGCTTCAACCATATCTACAAATAGAAAATGTAACACACATTAATTATTTATTTAGTATTCAAATGTGCCAGGCCAAGTATACTATCCCCTTTACCATTTCATGTTTATTTGACGTCATGATTTGATCAATAAAATCAAAGGAAAACCATGTTGACTCTTAATTGGTTTAACGACTAGTGATTTCAGAAGTTAAGTATCATCAACATCACAAAGGGATTATTTTCTAGCCGCTCTGTTGACTTCGATATAGACACATGTAAGATGTAGGCGCCGGAATGCGTATATTGAAGCTCTTACTTGGTAATCTATCCCTACAGAGAAGAAATTAATGAATGGATCGGATATGATCTCATCAAAACAAAAACGCAAAAGAAAGGATAGGACCATGCCAACGTGTTATTTTCTTTTGAGTTGAGGTGAAATTTTAGCAACTGAATTTTTTGTCATTTGACACAATTAAGTTTTGAAGAGTGTAAAAGTAAATACAATTTTTTAAAAAATTGAGCTATTTTAGCAGTTCCATTAAATTAACCTAAACATCCGTCTCTTTCTAGATGTGTGATCCACTTATTTTTCTTCCAACTTTATAATGATATTTGTATCAATCTAACGGAATTGTTAAAATTATACAATTTTTAAAAGATTATGTCTATTTTTACACTCTTCAAAACTTAATTATTATATGCTCATGGTGAAAAACTTTATTGTTAAAATTGCATCTTAACCCCTTTTTAAGAGAAACAAAATGGGCTTATTAATTATTGCTATTTTGATTTTTTAAATGATCCGTTCCCCTACAGGTGCATTTAAAGTAATTATTTGGTTTCAATATTTTTAAAACAAGTAAAAATTATATATATATATATATATATTCTAATAAAAATATTAAATATATTTATTGTGTTACAAATTTAAATTTAAATTTAAAAATTATAATTAAAATATTTGATTATAAAAATTATGATTCTAAAGATAAAACTAAACAGCGAAACACTTTTGAAGGTATTTTTTTTTTTTCGCAACCAAATTTTATTACCTGGCCCTTACAACTTGCATTGAGTACTTGACTCCTCTTTTTGAATAAATGCTGCAATTCATATAAAAGGTAAAAACATTCCATTAAAAGTAAGTATTTCACTTACCCTCGTCAATATTTGCCTCTTGAATATTAGAAGGAGGTGAATCAAAGAGGCAAAAATTCCCCTCTATCCTATGAGCGTATTTGATTAGCTGATAAGTAATAGTTATGGGTTCTCTATAAACATGAGCAACCATAACTTAGCTTGTTTTTCTTTGCCAATAGTTCACCTAACGTCATCTACTATATCCTTAAAAGGATAATTCCTATCACAACTTCTAAAAGTGTAATTGATTCCTTTAAGAGTATAATTGTTTGCTTCTATATCTATATGATCAGCACTCATACAAAATTTCTTGAAACCTTTTGACCAACACAAGTTAAGTCCAAGAATAAAACCAATCAACTAAGCAATCATTGAATGTACATTTATTAATTTGCAGCTGAAGCCTCCGAACTAGAGTACTAGACTCCTCAGGCAACCCAAAAAGGGCAAATGGTACTATTTTATTTTGATCGGATAGTATGTTTAGGCCGTGGACTAACTTAAGTGGGATTGTACTTTAGTTGTTAGCCCAATTAAATTTAACCCATTCATGGGTTAGAATGGCCCATTTTGATAACACAAGTCTATTACTGTTCTTTCCGTTGCTAGAATGATTTGTGTTTACTGCTAAGACACCGGGCTCGATTTTAAATTCTAGAAAGAAAAAATCAGTTCCCTGTTCAGATTTCTACTCTCTGGAAAGAATAAGAGTGCGCAGTCAATTTATTGAGTGCTTGAAACAAATGATATCTGTGGGATGTTACTAGTTCACAAGTTTAATCAAAATTTAATCTCTAATTCTTTCTGATAACTACCAAACAGACAATCTTGAAAAGGATTTATACTTTTCCAGTGAAGCTCTTAACATGACTATAAGCATTGCCATTAATTGGATGAAATTTTAGCATTAAACTATTTTACGTTCTCAAGCCAGAATAAAACATTATCATAAATTCAGAACAGCATTTTTTTAACAAGTCATGCATTTTATAAATTCATTCAATATTTTCTTTTACGGTTTTTATTTTAACAATTTCATTTACTGTACTTTCTGTTTTGGGTGTCCCTTATAATTGATGTTCACATCACATCAATCATCATCATCATATCATCCCCCCATTGGGGATATGCGTAAAACTAAAAAAGAACAATTATCTGTTCCTTCTTATCCTCGCATTTTAAATTAATTATGGTAATATTATATTAGGTTTGATTTGGATGTTTTCTTTAGTAATAGGGATGAGCATATCCTTTCCTTAAATTAACCAAATCCATGGAAGCAATCAGTTAGTTAAGATGAACATGTTTGCGCTGAACCAACGGTTAACTCCGGACGACCAACGTGGCATTTTAGTTTGGCAACGAAGCCTGCCTCAAGAGGGACGCATGCAAGCACAGAGATAAATACGCGCGCGCCAAATGTGGGCCCCTCGTCAACGGTTTCAACGCACAACAAAAGAGCGTCAGACTCTCCGACCTCTTCGGAGGTGGGCCCATCTCTACCACTCTTTCTCATCCATCGTCCACTCCTCATCGCCGCCGATCACACCCCACTGACTGACCGCTGATCAAAGTCTTCCTGTGGGGTCCCTCTTACCCTATCCCTCCTTCGGTGGGACCCATCACTTGCTGAAAGAAAATTTCCTAAAATTTTTAAAAGAAGGGAAAAAAATGGAAATGAGATGGAAAAATAAAAAATTAGTTTTTTCATCTTCAGGGGTGGCTGGCGGGGGTGATGAGAGAGAAACGAAAGGGGGCAAGAGAGAGAGAGAGGGACGGAAGCTCAGAAACCCAGAGAGAGCGTCCAGATGATGGTCTAAGAGAGGGTCCTCTCAGATCATCGTGAGAAAAAAAGGCAGCAACTTTAAAAAGATTTGTTTTTTTTTGGACCTCTTGCTGCCTTTTTTTGTTGACTCTCATTCACCCCCAGCCTGCCGCATTGCATTATCTTCTTCTGTTTGTTCATCATCCTCCATTGTTAACGTTGTCATCTTCCTGCATGGTATTTTCACTTTCTTTATCAATGGTTTTTTGCTTTTCCCACTTTTTTCTTTTTTTATTCTGATAAAACAGAGACTTTGCTTGATGATGAGGTTATTCCTTCTTCCTTCTTTGTTATGGTATTGGTTGGTATCTGAGTTTTCCTTCTTTAATATTTCCCCCCTTCTCTGGTACAAGTTCATGTCATTTGGCTAATTTCTTCTTTTGGGTGAAATTTTGCTTTCAGCTCCAGCCATATTGCGGAGGGGGCATTGAAAGGAAGATTTTGAGCCGGGTTATGCATTTGTTGAACAAGCTGTAGAGGAAGAAAATAAATATAATCATGAGGGACCCTGATGTTATCTTCGGAACCAGTTTCCTGCATTTCTTTTGCTTTTTGTAAAATAGTTTGTAGTTAGTGAATTGTTTTGCTGGTTGCGAAGTACGTGTAGATTGAAGGGGTATTTGTGTGGGGAAAAAAAAACCTCGCGATTTTGTATACTTGACTTCAAGCAAATTGGCTTTCACAAAGCAATGGGTTCTAGATGGGTCTCATATGTATTTTGGAGCAGAATTTATTGTGCTTTAATCTGTCTGTGGGGTATTCGTGCATGTTGGTCGCATAATGATGAAGGTGATTTTTAGATATTGCCCCCTTTTATTCCATTTCTGTGTAACATGTAATGTATTCCCTTATGACCTATGACTTTCGCCTTATCTGGTATGAAAATGCAGTAATGGCTTTGTTAAAGTTCCGGGCTAGAATAGATTCTGATCCCTATGGAGCTTTGGCTAACTGGAAACCAGATGATCTTGATCCTTGTGACTGGATGGGTGTTCAATGTATTGACAATTCAGTACAAATGCTGTAAGTTCCTTTCGTTCTCAATTAAGATTTCCGGCAAGTCACATATTTTTTAAGGAATTAGAAATACTTGTAACAGAGCATATGGATTTTAGTAAAGATTCCCTTTTATTGTTCTCCAACAATATTCAGAGTTGAGTTTTTTTTTTTTTTGTGGAACTAAGTTTGTGCCTTCCTGTTTCTTCTTTTAGGAACTTAAGTGCGCTATCTTTGGAAGGTACACTGGCTCCTGAGCTTGGGAAACTAAGGAACTTAAGATATCTGTAAGGATTCGACATACGTTTCCATGCCTCTGGTTCTAAAGTTTTGATACTTGAAACTATAACCGAAATGAAACTTCAAGTTTGTGCTATGCTGTAGTTTTTTATATTAGTTTGCTGCAGATTGGTCCCAATATGCACCTTTCATTTTACTCTATTCTGGCCTTTTGCAACTTTGCCTTTCCTTTCCCATCTTCTGCATAATGATGCAGTTTTTTAAGCTTGCACCGTGTCAGTTTTGTTCCTTCAATCATGCGAAGATTTAAGCAATTACTATTTTTGAATCAAAAGGAAACCGTTAGTTTGCATTTGCTTGTTTATTTTGTTAGTTTTAGTAGGGTGTGTATGTGAACACTTTTGAAGTCCATCATCATACTAATTTTGTTGGACATGTAAATATGTTTCTCGTCTATTTGATTTGTCCAACTTTTGATATATTATTATTTCACTTGCCAACAAAGAAATCATAAGCTTAGTATTTTCTTTCCTCTCAATGTTTTTTTCTGATTAACTTCCTCTGTTTTTCTGAAAGTGTATTATGTAAAAATAAGTTTTCTGGCCCCATTCCTCAAGAACTTGGAGACTTAACTAAGCTGGAGTTGTTGGATTTGAGGGACAATAGCTTGACTGGAAGTGTTCCACCAGAAATTGGCAAGATTTTGTTCCTAAAAGACTTGTAAGCTTACTCTTTTTGGCAGGATGCTGTTCCTAAAACTAAATCACCATATTTAAAAGCATTTTTATCTCTAATAAAACTATATGTCAACCTAGGTTCCTTTTCGTCAACAACTTTGAACTCAATGTTCCTCAAGATCTTGAGAAGCTTGAATTACTCTCTAAAACACAATTGGTTGACGATCACACATCTCATGAGGTAGCTGAAATTTGTAGCATGAATAGAAAACTTGGACACTGGTAAGTGTATCTTCATTTTTATTCTTTTATTAAATGAGATAATGACCTTTACTGTTTGCATTGTCTTCCAAAGTCATCAAGACAAATTGGTTGTTGGGGGAAGAATTGATTAGTTGGTGGTTAAAAGAGGTGTTTTTGGGAATGACTTCAGCATTGATGGAGTTTATTAATTGTATAAGGAACTCAAGAAAGGAAAACTGAGTTTGGAAGAAATAATCTACTAGCTACCTTTATGTTACATATGTGTTAATTGACAATCACATATCTTGACATGTGAATAGTAAGGAAAAGGGTATCAGAGAGGTGTCTGATACCATTGTTAAGGGTAAGAGGAGTATTTTGGAATATGCTTGAATGACGTAATTGCCTAATTGGTGTCTATTGAATCATATATTATTGTTTTCTCTATTTTCTTCCCTTTACCATTAACAATGGTATCAGAGACCTCTTTGATACTTTTTCTTGCTATTTATCTAATTACCCTTACTATTCGTATTCCCACATATCATGGCCAGTAAAAATCCATGATATACTAGATCCATCTATACTTAAAAACTAGAGCTCAAGTTTTTGACTTTTCCTCTGTAGAACAACAATTTCAACTTTGATATTAATTTGATTTATCCTTATATGAGGAATTGCTAGTTGATAACTAAGAAATGGCTATATTCAGCGGTCAACTAGAAAATTTTGAGTGATATTATATTTTTGTGGAGTTTCATCTACTGGAGTTTATGATTACCCTTAATTCGTCTTATATAGTCAGCCAAGTTTACATATGGTCTTGAATTTGCTTTTTTTTAAAACTTATGCATGGCTTTGGCAGCGTGTGGCAGAGCAATTTCAAACTATGGAACAATGGGCACTCGCTTGTCATTCCAATTAAAGGAGCAATTACAAAATACCTTAATTCCTTGACTTTGCCATTGTGAGTACATAACTCTGTTCCCATTAAATATCTCAAGAAGTGTACATATGTTTTGTTCTTTCATTGTCCTCTAACTTCTAACACTGTTCACTCTACTTTTAAGGTTCAAGCTTCGGAAACTGCATGGCTATGAGAACAATTGTTTAGACAATCAGCCTAGTGAGTGGAAAATATTCATATCTGAATTTTGGTCCATTAAGCGATAGAAATTTATCATTCTTATTGACAATAAAAATACTCTTTGCAATATGTATGTTCAGGTGAGTCAGCAATTGCTCAAATACGCCGTAAATTATTGGATCAGTCCAGTAATCTTGCAGCTTCGCCTTTTAGTGGTGAGCCTACAAAACAGATCATTAGTCTCCCAACTACATTGAGTAGTGGAGCCTTTCCAGCTATATCAAACACCAGTCAGAATCCGTCACCTTCGCCATTGCCTTCACCTGCTTCTTCTGGAAATGAATCAACTCAACAACCTTCAGCTAAAGATAAGGCTTCTGGAGATGCTTGGAAGTACATAATTATTATATTAGGTGTGCTTGTGCTGGTCATTGTTGCTGTTGCCATATTTTGCCTGTGGAATAAGAAAGCAGTAAAAGCAGTTAGGCCGTGGAAGACAGGATTAAGTGGACAGTTACAGAAAGCTTTTGTGACAGGTGATTTTCTTAACAGTGAACAAATATTACAATTTATTACATTGAGCTGCAGACAGCCTGTGGTTAAGTTGAACTTGCTTTTTGAGCTTTTCACCTGGTTCAACTGTACACTTAATTATAGAAGCAAATGATAATGTCATTTTGCATTTTAGCTATCGGTTTCACCACTTCTTAAGTTGTTTGAGGGTATCCAGGGAAGACTAAAATATTCTTAAGGAAGTCTCGTCATGGGAATTTACTTCTCTTAAAAATTGACTAAAGAAACCTATTAACTTCGATAAGAAATCAAACCATTTTCGCATGATGTACATCAATTTTTTTTTTTTTTTTTTTTTTTTAATGAAATGTACATCAATTTTCAAACTACCCCCAGGAAGCTCCTTGATATGTAATGATCACCTTTTGAAAAAATATCGTATGTCCCGAAACTCTTATAGGTAGACCGTCTTACGCGTTCAATTTATACAAATCCAACATAATGAATAGAATTTGACTCTCTCTGCATTTTATGATCGCAAGTCTGTTACTCCTGCCATCATATTTGAGCCCCAATTAGTTATGAGCTCAGTCAATGGCTTTCAGTTAATTTAATGTGTAGATTTTCTCCTGTCATCAATTTTTTCTTATCAAATCTAGGTGTCCCTAAGCTAAATCGAGCAGAGTTGGAGGTAGCTTGTGAGGGTTTCAGTAATATTGTTATAAACTTTCCTCAAGTCACCGTCTACAAGGGAACTCTATCCGATGGAACCGAGATTGCTGTTTCATCGACTGTGATTGCTTCTGCCCAAGACTGGTCAAAGAATATGGAGATTGACTATCAGAAAAAGGTTTGTTTCTTCTAAAGTCAATGGAAAGGAAGATTCAATAATGGCTCCTAATTTAATTGGGAAAATGGATCTTAATGCTCAATCCACTCTGCTGCTAATTTTCTCTTTATATGATGTAGATTGATGCCATGTCTCGGATAAAACATAAGAACTTTATCAATCTTATTGGCTACTGTGATGAAGAAGAGCCATTTACCAGGATGATGGTGACTGAGTATGTTCCAAATGGATCCCTATTTGAGCATTTGCATGGTAATATTCTTTCTTTTAATGATTTTTTTTTTGGTATAGAGCAAGTCTGAGTATATTTATTATTTATGTTGTTTTTACTGAATGGCTAAATTCTGTGGACAATTGGGGGAAAAAATTCAGCTGAGGGGCTTGAACACCTCAATTGGCCTACGAGGATGAGGATTATTATGGGTGTGGCTTATTGTCTTCAGCACATGCACCATGACCTGAATCCACCAATAGCTCATTGCAAGCTCGATTCACATTCGGTCTTGTTAACAGATTGTTTTGCTGCGAAGGTACACCTGTATATATCTCTGATTTTCCTTGAGAAGTTTAGATTTCATCGCTCTTATTTTGACCAAGATGCTTTTATATCTATTATTTATATGATATAACAAGTATATTAAATATATACTGGACCACTATAAAGCATTCAGCTTTCTCAACTTGATAGACAATACAATGGTTCTTCAAAGTACTTTGGGATAACTGTATATTCCAACCCAAAGGGGAATATTGTGTTTTGAAACGGGGAGGGATTTACCCTTTTCTTGATGACTTTCATTACATGTTGAATCCTAAATAATTGTGTATTTTATATTCGATTGTTCCATAGGTTGCACAGATCTTGTTGACCCTACCAACTGAAGATAAAGAAAATTCAAAGAATTTCGAATTGTCACTTGATGGTGATGCTGATGCTGAAGCTAACGTCTATTGCTTTGGGAAATTGTTATTTGAAATCATTTCTGGAAAATTACCGGACTGCATAGAACAAGAACCGCTTGAGAAATTGGTAAGCTTTAAACACATATATCAACGGATCCTTTTCTTCTCCTTCCCATTGTTACTCCTTTCATTTTTTAGATCTACATGCTAGTTTAAATCTAAACCTACATTTATCACGGTCTCTGCAATAAAATAATTCTTGTTAACTCCATAGGCCGGTGAATTTTCAAATGGTAAGAGAAGCATCAGTTATATGATTGATCCTTCCCTTAACTCCTTCAAAGAGAAAGAACTTGAAGTGATTTGTGAGGTGATTCATCAATGCACTCAACCTAATCCAAGTTTAAGACCCACAATGAAGGACATAACCTCCAAATTAAGGGATGTTATTGGTTTTTCACCTGACATGGCAGCCCCAGGACTTTCTCCACTCTGGTGGGCTGAACTGGAGATCTTATCAGAAGAGGCAACATAACTAGTGTTTCACTCATTTCATTGTAGTAAAAGTCAAACTGATCAGAGTCCGATCCATCTCCCAGTTAGTGTTTCATCAATATATATATGTGCGAGCAAAATTTCATTGTCCTTGTTCTGTTGCAAGTCCTTTTGGTTCATAACATAGCTATTAGCTATTCATGTTGTAATAAAAGTGGGTTCTATGTTTTCAAAGCGGGGTGGTTTAAAATGTATTACTATTTTTTTTTTTGGTTATATAAGTTGGAAATGTAAAAAAAAAAAAAAAAAAAAAAAAAAAAAAAAAAAAAAAAAAAAAAAAATCTAACAAAAATTTTTAAATAGATCTGTCAGTAAAACTGATACTTGGTTTATGATTATCGAGCTACTTGTTGTATCTCCGAGACGCACAGAAGAAAAGACCGAGATAAAGTTGATGAAAATCCTCCCTAACGTGTCATAGATACAGAATTAGATTGTCTGATAAAAAAATGCAGCATGTTGGTAATAAAGAAGATGACTTCAGAGTCTAATCCATGTTACGATAGTCTTGTGTATCAGAATTATTCAATGTCTCACACCCGCAAGAAACAGAGTTGTCCCAAAAAATGAGGACCTGAATTCTATTCTCTTACATATTTGTGTACTACAGAGGTGAAATTATAACGACATCATGTCTCCTCTGTGACGTCAACGTGCATCCAATTGTCCCTTTTATTTTTGAGCAAATCCTTTAAACGTCAGATGGTTTCGAATCTTAAGGGTGCGCCAATTTGATTGAGACCTTCAAGCTGGTCAATGTTCCATCCACCTGCTTCTGTTCTATCACGTCACAGAGCCAATATTTGATTTGATATGGATATGGAACATAAACTTTGTGGCAAGTTTTTTTTATTAGTACATGTATGTGTGTGTGTATGTAATGGGCACAGGTCCTGGGGAGAACCACACCTCCTTCAAGAGCCGATATCCCGGCAGCTAGAACCTTTCGTAGGTAGCTCTTTCTGGTCAATCATTTCTCAATGAAAGCATCATTGTAACGGGTATAAGTCTTTGGGTTGAGAGAATCACACCCTAACAACTAGCTGTTGAAGTTGAGAAACCCAAAACTTTATAAGGCTCCTCTTTCAAGAAAACTCACCCAATGTAGGACTCATTAAAGTATCCTCTCATTGAAGTCAATCTTATTCGAGGTCCTAATAGGAACTAAATGTGGTCAACTATTTTAATAGGTGTTTGAACCTTGATTCATCATGTTATGAAGACTAACTCTATACTAGACATAACCCATTGGTAAGGGCATCCAAGTTTTGATTTTCACTGGAAAATTATATTCCAGAAGTATGATATACTCATACACCGAGCTCTTTCTGACCCGTTACTCCGTATTTACAATTCACTGTTTCTGTTTTCTTTCTTTCTTTTTTTTCGATATGCTAACTGAAACAAGCTAAGAGCAGCAAAACTAGAGCAAAATTAATTAGCTGAAACAAGCTAAAGCCTAAAAATTTACAATTGCGTAAGTGCGTAACGATCACTTTACTCCTGGATATTCAGTTTGGGAGCAACCGTGTGAGTGTTGATCCTCCATTGCCTGAGACGAAGATACAGAGACAGAGTTGCAGCCAAGAACTGCACGCTCTGCAATGGAGTCAGAACATCCAACGCCCCCTTCAGTGTCTTGAGCCTCACGCAATCCGCCGCCTTCATCACCTTCTCCAGCCTACCCATTACCCCCCGCACCGCGACCTCCTCCAGCCCCTCCGCCACACTACCCTGGCCGTCATGGCGGCGGCTCGATAGTTTCGCCAGCTCTGCCATTTTCCGATCAGCCATGGCCACCTGCAGCCTCTCCATTTCTCTCTCCACCTTCTCCTCCTCCACCCTCACCTTCATCCTCAGCACCTCTATCTTCCTCCTCTGCTCCTCCGTCATGGCAGCCATGGCGGTGCCGGGCTTTCCTACCAAAGAACCGAGGAGGCGGAAGGCTGCGGAGGGCTTCCATCCGGTGAGCCAGGAGAAGTAAGCACTCTCCAAAGGAGTCAGCCACGTAGGAGAGAAGAAGGGGAGAACGCCGTCTCGAGCTGAAGCCCATTTAACAGTGTAGTATTCCTTGAGGTGGGTTGTGACCGTGGAGACCAAAGCCTGAAGGTGTTGGCCATCGTCGTTCAATGCCACCTGGTTGCTCTTTTCAGAGACGACGTCGACATCCATAAGGTGATGAAGGATGTCTTCAAGTTTGAGAAACCAGTTTTGGTAGAAGTCAGAGAATGCATGGTCGTCGATCTGCGGTTTCATGTTTGACACAGAGATTTATCTGAGGATAGTGTGTGAAAGTGAGAGTTTGTGGGGGGAAGAGGCGAGAGGTAATGAACGAGAAAGACCAGATGGACAGAGGAGGAAAGGCCACACCTATAAATGGGTGTGGCTGCGTAATTGGTGCATCTACGAACTAACAACACCATCATTTGCATATGTACTTCCAATTTCAACACTCATGCATTGATATATTACGAAGTATTTGTTAATTAAATGTATATGTAGCAAAAATTGAGATATTTCCAAGGTACTGAAAACCGAACCGAGTATTGAACCGGTCGAGGCACTGAGTTAAGGATCAGTGGTTCAGACTGGGGTCAACCCGGGGGTCAGATAGGGGTCAATTAAAAAAATATGTATAATTTAAATGCTCATACATACCTTTCAAAAAACCATATAAGAGTTATTTTTCAACTAATAATCCAATATAACCTCCTGAACATAATACCTACAAAAATATCATTAAGTACATAAAGATTGTTCTCCAACAAATGCTAAAAGTATTCCACAATCCTTTTAAAGCTCCTTATAAATAAAAAACTGTTAGGAAAAATTTTTTTAAAAAAAAAAAAGCCAAAATAACTTCATTTGGAGTGTAAAAAAGTTTAAAAAAAAAAAGATCAAACCGTGACTAGTCCAGGTTAGGCCGGTTCACCCCGGTTTAGGTCGGTTCACACTGGGTCAAACCGGATTCACCGGTTTTTCCCTCAACCGGACCGGACTAGTGACCGGTTCACCGGTTTTCGATCTGAACCAGCCGATCCGGTCCGGTTTTCCATACATTGGATATTTCCAATGTATGTATATGCATGCATGTCAATCGTGCCCATTTTTCACGAGGTGCAGGACTTTTTATTGGTATATTTCCATATTTCACTACTACGTACTCTTCATTACCTTGAATTAGCAAGTCTAAACACTTGATAAAATTATGAAGAATGATGAGCATATAATCCAGTGGGTTTAGCGGAAGTAGCTAATCCTTCACATCATAATGAATCAGGATATTCGAATCTCGTGAGGAAAGGTGTTTATATTTAATGATCGGTCATGTCTTAAATAAGATTGCTTCCAATAGAAAAATACTTATATATATAAAAAAAGGGTGATGATGATATATATAGGCATATATGTAAGCAACAATATTGTAAAAGGTGGTTAAGGATGGGTCATTTTGTGATTAAAGACGTGTAGGTAGCTTGCCGCTCAATTGTGGGATCAAACTTTTATTTAGTTCGATTCTATCCCCTTGCTTCCTCGACTCCGCGCATTGATGTCTGTGTAGGGTGTGAAACATAGATTCTATGGAATTATGATGAGGTGAAAGGTGCGACGACAAATAAAGAGAATGCTATATTACATTATTTCATATATATGTGTGTATACATACATACATACATACATATATACATATATACATATATATATATATATATGTATATATATAATGTTGGTGACGTGTTAATCAATCAAGACTGGTGTTAGAGGATTATGGCCTTTGCTTTTAGGGTAGAGCTAGAACTCAGAGGTACATAACATATGTCCACAGATTGTTATACTAAGTGCTTACTCCATTCACCTGAACTCTAAAACGTGTGTCTCTCCCAATGACTTGATCCTCAACGTGGAATACCTCAGCCTCGCCTCTGACTTGAAGGAGAGTCCACCGAGCTAGCACAAGGGTGCAGAATATTCAACTAAACATATATGCTTCAATATATATATACCACCAAAAAATAATAATATAGGATTAAATGGTATGTATAATTAAGTTGTTTCTTAAATTAAAATATAAACTGAGTATAAGCGCGCGCAATCTCTTGTTTGGTTAGGGGTTCTGAATTAATTGCTTGTATGAAAAAAGTGAAGGGCAGGGCCCGGCCTTCCAAATTGGAGGACTTGGGGTGCTAAATTCTTTTTTCAATCTTTAATATAAAGCTCAGTTGGTTTTTCTGATGAAGAGCTTAAGGTAGCTGAATAAATTTTTTTGTGGTATTTATATTTATTATTTTTTTCTAAATTAATTTACCGAACTTATAAATTGATATATAATCTAATAATACATATATAATATATGTTATTATGATTAAATAATTTATTTAACTTGTATTATGAACACAAAAGAGTACTTCATGGGAGAAGAAGGATGTGGTTAGTTAGTTGTGCTGCTAATCAAACCTTAAAAATTGAGAAAACCCAACGCTAGGTTAGTATTCTTAATTAATTGGCAGTGAAGCGCCACCGCCAATGAAACTGAAGGAGGCATATAGATTTTTTCCCAAAGTGATGGAGTTTCGATGACTCAGGAGGCAAATACCCTTTATCATGCAGGCAAACCACATACGTAAGTGCGTGCGTACGTGTAGTTGTGTGATCATATTCATCCGCCATGAAACTTCGTTGACGTGTGGATGAAAATGCACCAACCCGTGTATACTTCATATTTTGACACTTTGTTTTGCATGCAACACACTTCACTCCCTTCAACTGACACGTCGCTCTTTTCTGAACCCCTTCTCTTTTGGATTGGGAAAACATAAATGTAAGGGACGGCACTATTCCAAGTTATAGATTCTACTAACTCAAAATACATCCGTTTTTAAAAAAGGAAAATAAAAAACAAAGCAGTAGTATTTTTATAATTCTTGGTGGGAACTGAATAGATTTAGACGTCCCAATTTAAATTTGGGGTGCTTTTAAACATCTCAAACTTAAATTGGGTAGTCTAAAGTGTGTTTTTAGGCTTCCCAAAAAAGAGGCATGCCACAAGCAGGGCTTCTAGCGCCAAAAGCCCTACTTTACGCCAAAAGCCTTGCTTTTATTGTCCCTTTTTTATTAGGGGATGTCTAAAATTACACTTTAGACATTCTTTTTTAAATTTGGGGCCCTATAATTTTTTTACCTTAGGTGTTTCAAATTCAAAAAAGGACACCTAAAGGTAATGCATGTCAGTCAAACTGACATCATTCCTTCCAAAGTCATGCCTACCCTCGCAAGCTAGCTTCCTCTTCAAAACTCTTATTCTCTCTTGAAGCTTCTACTTCTATCATCACTTTCTTAAAGCTCCTTCTTCCACCGTCACTCCCTCTCACTACCATCACTCTCTTTTGAAGCTCCACCTTCCACTATCACTTTGATGAGGATCGGGCGTCGGTCCTTTTCCCTTAGGAAAAGGACCATCATTTTCCTTCTCTGGGCCGTTAAATCGAAATCTCAACTGTCCAGATTTAATATATTTTTATAATAATATTTTAAATATATTAAGATAATAATAATATTTTTATAATATATTAAATATGGATTGTTGATATCTCAATCCAACGATCCAGAGAAGGAAAATGACAGTCCTTTTCTTTTCGAGAAAAGGACCAAAGCAGACTCCCTCTTATAAAGCTCAATATGACAACCTTTCACCGTCACTCTCTCTCACTCCCTCTTATTACCGTCACTCTTTCTTGAAGGTCGTCCTCCTCCCTCTCCACCACCATCCTCTATTGTCCTTCTCTCTCCCTCTCCATTGTTGAAGCTCATTGCCATCATTCCTCCTTGATCTTTGATGCCGTTGGTTCCTCCTCCCTCCCTCTCCAATCGTTGGCCTCCCTCCTCCCTCTCCTATCGTCGCCAAAAAGTATGGTTAATCATTTTTGTTTTTTATTGACTAAGTTATGAAATGGGATTATTTTAGATGCATTTTGTTGGTGCTGGCATTTAGATTTATCATTATTGTAGATGCATTTTGATTTATCATTATTCATCAATATTAATCTTTTTTGGATTTTGAGTTTCCCTTCTGGCATTTTGTGATAAATTGATGATAACTGATAAGTTTATTTTTATTAGTTAGTAGTTGTGTAGACAACTTTTTGACACTTTGTAATAATTATTGTACATTGTATTTGTGAGATCCTCTCCTTAATAATAATATAATATTAACTTATCTTTAAGAATTACTCATTTCATCATTTTTTTTAAAAGAAAGAAAGATTACCATGGTAGAAAAGAGTTCAAGTAACTATTTGCAAAGTCTACCATGGTAATAAAAGATTTAAGTCATTACCATGGTAGAAAAGAATTCAAGTAACTATTTGGAAACTCTACCATGGTAATAAAAGATTTAAGTCATTACCATGGTAGAAAAGAGTTCAAGTAACTTATTTGAAAACTCTACCATGGTAATAAAAGATTTAAGTCCCTACAGTTGCCATATCAAACATTTCCATTTCAAAACCAAGGTCACCCAACTTTATAAGATAAACAGAGTACGAAGAGGAATTTAGAGTTTACAAAATAATGTTCCTAATAAGTGGCAATGTACATTCATTCAACACATAATAAACTACAAGAGGCTATAGAAATATATCTATGACTCAGGAGCTCCTCCCGACATTCCAGTAAGGGAATTATCACCTGAAAAATGTTAAATTAACGGGGTGAGACAAAAGCCTCAGTAACCAGCTATCCGACTCATTACACATGCTAACATGCGTTCATGAGGTGCTAAGTGGAACAATTTATATAGCAATTTATAAAAATTCAATATCACGGTTTTATACATAAATTTCTTATTACAATTCCCATTACCTCCCATCAATCCAACCGAACCGCCTTATTTCCACGCGACTAGACCCATGGGCTAAGTTACTAACCATGTAACTGGCCACTCAAAAAGCTCACCGGTCACGCGATGAGGATCGGCCAAACCCTCAAAACACGTGCCCCGGACCATGGGTCTTTCGGTGTCGCAGCCCCTCATTGAAACTGGTGGGGCAGTCCCTCATTGAAACTGGTGGGACAATAAACAGCCAACCATCGTGCACCAATGGAGGCTATACCACGTGGTAAAATAACATACTCCATCTTATCCCAAACCCATTATCACAATAATTTATCAATAATTATTTCAATGGGATTTTCCCGAATATATACATAATTTTCTCATTTCAAATCATAAAATTCCACAAAGCTATTTTATATCAAAATACTTCACAATATAATGAAAACTTTCTCAATCATAATAAACCTTTACTCATTGGAGTAAATATCAAAATACTCACAAACAGCATATCAACACAGATAATAAGTGGAAAGTGGTTACCTTTCGCCAAAGCAAAATTATAATCACAAGCTTCTAATCCAAGAGCTCAAATATACGCCAAAAATCAATCTACAATAATCAATTTATAAAATGGCTAAATTATAAATCATCATCCTAAAAAAAATCTAAACCGATTAAAACCTCAAGAATTCCTCTAATAATCCAAATAAATTATTTAACCTAAATTTAATCGGTTAAAAAGCCTAATATAGAATTATTCATAGATTAGTTATGTAAAGATTTCATTATAAAATTATATGCTAATTAAGTAACAAAAGTAACTTGATTAAAATTAACTATTAATTATCCTCTACATTCCTGCAGCATCATGTTAACAAAACTCAAATTTATCCAAAATCATAATCTGAAAATTTTCTCTAATCATCATAAAATTATTACCATAAGAAAGAGAAAATTATTTAGAATATTTCTATAAAAATAATTCTGAGATAAAAAGTAATATTGAGTACCTTATCGATCTCCAAAGATATGAAAATATTCCTACTAATGCTTCACTTTACGCCTTTCTCCACACTTGAGGTGTGTGGAGTGAGGACGGGGGAGAGGGGGTATTTATAATCCCCCTCCTCTTTGAAAACTGCGGAAGACACTGCGTGCCTTCCCCAGTTTTCATTTAATGATTGTGGGCGTATGCCCACAATCATTAATTAAATGGTGGGAGGCACTTTGTGTGCCTCCCCCGTTTTTTCAATGTGGTGGGCGCCAACGGGCGCCCACACTTTTCTTTTAATATATATATATATATATATATATATTATTTTATTCTATTTTTATAATATTTAGTTATTTATAATTATTAATTTATTTAAATATATATATATATATATATTTTAAAATATATATATTTTAACTAAATTCCTCTTTTCTTTTTATCCAAAAATTACTATTAATTTCATAATTATTTCTATTTTATAATTATATAAAAATTAGGATGTTACAATTCTCCCCACCTAAATAGAATTTTGCCCCCAAAATTCGAAAAAATACAATCAGAAATAAACAAGTATAATTGCAACTTAAGCAAATAAGTTAGGAAAATCACGACGCATTCTTTCTTCAGTCTCCCAAGTCACATCTCCAGGTGTCATACCCTTCCAAAAGACTTTCACCAATCGGATGGTCTTTTTCCGCAGTTGTTTGTTTTGGACATCTAAAATCCTCTCTGGTTCTGCTATATAAGTTAAGTTTTCTCTCAACTCAACTTCCTCAGGCTTAATGACATGAGACGGATCTGGACGATACTTCTTCAATTGTGATACGTGGAATACGTTGTGCACATTAGACAAGTGCGGAGGTAAGGCGATTCGATAAGCTACTGACCCAATCCGCTCCAAAATCTCGTATGGTCCAATGAATCGGGGAGTCAACTTCTTTGCTTTAATAGACCTTCCAATGCCCGTTATGGGTGAAACCTTTAGGAAAACATGATCTCCTTTATTAAATTCCAATGGTCTCCTTCGACGATCCGCATAACTCTTCTGTCGGCTCTGAGCTGTCAACAATTTCTGTCGTATCATTTCAATCTTTCGTGAAGTTTGGTCCACCAAATCTGGTCCAATAATAGTTCTTTCACTCAATTCGGTCCAACACAATGGCGATCTACACCTCCGACCATATAAAGCCTCGAAAGGTGCCATTTGAATACTGGAATGGTAGCTATTATTATATGCAAATTCTGCCAATGGCAAGTGCTTATCCCAACTACCTGGGAGCTCGATGGCGCATGCTCTCAACATGTCTTCGAGTGTCTGAATAGTTCTCTCGGTTTGACCATCTGTTTGAGGATGATAAGCGGTACTGTACTTTAACTTTGTCCCCATGGCCTCTTGCAGGGATTTCCAAAAGTTTGAAGTGAACCTTGGATCACGATCCGATATGATACTTTCTGGCACTCCATGCATACGAACAATCTCTTTAATGTACAGCTCAGCCAATTTCTCTAACGAGTAGTCCACTCTAATTGGTAGAAAGTGTGCTGACTTGGTTAATCGGTCTACGATCACCCAAATAGCATTGTAAGTGTTCCGAATTTGTGGTAGACCTGTAATAAAGTCCATAGAAATGCTATCCCATTTCCATTTAGGGATATCTAGGTTCTGGAGTAGTCCTGGGGTTTCTGGTGCTCGATCTTGACTTTCTGACACGTCAAACACTTTAAGACAAATTCGGTCACATCTCTCTTCATCTTTGGCCACCAATATTGTTGCTTTAAGTCATTATACATCTTGGTGATTCCTGGATGCATAGCGTACCTGCTCCGATGAGCTTCTTCTAAAATGGTTTTCTTGATTTCATCATTGTTGGGAACACAAATTTTCTTCTTGTATCTCAAGATATCTGTATTCCCAATATCATAATCTAAAACATTATCATGTTCTAGTTCTTCTCGAATTCTTTTTAGCTGATCATCTTTCATCTGGGCGTCTCTCAGGTCCTGATAAAATCCATATTCACCAAGGACTGCATTTAAAGTAGCCCTTCTTGGATCTGGGACTACATGGATATCTCTTAATCCATTTAGCCAACTTTGTTCTTCTAAGCTCATTTGAAACAAGTGTATTGACTTTCGACTTAAAGCATCTGCAACCACGTTAGCCTTGCCAGGATGATACTTTAACTCGAAGTCATAATCCTTCAGGAATTCCATCCATCGACGTTGTCTGTTATTCAACTCCTTCTGATCAACAAGATACTTCAGACTCTTATGGTCACTGAATACTTCGAATTGAGACCCATACAAATAATGCCTCCAAATCTTCAGAGCAAACACCACAGCTGCTAATTCTAAGTCATGAGTTGGGTAATTCTCCTCATGAGGTCTCAATTGTCTAGAAGCATATGCAACGACTTTGCCTTCTTGCATCAACACGCAACCCAGCCCCTTGAAGGAAGCGTCCGTGTACACTATGTATGGACAACAAGGATCAGGAAGGGTAAGCACAGGGGCTGTAGTCAACTTCACCTTCAACTCTTGGAAAGCAGCTTCACACTTATCAGTCCATATATACGGTCGATCTTTCTTGGTCAACTTGGTAAGAGGCATGGCAATTTGAGAGAATCCTTTAATGAATCTCCTGTAGTAGCCAGCCAATCCTAAAAAGCTTCTTACTTCAGTCACCGACTTTGGAGCTTCCCATTTCAACACGGCATCTACTTTACTAGGATCAACGGCTACCCCTTCAGCTGACACCACGTGGCCAAGGAAATTCACTTCCTTAAGCCAAAACTCACACTTACTCAATTTAGCGTACAGCTGGTGATCCCTCAATATACGCAATGCAATATGTAAATGCTCTCGATGCTCCTCCTCATTCTTAGAATAAATGAGGATATCGTCAATAAAGACAATAATGAATCGATCTAGGTATGGCATAAAAATCCGGTTCATATAATCTATGAAGACAGCTGGAGCATTGGTTAACCCGAAAGGTATAACCAAAAACTCATAATGCCCATAGCGAGTCCGGAAAGCAGTCTTTGGGATGTCCTCAGCCTTAACTCTAAGCTGGTGGTAACCCGATCTTAAGTCGATCTTAGAGAACACTACGGCTCCCTTAAGCTGATCTAGTAAATCATCAATCCTAGGTAATGGATATTTATTCTTAATTATGACCTTATTCAGCTGTCTATAGTCAATGCACAACCTCATACTTCCATCATTCTTTTTGACAAACAACACTGGTGAACCCCAGGGAGAGACACTTGGTCGAATGAAGCCTTTCTCGAGCAATTCTTCTAGTTGTTTCTTCAATTCTGCCAACTCTGATGGTGACATTCAATAAGGGGCCTTAGAAATTGGGGTTGTACTTGGCATCAAATCAATAGTGAACTCGACCTCTCGCTCCGGAGGCAGTCCAGATATCTCTTCTGGAAATACCTCAGGATATTCTTTTACTACATTGATATGATCGATCCCAACTTCTCTATCCATATTGATAGAGAAGAAAACTATATAGGCTTGACAACCCTTTCTGATACACTTATCCACTCGAGCTGTTGACAACAACATCGGGACTATAGGGGCTTCTACGGATATGGTATTCATGGCGTAAGTGGCCACCTTCTTCTTACAATGAAGTATGGCATCATTGTCCACTAGCCAATCCATACCGATAATAGCATCTATGCCTTTTAGTGGCAGACATACTAAATTCACTATAGAATCTCGGTTTTCAAACCGAAGGGTAATACCCACACAAGCATGTGCGGTCATAACAACAGCTCTAAAGATAGTCTCCAAACTCTCGATCCAAGTTTCAGCCTTCAGTGGATCTAAATTTTCATGAAACTTTTCAGGATCATGATGATGAATATCTTTCCATACCTTATTAATAGCTAATTCTTCAGGATTGTGTTGTGATGATCCCTCACCCCCAACATTCTTCCTAGGACCTTCATAATTAGTTGAGCCGACTGGCTCGTTTTTCCGTGATGCTTCTATACTGGGCTCAGGAGCCTCATGATCTTTTGGCTTTGGAATGCTCCCCTCTTCTCTTATCTTCTTTCGAAGATCTCCCTCGAACTGTTGAAATCGTGCATCCATAGCTGTCAATAATTTATCTAAAAGAGTCTCATTTTCCTGAGACAACTGTGGTTCAGCATTTTGTGGTAGTGGGTTAACGTTGGAGACAGTCTTTCTTGTATTAACCATTTTCTCCCCACCTAAGGATGAAATCCTATAATAATTAGGATACAACCCATAGCAATACAAAAACACAGGGAGGTTATGTGTGAAAGAATATATTGCCACTAAAGCTCTGATACCAAGTTGTGAGATCCTCTCCTTAATAATAATATAATATTAACTTATCTTTAAGAATTACTCATTTCATCATTTTTTTTAAAAGAAAGAAAGATTACCATGGTAGAAAAGAGTTCAAGTAACTATTTGCAAAGTCTACCATGGTAATAAAAGATTTAAGTCATTACCATGGTAGAAAAGAATTCAAGTAACTATTTGGAAACTCTACCATGGTAATAAAAGATTTAAGTCATTACCATGGTAGAAAAGAGTTCAAGTAACTTATTTGAAAACTCTACCATGGTAATAAAAGATTTAAGTCCCTACAGTTGCCATATCAAACATTTCCATTTCAAAACCAAGGTCACCCAACTTTATAAGATAAACAGAGTACGAAGAGGAATTTAGAGTTTACAAAATAATGTTCCTAATAAGTGGCAATGTACATTCATTCAACACATAATAAACTACAAGAGGCTATAGAAATATATCTATGACTCAGGAGCTCCTCCCGACATTCCAGTAAGGGAATTATCACCTGAAAAATGTTAAATTAACGGGGTGAGACAAAAGCCTCAGTAACCAGCTATCCGACTCATTACACATGCTAACATGCGTTCATGAGGTGCTAAGTGGAACAATTTATATAGCAATTTATAAAAATTCAATATCACGGTTTTATACATAAATTTCTTATTACAATTCCCATTACCTCCCATCAATCCAACCGAACCGCCTTATTTCCACGCGACTAGACCCATGGGCTAAGTTACTAACCATGTAACTGGCCACTCAAAAAGCTCACCGGTCACGCGATGAGGATCGGCCAAACCCTCAAAACACGTGCCCCGGACCATGGGTCTTTCGGTGTCGCAGCCCCTCATTGAAACTGGTGGGGCAGTCCCTCATTGAAACTGGTGGGACAATAAACAGCCAACCATCGTGCACCAATGGAGGCTATACCACGTGGTAAAATAACATACTCCATCTTATCCCAAACCCATTATCACAATAATTTATCAATAATTATTTCAATGGGATTTTCCCGAATATATACATAATTTTCTCATTTCAAATCATAAAATTCCACAAAGCTATTTTATATCAAAATACTTCACAATATAATGAAAACTTTCTCAATCATAATAAACCTTTACTCATTGGAGTAAATATCAAAATACTCACAAACAGCATATCAACACAGATAATAAGTGGAAAGTGGTTACCTTTCGCCAAAGCAAAATTATAATCACAAGCTTCTAATCCAAGAGCTCAAATATACGCCAAAAATCAATCTACAATAATCAATTTATAAAATGGCTAAATTATAAATCATCATCCTAAAAAAAATCTAAACCGATTAAAACCTCAAGAATTCCTCTAATAATCCAAATAAATTATTTAACCTAAATTTAATCGGTTAAAAAGCCTAATATAGAATTATTCATAGATTAGTTATGTAAAGATTTCATTATAAAATTATATGCTAATTAAGTAACAAAAGTAACTTGATTAAAATTAACTATTAATTATCCTCTACATTCCTGCAGCATCATGTTAACAAAACTCAAATTTATCCAAAATCATAATCTGAAAATTTTCTCTAATCATCATAAAATTATTACCATAAGAAAGAGAAAATTATTTAGAATATTTCTATAAAAATAATTCTGAGATAAAAAGTAATATTGAGTACCTTATCGATCTCCAAAGATATGAAAATATTCCTACTAATGCTTCACTTTACGCCTTTCTCCACACTTGAGGTGTGTGGAGTGAGGACGGGGGAGAGGGGGTATTTATAATCCCCCTCCTCTTTGAAAACTGCGGAAGACACTGCGTGCCTTCCCCAGTTTTCATTTAATGATTGTGGGCGTATGCCCACAATCATTAATTAAATGGTGGGAGGCACTTTGTGTGCCTCCCCCGTTTTTTCAATGTGGTGGGCGCCAACGGGCGCCCACACTTTTCTTTTAATATATATATATATATATATATATATATTATTTTATTCTATTTTTATAATATTTAGTTATTTATAATTATTAATTTATTTAAATATATATATATTTTAAAATATATATATTTTAACTAAATTCCTCTTTTCTTTTTATCCAAAAATTACTATTAATTTCATAATTATTTCTATTTTATAATTATATAAAAATTAGGATGTTACAGTATTAGTAGTCAATACTTTAATTAGTTAGTGCTAGATGTTCCCTTACTATTTGTAAGAACATTTTCGTTTATGAAGAATTGTTCGATTTTATTTTTGTAGGTTTTAATTGTTGAGCAGTGAAAAATATAAATGATTTTTTTTTTCAAAAAAAGAACTTTTAGGTGTCCTTTTTACCAAAAGGGACGCATAAAGTCACTTATGACGTTTTTTTTAACGGACGTCGTATACTTACTTTACTATATCTCTAACATAGGCATTATCTTATTTTCAGATGTTAAAAGGATAAAAAAAAATGGATATTAAAAGCGTTGTCTGTAGTAGTGCGGAGGAAAAAAAACAAGTTTAGGTTATTTTAATTTGTTATATATATATATAATCTTACATTTTCCTTGCAGAATTTCGTTATGTCAGTTGGTTGACGTTATCGTCTTTTTGTCTGTTAGATCTGCACTAATATCAATCAAATATTTGTTTTTTCCACATAATATAGAATATGAGTGTGGAATGCATTCAATATACCATCTCAGAACTAAAATCGGTTCCAGGAAAGTGACTCATTACTGATTTAATTTGTTTCTTATGTCAATGAGACTTGTGAATTGTACTCTTTCAATTTTTAATATAAGATATATTTATCTAATTTAATTAGATTAAAGAAGTTAATTAAGTTAGTTAATATGACATATTTTTAAAACACTTAGGCATCTTTTTAAAATCCTTCATTCATTCTCTTCCTTAATTATTGTTGAGAGGGCATCAACAGAGGTATGTTAGGAAAAGATTGACAACTATGAAAATTATATCTTATATTTAGGACCAAAATCAATTTTTCAAATATATCTTATATTAAGAACCGAAAGAGTATGAAACAACGTTCTTGTGAAGAGTTGCATGTTGGGGAGGCTATCTTCAGAGTGGGGCCTTTTATAGCTTGGGTCCCTTAACTCCAATAGTTAGTTTTTTAGTGTGGTTCTCTTAAAGATTTGTACTTGGTATTCTTATCGAAAGAGCCTATAGGCCCTATCTGGTATGTAGGCCTGGATTTTGAGGGATTGAGATTGAAGTTAGGATTGGAACTAGAATTGAAATTGGGATTGAAAATGAGATTGAGAATTTAAAATTACATTTGGTATGGAGCAATATTTAGAGGGAATGTTCACATTAATTTTATTTTTTAATCAATCATGAATGGTGAAAGACTATAATACCCTTAATAATAAATTAATAAAAACAAATAATACAACCCCATCTTCTTCCTCTTCCTCTGCAGTCCTCACCTCACCGCTCCCTTTGTTCGATGTGCCCCACCCCATGTCTAGCGGCCGAACAAACCAAATGATAACACTTAGTGCTTGTTTGATATGAGGGGAGGGGAGCGAAAGTGGGAGGAGAACAATTTTTTTGAGTTGAACTTAAAAAAATTAAAGAAGTAGGGTTAAAAATTTTTAATTAATTTTTCTTACTCTTTTATCTTATATATTCTCTTTATTAAAATTTTATTATCCCATTTTTTTAATCTTTTAAAATTCAATTCAAAAAAATTTACACTCTCCTCCCTTCCACTCCAAATTCCTCACATCAAACAGACACTTAGAGGAGGTCTTAATTAATATTGGTCGACAATCTCAAAAAGAAGAAGACGAAGAAAGCCAAGGAAAATAGAGTCAACAAGGACAAGAAAGTGAAAATGGTTTGGAGGAAGGCTCATCTCTCCCACCGTGCCTCATTCACTTATTCTAAATGAAAATCAACACTGCGATTCTTCCCTCACCCGACCCGCTCTCCATTCTAAATGAAATTTATACAGATTCGTATTTGATTAAAACCTGCTTGTGAAATTGTGGAATAAAAGGGGGCTAGGGATTTTTTTTTTTTTTTTTCTCTGAAGCTCTCTTTCTCATAATTAAATAGGGGGTAGTCAATAATATCTGACAAGAAGGATGTTAACGCCAAAAAAAGAAAAGACAAGAAGGATGTTGAGGGAGGGAGACGAGGAGGTTAGAGGGTACTAATCCATGGTGGCCATCGAGGGGTTGAAGAAGACCCCGCATGTGTGATTAACTGATTAAAGAAAAACTGAGCAGGGACAGTTTTATCCCAAAATTTTCCAATCTCAATACTACTTCACCAATACCGGGGTGAATGGTTTTCTAACAATCTCACTTTCATGTTATTCTGAATCTCTAGTTATCCCGGTCCCTCGTACCAAACGTCACAAAATTGGCAATACTAGTATCAAGCCCCATACTAACCCCTCCAATGCCACGCACCAAACAGGGTCACAAGGTTTTGGTTGACCTTTTTGATGTTACACTTGTTGGGCATATACCCAGATGGCCTCGTGATTATTAGGTGGTCACTGAACCAATTCGTGTTGTTACCAGATCCAAACATGCTCACAGTTACCACTTATATACTTACTAGGCGTTTCATTCTCTGCATAATGCAACTTGAAAATTGTGACCTTGACCTGCCATGTGTTTTTGTACACTAGTCCACGTGGGATCCACATGGCCACTTGATATCTTCACTTCACTGGTGGATTCCTCTGTTTCCATTTGTGTTCTTAAGCCCTACCTGTCTGGGCATTTCTCTGATATGGCAATTCCTTTGTTGTGTACTTGCTAGATTTGATTCCTTGTTTCTCTCCTCCTCATTCATCCTGTACAGGGATCACAACTCTAATTTAGTTAGTATGTGTTTGGTTGGGCTTATATTTGGACAATAAGTCCTTATTACGCAAGCCGAGATAAAACTCCTCTCACATACTTACCTCGTATATCGTGAATCACGATTTATAAGCACTTATTGTCCAAAAATAAGTTATTCCAAATAAACACTTAGACGGTATAGTAGCACTTGCCAACTGGATCAGTATCTGCAGGCATATCTGTTTTAGAATTTTCCAACTGAGTAGTTTGATTCCGTACAAGAACCGGTGATACCATTATTATTGGGCTGAGAATTATATGGGTATATTATATTAGGTCCGTTCAATAATCATTTAAATCAATTATTGATTTTTGTTATTTGCTTCAATTGAAAAAGGAGCTAGCATATACAAGTTCCAATATGGAAGGCGATGAATCATGAAAAAGAAACTCTAATCCGAATCCATCACCCAATTTTACTTCAAATTCCCTGCTATTCATTTACTTAAAAGTTAAACACAACTAGAAAAGGCAAATTAGTAACTAGATTTAAATATGTATAACCACCATATTACCAGAGGGATGAGTGTATGGGAACTGATCAGCTAGGCTCATCACTCGTCAGAATTATTGGGAAGAATAAAGGCCAATTCAAAGACAAACTGTTTAATTATTTTTTTAAATCTGAATTTTTTTCAATCTCTCCTCCGCTTCTTTCTCAATATCTGCAAAAAAAGAAATCCCAAGACAAATTTAGTAAATTCCGGAATATCCCTAAATTGCAGAAGAAATTAATACAACAACTGTAACACCTTATTTACCATATTTAGAAAGGGGGAAATAAGAATTTCTGAACCTCCTTAAATTTCCTTATGCGTGAAGATCTCTCGAAAATAAAGCAAAACCTTAATTTTGTCACCTCTAAGTTAGGGAATTTGTTTTGGGATCTTTACTTGTTAGCAAAATATGAAGGAAGAAGTTGTATCCGAAACAAGAAAGAGAATCAGCCAACGCTTTGATCCTCCATAACACGGGAAATGGAATAACCCCTTCTTATGGGTATGTGGTTCCGGAAAGTAGCTTCCGATCGAGGCCTTTGAGATGGCTTCTTCTGCTACAACATACCCAAGAAGGAAATGCAGATCTGCAGAACATGGATTAGGATTTTTTACCCCTAAAGCCTGAAACCCATTTCACTGTTCTTGCATAGCTTTTAAGAATGGAGAAGCAGGGCAAAATTTTGATGCAGAAATATGAACGTGGCCGTTTGCTTGGCCAAGGCTCATTCTCAAAGGTTTATCTTGCCAGAAACTTGAAAACTGGGCAACTTGTTGCAATGAAGCTCATCGATAAACAGAAGATTGAAAAAGTTGGCTTGAACGACCAAATCGAGAGAGAAGTCTCTGTGATGAGCATGGTGAAGCACCCAAACATTGTGCAGCTTTACGAAGTGATGGCAAGCAAGACCAAGATTTTCTTGGCCATGGAGTACGTGAAAGGTGGAGATCTCTTGGCCAAACTTCTCAAAGGGAAGCTCAAGGAAGACATAGCCAGAAAGTACTTTCAGCAGCTCATTGAAGCTGTGGATTTCTGCCACAGCAGAGGGGTGTACCATCGTGACCTTAAACTAGAGAATCTTCTTCTAGACGAAAATGGGGTTCTTAAAGTTTCAGACTTTGGACTAAGTGCGATGTGGGAATCCAGAAAATCTGATGGGCTTCTACACACATTGTGTGGGACTCCATCTTACGTAGCCCCTGAAGTGATCAACAAGAAAGGCTATGATGGAGCCAAAACTGACACTTGGTCATGTGGGGTGATTCTTTTTGTTCTTCTTGCTGGGTTTCTTCCTTTCCAAGACAATAATTTAATCGCAATGTACGTGAAGATTAGAAAAGCAGAGTTTACATATCCAAAGTGGTTCTCACCTGAGGCAAGAAAGCTTCTCTCCAGAATCCTTGATCCAAACCCTAGAAGAAGAGTAACCATCTCCAAGATAAAGGAAACATCATGGTTCAGAAAGGGATATAATAAGCAGATTGAAGC
Source organism: Inga laurina (assembly GCA_963855925.1). Taxonomy (NCBI): domain Eukaryota; kingdom Viridiplantae; phylum Streptophyta; class Magnoliopsida; order Fabales; family Fabaceae; genus Inga; species Inga laurina. Next base: position 17,119,395 of record OY979708.1, on the reverse strand, counting down.
ACCTTTGTTACTACAATCGACTACAGATGATGACTTGGTGTCTAAAAACGAAGCAGAAAGATCCATGAAACCAGTTAGTTTCAATGCATTTGACCTCATATCTCTGTCTTCAGGATTTGACCTTTCTCCTTTGTTTGAGAGAGACAAGACTTCAAGACACGAGGCTAGATTCACCACCACAAAAGAAGCCTCCACGATTGTTTCAAAACTGGAGGAGATAGCTCAGGTGGATAGCAAATTCAAGGTTTTGAAGAAGAATGGTACAGTGAAATTGCAGGGTACCAAGGTAGGGAGAAAGGGGCAACTTGGTATAGATGCAGAGATTTTTGAAGTAACGTCGTCGTTTCACATTATGGAGGTGAAGAAGACATCAGGAGACACGTTGGAATATATTCAATTCAGAGACCAAAACTTAAAACCTTCTCTAAGGGATATAGTGTGGGAATGGCAAGGAAGTGAGAATGATGGATAGGTTTTTATCTAAATGCATGGCTTTCAAGGTCCCACAAAGTTGTTTAGTCAAATTGGCATATCCTTGTTTGAATAGTGAAGAGAGATCTCTCTAATGAGGAACGTGGGATTGAAAAAAAATCTGGTGTGATCATACTCTTTTTGGTGAAAGGATTTGGTTTGATCAATTTTTGCAGGTCTTTTTTTATTTGAAGCTATCCGGAACACACTTCAGCCGTTGTTTTGTTGTGTTTGAAGTTTTGGTGTTTCCTGGAAACATTGGAGAGAAACTGTAATCTCTTCTCCATTTAGGCACTTCAGTTTTTACTTTCTGCTTATGATAATTTTTCGTTTGCATTTTAAACAACGAAAATAATAATAAAAAGGGCCTTCTCTTTTATAGCCCTTTTTTATAAACTTTGACTGGATTTTTGTACTTCCTCTGTCCTCTGAGTTTAGTTAGGCCTTATTCACAAAAACGAGTTAAGCCTTCTAATAATAATCTGGAATAGTGTCATCTCTGTTGATCTTCCTAAGATGTTACTCCTCTAGTTGTTAATAAGATATATTTACCTAATTTGATTAGATTAAAAAAGTTAGTTAATATGACATGTATTTTCTAAAACATTATAATCATCTTCCTTAATTCTCACATTCCCTTTTCTTAATTATTGTTGTGGAAGTATCAATAGGAATAAATTAGAATCAAGATTAACTCTTTAAATATGTCTTGTAGTAAGTAACTGAGGGAGTATCAAATATGTTATCAGCACAAGCATTTATCTTCTAATTATCTCATTGATGATGTGTTTGGATTATGCCAGTACTTAGTACTAGCACAGATATTTGTAGTTAGTTAACCAGAACTGAGGTGGTAAGAAATTTTTTTGGAAGAATCACTTACAGGTCCTAAAGACCCAAAAAATCACAAAAAAGTTTCAATACAAATTCCCAAATCAAAAAAGTCCCTGGGCATTTTTGTATGATTAATTGACAATGTAAAATAACTATGTTGCCTTTAGTATAATTCAAAAAAGTCCCTACTTTCACATCTGCTAATCATGATTTTGACAACATGTTGTGCCTATTTTAACAAGTCCATGAGTCATTTTATCAACTGCATTTTCATACATTGAATGCATTTGAAATTTCACAAGTCACAATGTTCACAACTGCTTATCAAAAGTTTAATATTTGCATCAGTCATTTTAACAACTTCATTACTCATTTTCACAGTTTCATTTTCATTCCTTGAGTGCATTTGAAATTTCACAAGTCCCAACGTTCACAACTACTTATTAGAAGTTCAACATCTACATTGGTCATTTTAACAACTTCATCAGTCATTTTCACGACTGCATTTTCATTTATTGAGTGCATTTGAAATTTCACAAGTCCCAACATTCTCAGCTACTTATTAGAAGTTTAACATCTGCATCAATCATTTTAACAATTTCATCAGTCATTTTCACAACTGCATATTCATTCATTGAGTGCATTTGAAATTTCACAAGTCCCAACATTCATAACTATTTATCAGAAGTTAACACCTGTATCAATCATTTTAACAATTTCATCAGTCATTTTCACAATTGCATTTTCATTCATTGAGTGCATTTGAAATTTCACAAGTCCCAACATTCATAACTATTTATCAGAAGTTAACAACTGTATCAATCATTTTAACAATTTCATCAGTCATTTTCACAATTGCATTTTCATTCATTGAGTGCATTTGAAATTTCACAAGTCCCGACATTCGAAACTGCTTACCAGAAGTTTAATATCTTCATCAGTCATTTTAACACCTTCTTTTGCCTTTTATTACAAGTGCATGAGCCATATTCACAACAGCATAAGTTATTCCCATAAGGTCTGTCACAACAACTTATTAGGTTTTTAACAACTTCTTATGCCTTGTTTTACAAGTGGATGAGTTATACTTACAATAATGAGTTATTTCTAGAGGAGTGTATAACTCCCACATGTCACAACATCTGATTTGGTTTTTAATAACTTCTTCTGTCTTTTTTGACAACTTCCTGCGCATTGTTTCAACTACATGAGTTGTTCCTGGAGGAGTGTAGAACTTGACAACTCCCACGTCACAACATTTGATTTGGGTTTAACAACTTCTTCTGCCTTTTTTAATAAGTGCATTAGTCATATTTATAACAGCATAAGTAATTCTTGTAAGGTCTATCACAACAGCTTATTTGGTTTTTAACAACTTCTTATGCTTATTTTGACAAGTTCTTGAGTCATGTCTACAACTGAATTGTAATTCCCAGAGGAGTTTATAAATTTTACAAGTCCCAATTATCACAAATGCTTATCAGAGTTTTAACACCTTCTTGTGCCTACTTTTTTTACAAGTCATTATGCCAATTTTAACAATAACTTATGTCTGTTTTCACAAGTCCTAATATATATTTTTACAACTAAATGAATTATTTTCACAAGCTAATTTTGAAATTAAACAAACCACCATCACATTCAAACATTCCCACTTAAAATAGAGCAATTCCTCTGTTACCTTGCCTAAAAACAGAGCAATCCTCTGTTACATTGCCCAAAAATAGAGCACAAATTCTGTATTAACAACTGTAACAACAATATTAACAACTATAACTGCACTAATTAACAACAGTTTGTTATATCATATCAGCGTTTTGTCAGCAAACAAATCATCATCACATTCAACCATTCCCACATAAAACAGAGCACTCCCTCTGTTACTTTGCCTAAAAATAGAGAACAATTTCATTCACACAACCCAACAATAGTGAAACCCCAACTTCAATGGTCAAAATCTTAGCATTACTTACCTACCTCCTAGCACATAGTCCACTATTGAGTCCAAGCTTCAACCTTTGACCAACCCCTCAATGTCAATGCAGCCAACATACATAGCAAAAATAAAATAAAATAAAAACTGTTGAACTCATTGTTCATGCTCTCTAACAGTAGATGAATGATGCAAAGTGTAACCTTTACCTAGGATATAAACACCACACTTAATCTCTTCAACGTTCCAATTGCAACCACTATAGGCTTCCTCCGTGTTCTCTTTCCCATTAATGAGAAAAAACACGCCAGCCCTCTTCCTGTTATGCCTTTCCTTTTTTATGCATTGGGGGCAAGTTAGTCATTTCATATTGTCAATTAATCACATAAAAGTCCCTAGAGACTTTTTTGATTTGGGAATTTATATTGGGACTTTTTGTGGTTTTTTTGGGTCATTAAGACCTGTGAGTGATTTTCTTAGTTTTCTTTGTGGTTAAGAATTTTCTTTGTCAATAACTAATATAGAAAGAGATAATAATTTAATTCAATCTATCAAATTCTTGATAGTAATTCAGGCCAAAAAAATGGAAAATCACATAAAAATGCTCTTAAAATATAAAAAAGACATATCAAGGGCTCCAATATCTCGAATCTCATGTGAGATCAGGAGGAGGAATATGGGATTTGAAAATGTTGGCAAATTACTTTAATGTCCCTCATTCACCTAACCTTCCCACCATTTCCTTCCCTTCGCTCTTCTCACTTCTCCATTCTTACCTTTTTATCTCCCTCACTCGTCATCGTCGTATTCAGTTCCAAATCGGAGTTCTAATCTTGCAAGACAATGAGATTACTAGCATAGGAGGTTGATGACTCCCAATTTTTAATAGATATTGAGATATATTTTGGTGTATTTTGGGAGTCATCAAAGTTAAGCTAAAGGGATTTATTAGAAATTTGGATAAGATATCAATTTGGTACATAATTTGGGGATTTCTTTATAGATATTATATTTTAAAAAAAAAATAGAGGTAGTTTTAGATAATTAGTATTAATAGTTTAAAGTTAATAAAAAAATAGAGATGGTGTGTGATTTGTTTTTGTTGCTCTTATATTTATTTTATTACTTCTTTTATTTTAGTTTTCTTGTTTCTCTTCTTTTATCATTAGGTACCTGGCATGACGGGAAGAGAGTATCAATTTGAAGGCTGCTGATTTTAAAAGAAAAGAAGCATCAGAACGCAATCGTTTTGATTGGTAGCTAAGCATTGAAGACCTAAAGAAGAGGGGAAGCCATGGAAAAAAAGGAGGGAGGCGCAATACCCATTGGAAAAAAATCAGCGGAGAAGCAGAGGAGGCAGCCGCACCATTCATCATTACCTTCCTGGAGCTTGAACCAGTTAGCTAAAGAGAGAAACTCCATTCAGTCCCTTCTCCATTGACAGCGACCGGAGTGAGGACGGAAGGAACTCCGGTTCGTCGTCTCTATAATCTGTACCGTCTTCATCATCGAGAGAGAGCAGAGGCGGCTGTTTGGTGAAGGTCTGTTCATCATCTTCAACCTTAGGCTGCTGGAGAGTGACGATCGCATTCCTTGAGCTGAACCAGAGAAGGACGCAATTCAAAGAGAGGCAATCCTCACTTTGGAGCATCAGTTTCGTTAATCATTGGCAGAGGAAGCTCTAGTGTGTTTAATTTCACTGCTATGTTTTTAATTCTTTGCCTTTGATTTTCATTATGGTTCTGAAATCTGAATTTGATGCTACAGCGATGACTGTGCTTAAAGCCATGTATGTCTAGCCTCCTTTTGAATTTAGAGCAGCTATGGATTAATTTGAGGATTTAAGTATGTATGAACCATTAAATTGTGTTTAGTCTTAATTTTTGTTTATTTAATCTTATATTATTTCATCTACTTAGCGCTTGATCATCAGTAAGTATGAATTTGGGGAATTTAGATTATCCTTGGAAGAAGGATCTTAATTGAAACATAAGATTAAGTAATGTGGGATTATAATTTATTCTAATTTGCCAATAGGATAGAAATATACCTATTGGACCCATATAATCTTATTATAGTGAATTTTGACATTTATTACCTCTTGAGTAAATTAGTTAGGAATAACAATTTTAACTTAAAAGAGGGGTATAAGTGATTGAAAGATATTTATATTCATTTAGACTCTAGATTAACAATTTCACATTGAGTACTTTTAATTGGGTAATTACATGCTCTAAAACTTAAAGAAAGGATTAGCCACTCTAGATTGTTTTTATCAATTGAAATATTTAAATTATTAGATTTGTTTCTTTTACATTTGTTTAAATTATCTTTCAATCTCTTTCTTTGATTTTCTTAACTTAAATGAAAATGAGAATTTTAATGTCTAATTATTTATTACTTTGGATCTCTGTGGGACGACAACAACACATACACTTACAATGCTTATTTAAAATATAGCAGCATCAGCATCAGAGGTATCTGATCTTTGCCTCAACAAGCCAGTGCTGAGGTCACTTCCTTCATCAATGGCCGCTGCAAGTAAATTTCTTTATAACTCACTTTATTCATATAGCAAATAATTTAATTATAATTAATGTATTGTTAGATTACTGTTTCCTTTTAGGCATGTTTGAATATGTGATGATATTTTATACGAATGGAAATATTATTTATTGTACCTTATGTTATTTATTGTACCTTGTCTTTTAATTATACTATTGGTGATTGAATATAACTGTCATAGAGGTTGCATTTGTGATGGATTGAAGTAAGGAGGAATGTGTATGTTGAGATCTCTTATTATGTGGTATGTCATCAATCGGTGCACAATAAATGGCACTTGTCAGGGCCCCTTCTTCCATATTTTCCTTTGGTCGGGATTGTATTGGAGCTATGGGACATGTGACACTTCCTTAGTTGTGTTCTTTTAAGGAGGGGAGCTATAATCCAGACTTAAGTTCTACACCTTTGGCCAGATGTATCTTAAGAATTGGTGAGCTTGGGACAATCCAGTCAAATGGATGGGTTTCTGTTGGACTATGTGTTAGCCTATGGTTCCATTCAACGGTATAAGGATGGACCGTGATATAAGGGAGGTTGCATCTTGTATATTGCATATTACATAATTGTATATTATATGTTGTGATAAAAATACAGATTGACATAATGATTATTAAATTTGTAATTATCTAGTATGAGGATTATGGTATATACAAATATATACGTAATCAGTTCCTTCTTTTCATCATATGTGGTTTGCTTGTGTACGGTAGAAAATTTTAGTAGTTATTGAGACGATTAATCTCATCCAATTATATTAACATTTTTCAGATGAATATTCTAATAGGAAGGAAGGGAAGGCGTCTGTGGAGCAAGCCTTGAATGCTCTAGTAGGCTCCTCATGCACCTTTATGCCACTTTTATTTATTTGTCATGACACTAGGATTATTTTTCGTCTTAAAATATTTCGGTTGACAAGTATTTGTTTGAAACTAAAACTTTGAACTAATAGTTGAAAGTATCAAACAAGTTTTGTTGAGATAGAGTCTCTAAGTTCATAAGTGATGTTTTAACGGATTGAACGTTGAGTATATATGTAGTTTCGGATGATATGTTACAATTGGAGTTTGTATATTCTAGTAAGTTACATTAATGGTTGTTGAATAGACTATATGTCAATGCTATCTTAAAATGTTGGGTTCGTTTGGAAGGCAAAACGAAATATATAACAATTAACTAAAAAAGTTTGGGGGAATTATTCAAAAATGCCTTGGAGGTAAATTAATTATTGATTGCTACCATGGAAGATCTGTTACACATAATGGAAGATATTTTACATATAACAGAAGATTGTTTGCACATTTGTATGAAAGATTTTTGCACACATAGAAGATGGTTTGCAAAAAATAGAAGATCACTTACACGCTTGATAGCAATCAACAATTAATTTACCTTCAAGACATTTTTAGACAATTCTCCCAAAAAGCTTTTGCAACGGCCAAAAAAGCATTTTGACAAAATCAGGACAGGAGCTCTATTCCGTTTTTAACCCCTTCACCTACCACTTGTATTAATCCAAGCACTCTATTTTCATCATCGTTTTTGCAGGGTCAGGCAATCTCTTTGCTCCAAGGTGACCTTCTCTTCCCAAATCTAAATGAACCCAAAATAGCAACAATATGTTCAAAGGAGAGTTTATGTGCCAGACTTTTTTTCCCACTCAATTGGTACCTCCCCGGTTATTCATATTAGTTTGGTTTCTTCCTTTTATTGCTGCTTTCGAGGGAAATTTTCAAGATATTAAAACCCGGATCGGGTATTAAACCGGTCGGGGTACTAGGTTAAAGGTTAGTGGGTCAGACCGGGGCTAAACCGGAGCTAGACCGGGGCTAAACCGGGACCAAACCGGTGAAAAATTAAAAATTTTAGACTTATAGTATAAAATTCTAAAAGAAAAAATTTTTTAAAAAAATTAAAATAATAACCCGGACCGGACGGGTTTACCGGCCGGTGCGTCGATTTTCGGGCCAGATCGGCCAGTTCGGTCCGGATTACATAACCCTGGAAATTTCATCAGTTAAAAGATACCCCACATGTTAGCTTCTCATGATCTAAGACTTCACATATCTAATGGCTCAGCTTTATCCCCTTATCCAAACTGTGCGTTTTGAGGAATAGCACATAATGAACATATAATCGCTGAGCATAGTATGTGGACTTGTAAGTAAGATGCAAAAATCTCATTTATCACACTTGACATGGAGAATGAGAATGCAGCACATCTCTCCACTTAAATAAATTATAAATTACTCTGTTTGTGTATGACACTTTTTATTTTAATTGTTTCTTTAAAATAAAATTAAATCCATGCATCAACCATAAATGAAGAAAGGTGTTCTAGTTATCTATGAAAACACAGCATCTGAATTCTTGATATAATCTATAAACATATAAATTCATATCCGTTAAACACTATTTGCTGATGTCATCAATGATTTAAATTAAAAGTAATAGAACTCAAATTACATTAATATAATTAACCTAAATGACTACAATCCAAATTTCTCCTTTGACCAAAGAACTCGAGTAAATAATGGGACTTCCTCAAGTCCACGCTGAGAATTCAGTACACATCTGTGAATTTGGACATATACAATCGTCCTGCATGACAGTATCGATCAAGATAAAAATCTGGGATTAGGATATATATGTGTAGGGTCTTCACTCCTTGTTTGGGACATCTATAAAAACTTACCATAAAGATTTTTTTTTCCCAAAAAAGGTGTAGTAAGGACAAATGAATTCCTAAAGTCTGCATCACACAACACAACTCAACTCAATGCATCAGTAGCTATAATAAGTTGCATATTAAAACTTGAGCTTTTCAATTCTAAATAAGAGTGACATTCTGCCTAAACAGCAACCATCTCATTTGAGGGATTAAATTAAAATAAATGTGAATAAGATCTCTCCCCAACCAAGAGATTAACAAGTAGCACAAGTTATTGAATACAAGCAAGAGTCTTTGTCAAGGTACGTATTACTCACTTCTTTATTTTGTGATTCACAAGACAAACAGAGCATTAGGGGGAAAACATGGCCATATATATAATGTAACGCCTTACAACACGTCTTATTTGACCAGCTAGTCGGCTCAAAGCCACTAAGTCAACGCTGATCTGTTTCTTTTCTTGTAACTTGTAAGCACGTCCTGTCCGTTTCACTTGTTCTATCCTTATTTCCTGACAACCACACTGGTGTGTTTCTCCTCCGGTAATCTTGGTGCAATTTTGGACGGTGGATTTGATAGTGATGGCTGTTAAATTTAATTTCTTATATATATATATATACATACACACAAACATGAAGACTTAATCAGGCTCCTAGCTGCCTTGTTTGGCGTATATCCATAGGGCTTAACTCAGTTAATCCAACGAAATTGAAGATTGATGTTCATATTATCTTATAGGGTCAAACTTGTCCTTTCCACTCTTATCGTGCTCACTTCTGTCATGACTATGAAGATTGATATTCATATTATCTTATAGAAAAATACTTTTTGTCACGTAATGATGTTCTAGTAGTATCTATAATCTGTGTCGTTTAGCTACTGATGAGTCAATTAAGCAGAATAATCAGAGGGCAAATTACCTAAATAATATTGACATTAGAAAATATTGGTTGTGTTTGGTGATGACATCTTGGCTTTGACAAAGTGACAAAATGATCTTTGGCTCATCTTTGATCTGCAATTCCTGAGACGACCGGCTTGTTATCACTTATCAGATCGTTTAATCTCCTTTTTTTTTCATAAGTTTATCTGATCTACTCCTTATTTATTGTCTCTCAGCTTTGATTTGTCCCTTTTTGACAGAAAACTACCCATTATCCCATAGATGTTTTGCACCCCATTTTATCCAAACCATATCATGATTACCAAAGCTGCTTCTATCGTTCAATGCATAAGGATTCACTAATCTCTTTCATATACTGTTAAGAAAATGTTCTCGGCTTTTTTATGTGCTAGTACGAGAAATCAAGGTTAATTTGTGGGGTATCTTTCTTTAACATGAAAAACAAGAACATTATTATTGTTAGTTTGCTTCCTAGCCATCTCTTATCCCTTTTATGAGTTTATCCCGAAAAAACAAAAAGGGATAGCAGGTAAAGAAAAATTGTTAAATAAGATATCATTATGATCGTGGGTAATTAAAATGTTGGATGCCTAGCATTCATTCATACATAGTTGGTCGTAACGATCAAGCTTTACTGGTCTTGTTAAATTCCTCTCGTTTCGGTTATCCAACCTTAAATGCCTCTAAATAAAGGGTTAAAGTGCATCTTGCACACTGAACTATTTTTTTAGGTGCATCTAATGTTCTAAAGTATTTTATGGTGTACAAAACACTCTGAAGTATTTTTTCAAAGGTGTCCATCATTCTAAAATATTTTTTTGTACAATTTTGCTTTTAACAATTTAGATAATTTAGGGTATTGAATACACTTAAAAAATATTTTAGAGTATTGGACGTACCAAAAAATAGTTTATAGTAATGGACGCTCCTAAAAAAATACTTAAGATTACTAAGTGCATCATAAAAAATACTTAAGGGTGCTGAGTGTATTACAAAATATTTCAGGGCACTAAATACATATGAAAAAATACTTCATGGAGTTAGATGCACCATAACTCCACAAGAAATGAAGAAATATACTAGAGCTAAGGGGAAACATTACTTGAATCAAGTATAATATGCAGCTGAAATTGTATAAGGAAAATCATCACAACTTTTGATCATTCATGGATACCATATAAATAATTAACTTCACAAAAAGAGAAATTTTCAAAACACAGATTTTTTTTTTTTTTTTGGTGAATAAATAAATGTAAGTTAGACACTTAGACTATAAGAAATTCTCCAAGGTGAACAGAAAATTCTTGATCCTCCGGAAAACTCGCAAGCAACGAAAAGATTTTCTTTTTAATTATCTCCGCTCCAGTTCAACTCGCATGCAAAGAAAAGATAGGTCCTCATAGGCCCTCACTACAACTCTCTATTGTCTGTTTTGCTATATAGAGGCATTAGTTAGTTGGCTCTCAGATGGACCTCTCTGGAGTGTAGCCCCAGATCCATCATCTAGAGGCTAGAGGCTTTCTTGAATTGGTGGCACATGTACAAGGATAATGAGATAATCACGTTGTGAGGCTATGTAACTTGTGAAGCTCGTGCTTAAAGATGAAAATTCAGGCATGTTCTTAGAGTACGGATATTTTGTTGACCTTTTGTAATCTTTCCTTGCAGTCAGACTTATCCGTTTGAATCCCCAGCAGTGGTTATCCTCATGAAGGTTTGCACATGCCCATGATCTAGCTGTAAAGTCTGACTTTCCTTTCCTTGTACTGAAACTGCGAGTGAACTCGTGTGGCCTCGTACATCCCTTTGAAAAATGAGGCTCCAAAATTCAAAATTCACTGTTCTAGAAAAGTAGTTTGTTCTCAGATGGAACTCTCAGACCTATCCAAATACTACCCTCAGCAAGTTCTGTTGTTCTAATAGCAGTTCGGTGGTGATTTTTATGGATCACCAAAATGGAAAGCTAGGGCATCACCAATGAATTTCATTGCCAAGCAGTGTTGAATAGCTTGGCATACTCATATCCCTATCATTTAAGGGTTTGTTTGAAACCTTCAAAAACACATTTTCAATAGTGATTTATAATGTACAAGGTAAATATATATGAAGAATTTTGTCTCAGCTTATGTGGACATGTTTATGATAAGCAGCTCCAAATAAACACTAAGTTAATCTTCAAGATAGCTACTCCAAACACTCAATGATCTATCAGATACAGCAATTGCCTAAGTATATTACCTAGTCAGGTTCAAATGTCCTTTGTTCCATTTGCCCAACATTCCGAGCTTTTGTGCAGAAATTAAGCAGAGAATTTAAAGCGGTTAACATCCTTTGGTATTGATGTCTTATTTCCTCCAACAATGGAGATGGAAGTCTGTTCTCCAATCTCAAATTTCAGATTAAGACGCTAAATAAATAGTAAGTTTATATGAATCATTCAAGCCAAACCCTTAGATAAACTTCAATGGACAAGCAGGAAAGATCATTGTCATTTCGTAATTAAATGGAATAAGTGATGGAAACAAATTATAAAAGTAGCCATAGAGCAACAAGCCAAGACGTTTGGAAATGCAATCCATAAGAGATTAGTTTTTGTGCGTACAATTTATAAGACATACAGTAGTAGCGTCTACAATCTAATGCTCCACTTTAGGGGCAGAACTAAAAGAAAGAAAATCATGGGGAAAATTTTTGCACGCACAATCTACTAAGCATACCCCATTCTCTTCTGCTCTACCATTCTTTACAACTTATTCGGTATCTGAAGGTATGTAATGTGGAGGATCAATATCCATAGGTAGTTGTTGAGGCGGTTCAGGATCTGTACGAGGTGTTTGTGAAGAAGTAGCAGCAGGTTCCTCTCTCATCAAATTCTGCAACCCGGGTCTCAATTCAGTGTTACAGAATTGATCATATTCTGCTTTATCCCCTGCTTTTTTCTTCACCTCCAACACCACCAAAGAAGGTGTTAGTTCAAAGATCTCAGCAGCAATTGTCAATGGCCCCTTTACGCCTTCTTTTGATCCCTCCAAGCTTACTCTGCAATCTTTCTTCCTCACAGTGAAGCTGACCACTCTCGCAATTTCCTCCAATTTTGATATGATCTTTGACACTGGTGCACCAGACACAAACCTGGCCTCATCCCCCTTCTCCTCAAACAACCCAGAAAGATCAAAACCAGGAGAAAATGATATTATGTCAAATGCATTCAAGCTCGCTGGTCTTGGAAGTGAAGCGTTTCTTCTTCTAGTCTCTACCTCGGAATCAGATTCTGATACTGAGTAGTCTGACATTGATTCTATATCATCAAACTTGTCCATCTTATCATCAATGTTACAGAGTTTATCATCCTCCACATAGAACTTTATCTGTTTGAACCCTTTTTTGAACCACCGGTTCTCCATGATCTCCGGGATGGAAATTCGGGTTTGCGGGTTTGTATCAAGAAGACGAGTCACAAGCCGAGTGAGATCGGGTGTGAACCACTTGGGACATCTGAACTCACCCCGGTAAATCTTCTTGTACATTGCCATGATATTCTGGTCATGGAAGGGCAAGTAACCAGCCATCAAAACAAACAGAACAACCCCACAAGCCCAAACATCAACTTTTGCCCCATCATAACCTTTTCTAGCCAATACCTCAGGGGCAACATAAGATGGAGTCCCACAAAATGTATGAAACAACCCATCTTGCCGAATTTGATCAGATACAGCACTCAATCCAAAATCAGACACCTTGAGATCCCCATTTTCGTCGAGCAATAAGTTTTCAGGCTTGAGATCCCTGTGAAATACCCCTCTCGCGTGGCAGAAACTAACGGCGGAGATCAATTGCTGAAAGTACTTCCTGGCACTTTCCTCTTTCAATCGACCTTTAGCGACTTTATTGAATAGCTCACCCCCACGAACGTATTCCATCACGAAATAGATTTTGGCCTTGGTGGCCATGACCTCGAAGAGCTGAACGATGTTAGGGTGTCGGACTCGCCGGAGGATTGAGATCTCGCGCTTGATGTGAGCGACGAGGCCGCTCTTGAGGATTTTCTCCTTGTCAATGACCTTGATGGCGACACCATCGCCGGATTTTACATTGCGGGCATGGTAGACCTTGGCGAAGGTGCCATGGCCGAGAAGCTTGCCGACCTCGAATCGACCCAACAAGAGGGTATTACCGCCGACCTTCTTGTTGGCGCCGCTGGCGGAGGGTTTGTTGGAAGCGGAGTCGGCCATTGACGGCCAAGGAATCTGGAAGTTGGAATGTTTTGATCAGAGAGAAAAAGGAGACAAGTGAATGAAGGTGTTTTCTAGTGATAGGCCTGCAAGATGGGAAGCTCTTTTGTTATGGAAGATGGGGTGTGTGGTTTTTATTTGTGGAGGGCCTTTTTCGGGGTCAACAAAGAAGGAAACATTTGGCCTTAGAGAGATAAGGGAAGAGATGCGTTTAGGAGAGGAATATACCGCCGTATTACTGCTTCCTTCTCTTTCTACTTTATTCAAATTTTGTGATTTATGATGGCTCATCATCGTTCTTCCTTGTTGGAGCTTTTTCTTTTTTTATAACAAGACAATTTCCTTAAGCTAGAATACCATTATAGCTATTGTTCCAACAAACTTCTTTAGCTTTAGCTAAGTTTTTTCTTTTGCTCAAATTTAGCTTTAGCTAAGTTGAATATTTCATTGATGGCAAACAACATAAATATTTTATTTACCCCCGATCCATCATGACTAAATATGATTGTTTTTATAGGACTAGATTATATTATAACTTTCCTAACTTTTTTACATATAAATATTTTTAATATTTAACAAAAAAAAACATAAAACTTTAAGTTTATACAATGATTTCCTACTATCAATTTATTCATTATTTTAATAAAATGCAGTGCAAAAAAACTGTTTTTTTGGTAGTTGTCCCTCCCAACACAAGTGTCTCTTTTAAAACTCAAATTCAAAATGCAAAGAGATCTAATAGGGTCTTATACCGCTAAATCAACTCTGCGTTGATACAAAGTGTTTTATTTACTCATGACTTAATTAAATTTTATACAAATATTTTTACATAATTCAAAATTTGATTTGAGTTATCCTGCCCAAAAAAAGTTTAAGAGGGGTGCATAGTCAATAACATATCATTCTGGGTTTGTTAAATATAAAAAATTAATAGAATAAGGATAATTTAATCAAACTTAAATGTTTGGAAGGGGTTTCGTGTCACAAGTTAAGAAATTGTTTTTAATGAATGACTCAAAACTTGAGAAAATCGTGTACAATTTAGTATGTATGTTAAAACATGCCATTTGTAAGAACCGACGGGTCTATATAATTTCATTCTTAATAAGAGAAAAACGGTTTGGGGTATAGGCTTTGAGATATAGTATGCATCTCTCTCTTTCAAATTACTACTCCTGTAATTTTATTTATAAGGTAAATAGAAGATTTTGTTAACCTTTGTTTGGTATAGCTTAAAAAGCATTTATTAGTGTTTTTTACATAAATCAGGATAAAATTCCTCTTATATACTTACCACGTATACCGTAAGTCATAATTAAAAAGCACTTATAAGCTAAGCTAAAATTAAGCTATCCCAAATAAGCACATGTCCTATTTATAAGTCACTCCACTACATTTTTATGTAAAAATACATTTTTATGTAAAAATACATTTTTACCCTTTATTTATTATTATGTAGGTTTTGCTTTAATGAGATATTATTATTAAATTTTAATGTAAATTTAGCAACAATTAGAGCTCGTTTGGTTTAACCACATTGCATACATACAATGGTAATCATGATTACATTACCAAGATAAGAGTGTTTGATTACTCTTTAGTATAGTAATAGAGTTCATAATGGTAATGATAATTACCAAAAAATTAATAATCCTCATTCATATCTCTCTCCTTATAAATACATATTACCACCCCATTGCATGATTGAAAAAAGTCCAATTTACCTTTTAGTTTCATTTGTCTTTGTTTCAATTGTCTTATTTCACCTATCACACCATACCACAGCCGCCGCCGCCGCCACTACCTCCTCTTCCTCCACTACCATCACTGACACCCGCTGCTACCACCTCACTCCACTGTTGTCATCTCCACTATTGTGGCAACTGCTACTATCTCCTCCTCCACCACCGCCGTTGTAACCTCCACCATTGCCATTGCCACCACATCTACCTCCTCCTCTGCTGTCATCATCCTACTATTGTCGTCGCCACCACTACCTCCTCCTAATCCACCGCCATCATCACCACCCCCACCGTAGCCACTATCTCCTCCTCCATCGTCGCCGCTGCCACCCCCTATCGCCACCACCTCCACCGTTGCTATCTTCGCCACTACTACCTCCTCCACCACCATTGTAGCTGTCACCGTCACCGCCACATCACCATTACTGTCTCCTCCACCACCACAACCATTGACATCAAATGATCCTTGGTGACATAGCATGACGGTTATTATGAGGCAACGCAATGACTCTTAACTATTTTTTCAACAAAGATTATATTAAAGATAAAATAGATTTTATGTGATATATTAATTTTAAATAATTATTTAAAAAATAACTCATTGCACTTTGCTTAAAAAGCAAACCAAACACTGGCCCTATAATTAACATTGCATGCATTATCATTGCATCGCATTATACTGTATTGCAAAATGTAATGAAATCGAAACAAATAGGGCCTAAAGGTTTTTTTTTCCGCCTGCTTGAAACATGATGGCATTGACATTAACTTTCAAATAGGACCAGGAATATGTATTAAACGTGCATATATTGAAAACTAATAAATTTGTCTTATTTACCCGCATAATTTAGGTGATTCAATTCATGATTCAAATCTCCGACACCCAAAGTTAAAATCTTTGCATATATTTCCACGAGAAAATGAAGAAGCTCAAGCTTGACTTGAAATGTGTGGAGTGGTGGATGATCCGACTAGTGGTGGTAATACGGGCTGGCCCGCAACCCACGCGGGCCGCTGCCTGAGATGGGGCGGACTGGCAGGCTGCCATTTTTTTTAAAAAAATATCTTTTTTTTTTAAAAAATTTTTACTCTTTTTATCTTTCACCCTCTTATATCACACTTCTTTTATTTTATATATTTGTGTTATGAAATCAATTTCATTCTTACTTTCCTTTTTTTCAATCTATTCACATCACAAAACTATATAAACACATCTCTTTTAAATTTAATAATAGTAGAATAAATAAATATAATATAAAAATAAGTGTCAAATAAAAAATATAGGGAATTAATTAAACACATTATCAAAAAAAAGAAGATAAGAGAGAAACTAAGTGTGTTTGAGACAAAACTTTAAAAAAAAAAAATTTATGTGGTATGGCCCGCATCAGCCTGCCGGCTAAACGGGCTGAGCCTGTTTAGCCTGTTTTTAAACGGGCCGCCATTTCGACAGTCCGAGCCCGTTTACTTCGGTCAGGCTGGCGGGCTCGGCCCGAATTACTGGCTCTAGATCCGACTTAGGTAAGGCGGAATTAACAAGTGGGGTCATCCTCTCCGCCAACCAACCTCCCCAAGGCCAATTTGATACTATTTTCTGTATTTTTCTTAAGAGCCTAAAATTTAAATGATATGCGTCTTTTTTATAAGTGTCTGACAAGAGTTGTTTGAGCATTTAATGAGTTTTTTTTTCATTTTGTGCCCCCATTAATTATAGGTATTGCACTGATTAAAATATTGGTGATACTTATATTTACTCTATTTCACTCTTTTACTTACTCCTCATAAATAAGGACATACTTAAAAAAGAGGTTTATTTAAGATATACTTATTATTTTTAACTAATTTTAATCATTTTTTAAATCACGTAATTCGGTTATTGAGTTACTCCCTCCGATCCTATTTATAAGCAACTTTCTCTTTCATAGGATTGGTCTCTTTTATAAGTAAATTTCATTTATTGTTTGAAAATGTAAGCTTCTTTTTCCTAATTTACCTTTATTAAATACTCATTATCTCTCATATTTTTTATCTATTTTCTCTCCTACACTATTTTCATAAATAGGGGTATATATAGAAAAAAATATGATATTTTTGACACATATATTACTTTTAACTATCAATTCATTTTACGTAATCAAAAAAAAAAATACTTATAAATAGAATCAGATGAAAGAAATATCAGCGGAGGAGTCCAAGTTTTGGCCAATTAATGTATACCTTTCTAGTTTAGTAATGTCACATGTGATGAAATAATTCGATATTAGGAAGTTGATGGCATTGAATCGGGAGCTCACGGCCTGAAATTACAAGAGGGCTTTGGTGGGGCTTGTTCTCTGGGGAATCTTGTATGGCCATTGGTGGTTCTAATCCAATGTACGAGTAAGAATATTACAAAATATTATAGGATAAGTGTTCGTTTGGAATAGTTTATTTTTAGGCAATAAGTGCTTATAAATCGTGATTCACAATATACGAGGTAAGTATGTGAGAGGAGTTTTATCTCGACTTGCGTAATAAGCACTTATATTCAAAAAATAAGTGTTTCCAAACATACACTAAAACAACTAAGCAAATTTGACCTTCTACGTTACCTGTAGCATAAAATTCTTTTGAAAAAATTTCTAAGATGCTTTCAAGCAATGTATGCTATTAATAAAAAAAATTCAGTCAATGACGTCAAGAAATACATTATTTTCATGATTATCTTCATTTAATATCGTATCTTATATGAAAAAAGATGAGAATGACTGATTATTATTACTCATTAAAAATACTTTAAAAAATTATTAATTACAATTTAAAAACACAATAATACTTTATATTTTTAAACATGTGTATTAGTTCACAGAAAAATACTACTAGAAAAATACTACATGCAATTATTATAAGGCTCTTTCCAAAAGAATTTTATGGTATTTATTGTAAGTCACTAGGTGAGGTATTGATTACATTATTGTAAGTTTGTTCCTATTTAAAATCTAATTAATTATAATTATTATAATTTTTTGATATAATTCATAGTATGAAATACGAATAAATTCAGAACTTTTGGGGAGAATTGCTATGAGATTCCAAGGTAGATATTTAATTACTAAAAGTCTCAATGACAAGTGAGTAACATAAACATGCTATCATTTTCTATGTCAAAACTTATTATTACATACTCTTCAGCTGTTATCAAAGTTTTGGATGATTAAATCCGTTCATTAGGAGCTGGGACCTTATTGCAATATTTCCACAATTTTTTTTTTTGTTTTTAAATAAAGTTGTTGATGACTTAATTGTCTATGGTTTGTTTTGATGATTCGGTTAGATGTATCTTATAATAAGGATAACAGAGAGCACTTCTTTTTAATCAAAGAGGCAAACACTAATGGTGTAAAATTATAAACGAAACTAAACATGTGATCTCTCACTTACACAGAGATTTCTCATGTCATTAGATGACAATGTGCCATTGGTAGAGGGAGCACTTCTCTCTCTGTTTTTTTAAAAAAAAAAAAAAAAAAACCAAAGTCCATTAGCTTATAAGAGGACAAAAAGTACAAATCCTAGCTACCGTTGCTTCCTTCATTGACTTCCATCTACTAGCTTAAAGAGCTGGAGGGTGATCAGTTATGCAAAAATTGCGCTTAAGCTTTTAAGACCACGATAAAGTTTAGCAAAATAATCAATAGCCGTGTTTTCTTCTCCATGGTCAAATAAAGTTGTCTGTCCCTATCAAGAAGAGATCTGGCTTCTTATACCACATCTCTAAAAGGGTGAGAGTTGCCACAGCTTCTTGTGATAAATGAGCTAATAGCTTCTATTAATATAGTGTTGGTTTAACGGTATAAGACCTGTTAAATACTTCTAAATCTTGAATTCAAATTCTAAAAGAAACTGTTGTGTTAGAAGAGAATATTGATGATAATATATTTAAAAAAAAGAGCTAATAGCTTTTATACAACCAGAAACAAAATAATTTTTCAAACATCCTTGGACCAACGGAGGGAGTAGTTACGGAGATATGGAGCCTTAAGATGGGTTTTGGAACCATTAAAATAAGTGTTTTTTGTGTTTTATTTTATGAGGTCAAAATTTTCTCATATAAATATCACAGATCACTTAATATAAGGCGACTCAAGCAATCACGTTAAAAAGGGAAAGTGAAAGAAACAACGTGTACTCGAATTGTTTGACAAAAGAAGTTACGTCATGTATATGAGTTTTGATAGCGTGGCAGCCCCGTGGTTGCACGAGACTTGAGGACAAACAATACAAGGCCGGAAATCTAAAGATCTTGGCATATTCGACAACGAAGAAATTTGTAGAATCTCGAAAGTCCTAAATAACGGCTATTTTGGATTTCCTGCTTTCCAGGACAAACCCGAAACGACAAGAACAAGCCTGAGGCTCATGCACGCATCACCACGAGTGGTCCACGTGTACCACACTCTGCTGACGTGTAATCGTCTCCCGCATGAAGTCGGTTTTAATTAATTTTAATTAATATTCCTAATTGTCATCCGCTGCACCGCCACCGTTGATCTTGTCACGATGCAATATTACAAGTGTCATCACACGGTTTCGTAGCTGGAACTCCCAATATGTTTATAACGCGGCTCAGAGTGAGAAGGCCGCCAGCTCCGGCCCCTGCGGTTCAACGCAAAGCAGGAGGAAGTCGCCTTGATGGTCGGTCATGATTCTTTTAATCACACGCTTGCGTTCCTGAACACGGAGGGGATCAGATGAGGCTATGGTATTGTTCCAAGATTTTCATTTTTAAGTCCTATCATTACCACCTACTTTTTTTTAACTTTTAAATAAGACTTTTCACATTATATATGTATATATGTATTTAGAACTTGACTGTGAAAATCATCAGGTGTTTTTAAACAGTATTCACAAGCACCCTATTCTGCCTTTTCCTCCTTAAAGATGATGACTTTTTTATTTTATTTAATTAACAGAATGATGATATGTTTTAATGGGGGATGCCAGTTGCAGAAATCCAGCTTATTATTATGTTTGGAGAGGGAAATGAAAGCTCATTGGATCTCTGTCGACCCGCTGAGTTGGAAGCCTTTAAGTATATCGTTTATTTCTTTTTTAAATGCTAGTGGTGATAAATTGTAAAGAGGCCACATACAAATTACACTTGTCTGGGGGTAGCACGGACCAAGGAGAGTGAATTTGCATCTAAAATATTTTTTCAAGTGTATTAAACATCCTAAAATATTTTATGATGTATTTAATATTATGAAGTATTTTTTAGGCGTGTCCACATCCAACACACTAAAATATTTTTTATGCGTTGGTGCTCACGACATACGTGGCTGAACACAAGTTAAAAAAAATGCTTCAGATACTGGATCCACCAAAAAATATTTTAAGATGCAAAATGCACCTACAAAAATACTTCAAAGTGATTGATGCACCTAGAAATGTACTCCCTCCAGTCCATAATATAAAATATATTTGTAGAATTGATGTTGATCCTAAATATAAGATATAGTTAATATATTTGTCGATTTTTTTCTAATTTATACATATGAATGCTCCTTCAACAATAATCAAATAGGAGAGGGAATGAGGGAATTAAAAAAGACGATTATGGTGCGTTAGAAAAAACATGTAATATTAACTAACTTCCTCAATTTAATCAAATTAGGTAAATATATATTATATTAATGACCAAGGGAGTACTTAAGATGTTGGATGCACTTAGAAAAATAGTTCAGCATGTGAATCTACCTTAACCCTATTACTACATTCAATCCTAAATATAAGATTAAATTAATTTTTTTGGAGAAATTAAGGAAGCTAATTAAGTTACTTTAAAATATTTATACTCTTTGCTTTTCTCCAAACTAATTTGACTGACTCATAAACTGATATATAATCTAATAACTTACAACATATGATATGATTAACTAACTTATTTATCTTCTTTAACATCTCCAAAAAAATCAATTGGGTCTTATATTTAATACCAAGGGAGTATTTATTTATGATGTGCCATCGGATTCGTGTTGAACCAAGCTGCATTATTTTCTCTCTTGCATGTGCAAGCATGCAATCAGTGTTTTCAAACTCGGATCGAACAGGCCGGTCCGACCATGAAATTGTCGGATCGGTGGTCCGATTGGTCCAGTTTGATTACTAACCCTAGTTCTACCGGGTTTCATGCGGTTTGATCGATTTTCTCACGGTTTGACCGGTTTTTTTTTTTTAACTTTTTTAATATTTTATTCAAATTTTCATATAAATAATTCTAAAATTTTCCCTTTCTCACCATTCTAGCCCCAGTTTAGCTCCGGTTTGACTCTGATCTGATTCACTAACCCTTGACTCAATATCCCGACTGGTTCCAAACAGGCACTTAAAAAACTATGTAGAGAATTGATCTTGGTCCTAAATATAAGACATAATATTCATATTTGTCAATATTTTTCTAATATATCTCTATTAATGCTCCCTTAATAATAATAAAGGAAGAGACGGAATAAGAGAATTATCGAAGATGAGTTGGGTATTTTAGAAAATACATGTCATAATAACTAACTAAAATTTTTTTAAATATAATTAAATTAGATAAATATGTCTTATATTAAAAATTAAAAGACAAATCCTAGAATGGGGAAATGTGGAGTACCTATGTCCGACATCATGGGAAAATGATGACACTAGTGGAAAAAATCACTTTTAAGATTGGTTAAAAATGACATTTTAAACCGGTTCTAGATGCTATCTTAAAACAGCCAAATTTAAAAATTTATTACTTCTTAGACTGATTAAAAAATCGGTCTTAAACAAAAATTTTAAGACAATTATTCATATAATCGGTATATCAAAAAAACCAATCTAAAAATAACTCTTTAGTAGGACAATAGAAAACATCACGTACACAAACAGAGTCGGGGAGATCAGATTCAGGATCTGCGTTGCTGCTTGTGTGTCCTTATTCTAGTCAAAGTTTGTGGATCCTTTATTTTGTCATTTCCTATGGCTCTCGTGCTCTTGTAAAATAATGTGCCCGTTTATTTCAGCGATTCGATTGTTTATAAGTTGCTTTTTAATAGTGATTTACGGTATACGAAGTAAGTATGTGAGAGGGGTTGTGTCTCGATTTACGTAAAAAGCAACTTATAAGCAATCGTAACGCCCAAACAAACAGGCACTGTCTGTGATGGGTATCATTTATTTTTGAATAATAAATCTTTATTATGTAAGTTAAAATAAAATTTCTCTCATATATTTATCTCCTATATCATGAATCATAATTTATATATATTTATTATCTAAAAATAAATTATTCCAAACGAATACAACCCTGACCCAGACATATGTCCTTGGCTAGGTAACAGAGGATTACGGTACTTATTATATTTAGTAAATTAAATAAATTGAAGGGCAGATCAACCTAGGACTTGGGGATTCAGTTTGTCATTCAAATTTAATTCATGATGAGGTTGATGACTAGACCTACATCATAGATTCACATTTAATTTTTTTTTTTATAATTTTAAACATAGGCGCCATTTGTATCAAATATATTAACATTTTTTCATAATTCACTTAGACTGGATTATATTCAGGCATTGTCGGATTGAACATTTTCTACATTCACACATTCAAACTTGAAACTTCATACTTAAAATTCATTCCACTATACTGCCGCCGATTGCTATTCCTGGATATTTAAATTTGATCCAGCAGTGCAATATATTAGATATTGTATAAAATTAAAACATTTAAATTTAAATCGGTAAAATTATATTTAAAAGAAAAAATGACAAAAAAATAACAATTAAACTCTAAAATTCTCTATCAATAATTTCCTACTAAAATGAGTTGTTATTCTTAATGTGTGTTCGGATAGGATTCTGAAAAGTGATTATTTGACAAAACCTAGGTTTTATAAAAAAATAGCCGAGCACTCACAAAAAACTCACAATCTCATTTTTACCTCGAAACCAAAGTTTCAGCTCAAAACCTTGGTTTCCCTAGAATCTATTGCGATCTGCTTTTTCTGAAAATTGTGATAGTTGGGGGGTAATTATTGCAGCACTGTGCTTTTTCTCTTTCCCTTTTCCGTGTCCGTCTTCTCTTTCTTCTTCATTCTCATCTTCCCTTTCTTCCTCTTTTGGCCGTCTTTCCTTTCGTTTTCCCTATCCCTTTCCTGTCGCCAATCCCATTCACCAGTAGATACAATCCCCTCTTCCCCTACTCATTCCTATTCTCTTCCAGACCAGAAATAGATTGCTTCATTTTGGCCGATTGTTAAGCGTCGCTTCGAGGTTTTCGTTGTCCTCTTTGTCGAGTTCATTTCTCGGCTTCCCGTTACTTGCAGTGGAGGCGGCGTAGCGAAAACTACGGCTTTTGTCAGCAAGCTGGTCAATGGTGGAGGTTAATCGGTGAACGGCCCGGTGGCTACTCCTCTGTCCTGTGAGCATTTATTTGCTTTTAAAGGAAAATCTTGGCTGTCTCTGGACAAGCTTATCTCTCTCTTCTCTTCCCCATCTCAGAAGGTGTGTTGTTGCAGATTGGAAATGGCAATCGATGGTGCTCTGGTGTTGTTGGCCGAAAGGGAAAGAGTCTCTGGCTGGTGTATTTCTCTTTGCCCTGGTGTTCTTTGCATATGTGTGTCATTTTTATGTTGTATTTCTCTTTATGTTGTATTTTCGTTTAGTGCTCTAGTGTTCTCATGTATTTCTTTGCGTATCGCTCTGCATTATGTGGTTCTGGTGTTGTGGTTCTAGTGCTTATGTTGATCCTAGATGATTTGTGGTTCGTGTGTATCTTTATGTTGATCCTAGATGATTTGTGGTCCTTTGTTATGGTGCTATATTTGATTCACAAATCCTAGATGATTTGTGGTACTTGTGTATCACTTTTATATTGTATTTTCGTTTGGTGCTCTGGTTTATTTAGAAGATAAACACATTGTAATACATGTGAATCAAACTTGAATGATGAATGGTATTCCTATTTATTCTTTACCATGAAAGTGAGCTGCTTCTGAGAGATTGGGCAGGAGTGGTAAACAAAAAAAAAAACAAAACAGAATTTAAAGATACGGACACACTTGCAAAAATAAAAAATATTCACAAGAATTTAATGAAGAATAATATAGTGGGTTTGACCGAAAATAACCCGGGTAATGAAAGGAGATGAAAAATAATATAGTGTATGCCTTCAGTATGTATGTTTGATCTATTTTTGTAATTTACTACATAATTAACTAATGTTATAATTTTAAAATTTTTTGACAAATTTATTTCATTTTTGTATTTATTATGCAATTTAATGTTAAATAATACTTAAAATATAATTTTATCCTTTATATGTAATTATCACAAAAATTAATGTCCTTTTTAGTCATTTGACCATGAAAAAAGCTATTCTGATCAAAATATCCAAACACTCTCATGTATTTTCCACTTTTTCTCCAGAAGCTATTCTCCAAAAGCTAATCCGAACACACCCTTATTGGATTAGCTTTTGGAGAATAGCTTTTACGATTTACGAGGTAAGTATGTAAGAGAAGTTTTGTATCGATTTACGGAAAAAGATTTTTAAAACCGCGGATTGAGATTTATCCAAATACACACTTATAGCTAATAGCTATGTTCTTGTAGGCAACATTTTCAAACTTCGGCTCAGGTTATATATATATATATATATATATATATATATATTTGGTCTTTTTCCATCTTAATGTAATGCAATCAAATGATACTCATTACCCGGACTGATGATAGTTATGAGAAGGTCGGCCCAAGTGGATGAAAGCCCAAATCAGGACCTATGCAAAGCAAACGGCTTACAGGGTGACATAATCATTTCTAGATGAGCTTGGTAGTTACTACTTCTCTGGTAAAAAAAAAAAACAAAAGAGTTACTACTTCCACTTTGTGGCCCACTTGTGTGATAAAACACACCAACGTTTCCATGAATCATACTGGTGTGTGTTAGAAACTCAAATATAATAGAATTATGGAATCACAATAATGAAATTTTTATTATAAAAAAACATTAATTACATATTAATGTCACTAATTAGAGGATATTAATGTCCTGAGAAAATTATTATTTTTTATATTCATCACTCAAACGCAGTAATAATTCATTACCAACAGCCAAAAAGAAAAAAACTACTGTATTACTTGGCAACTTTTAATTCCCATTACAATATAAATATACTACATTGAGAGTACAGAGCTTATAGACATCCAACATGCTTGAACAAAATTCAGCCGATATGTTCCAAACTTGAAACTTAAAGAGCAAAGACACTATTAGAATTTTGAAAATCAAAATGAGTGAACAATATAATGGATGCTGGATCTATATAACCAATCCACTAATCCCTCTTCACTCCCTAAATTTTTGCTGAGGAGGAAGCTCAGGGGTTACGTGATTATTAATTCATAGGCGTTACTACATGCCACAAATAAATGAGTGTAAATCCTTGTGGCTCATTATAGGGCTTTCAATTAGCTTTGTTTGTCCATTACAACCTTAGTCCCCTTCTCTTTTTCTTGGACATCACATTCGACTTTGTTCCATCATCAACATCCCATGAATCGATCAGTCCCACCTTTGAGACACATCGACAGATTTTTATGGAGCCAGCACGCACAAAATCACATGGCTTCTACTGTTTGGCCTAACAGTGGATCAGGATCAAGTTTCGTTGATGGGTTTGTATTACCAAATGAGGAAGCTTTGAACTGGACACACACTCAAGTCCCACCATTGTGCTTCAGAAACAGAGTTCTGGGGAAGCATCATGATGGTGGTGGTGATACTGTGGGAAGGAGAATTAATAAGAAAGGGTCTCGTGTGTCTTTGATCAAAGGACAGTGGACTGATGAAGAAGACAGGTACCTAGAACTATTTAAGGACGTGACTTGTCATATCTGTATTTTAGTTTTTGTTTTAGTTGTATGTGTGTTGTTTTCTTGTACATTAATATCTGTAAACTACTCAGATGACTGTGGATTGGTGAACAGGAAATTAGTGAGATTGGTGAATCAATATGGTGTGAAGAAATGGGCTCAAATAGCTGAGAAATTGGATGGAAGAGCGGGCAAGCAGTGTAGAGAGAGATGGCATAATCATTTGCGCCCTGATATCAAGGTTTCTTCTTCCTCATTACTTGTCTCTGTGATCAAAGTTTTCATGTTAGATTGCACATTCCCTCGACTTTGATTCTACTCCTTAGTACAACTTTAAATAAGGTTGCTCAACCACTTTAGCGTCTCGATATTTATTATAAGTTTCACCTTGAATAACTTATTTAGAGTGTGTTTGGAATCGCATTTTGTCATTTTTAACTATGTATGAAAATGTAGTTTACAATGATAAATCATTTTTATTAAGTATAAAACTTTTTGTTTGAACTTTGAACAGAATCTATAGAAGACTTTTTCAACCAGGTACTATGTAAACTATGACTATAACCAAAAGATTGGCAAATCTTTCTAAGATTAACTCCTTGGTTTTGTTTCCCGCCAAAAAATTTTTACCTTTCCGTAATTACAGAGCATCTAGATATAGATATACCAAGGATTCACCTTAAATTGGTATGATCTGCAAATCTTAACCTGAATTTTGTTCGGTTTAATTATTGCTGAAAAGTCAACTTAAGAACTAAAATAATGGCGGGTTTACTTTTACATTTCCTCCATCAACACCATTCGCGCCATCTCTATTTATGTACATAGCTTGTTAGATCTTGATTCCTCTCGAATTTCTGAATGTAAAAAGGCTGAACTGCTGCATGATGTCAGGTGAATTTCTGAATGTTCTATAAATGTTTCGTTATAGAGAAAATTAAAACATATATATTATTAGTCAACAATCTTGTTCATGGTTCATGTGGTTTCAGAAAGAGAGTTGGAGTGAAGAAGAAGAGAGGATACTGGTGGAAACACATGCCAAGGTTGGGAATCGTTGGGCAGAAATAGCAAAGAGCATTCCAGGAAGAACAGAGAACGCAATCAAGAACCATTGGAATGCCACTAAAAGAAGACAGAATTCAAAGAGAAAGAAGAAAATCACACACACAAATCACAAAAGGACACGTCCCTCTATACTTGAAGACTACATCAGAAGCAAGACCCTGCTAATAAATAACACAGCCCAAAAGAACAACATTGCAGAAAACCAATCTGAACCCTCTTCTGAATCAGCTCTTGTTAACGCCAACTCTGTAATAGCTGAACCATATGATGAGGAATTGCTCTTCTTGCAAGGATTTTTTGCCGACAATCTGAATCAGACACAGTATCTTTCTGCTGCTGATGCTGAACACTCTGAGAACTCTGCAACTTGCTTCTCGTTGGACTTTTGTGAAACAGATGGTGAACATCATTTTATGACTGACGTGACTGCCACAGGGCCTGGATTTGTGTATTCCGTTTCAAACCCAGATAACAAAACAAGCTTCTATGAGAATCTCCTCACTGAGGAGGCTGCAACTCCCATTAAACACTCCCAATCTGATCTTTATCTCTCTCACTTGCTCAACGGACCACCCTCCAATTCATCACTTTTATGTGGGTATGGAAATCATCCAAACCTGAACATGAATTACAATAGTTCAGAACGTAAGCGAGAGATGGATTTGATGGAATTGGTTTCTTCGAAGTTCTCTCCAAGCACCAACAGTCGCGTTTGAGTTCGAGCTGGAGTTTCAGTTTCAGTCTATTTTTCTTTAGGTTGGTATTATTATTATTACTACTACTTCCTCGGTTAATGAAACTCCCCAGATGCTTTTTGACCACGAGTTTATGTCATTTTCACTGGCCTCGTTGGATTTAAAAACAATAAAAAAAACAGGAATGTTGTTTGAATCAAACAGTGATACATTGAATCACTAGTGGAGGGCCACATGAAGGTTGTAAGCGTGCGATGGTGACAGTTATATAATAATCCCCAGATCTGAGTGTCTGGGTTTGATATTGCAAATGCAAAGTTCGAGGTGTCAATGAAAATGGAATTTTGGGGTTTGGAAGCTAATGGATTAGGTGATACCAGCCACTTCACACATAGTATAATTTTATAATCACAAACCTACATATAAGAGCAAGAGGGAGAAACGAGTGAGATAGCCTCTAGTACTTGGAATTAGTGGAGGAATCTTACTTGCCAACCTCCAAATCCATCTTCCCAATATATGAGCAGTTTTTTTTGAACCACTATACTCTACCCTCTGTGTCTATTCTTGTCCCGCTTGTCCCCATAAATTTGAAATTGATGTTACCTTTCTTTGGCGCTTGATTTGTCATTATGTGAAACAGGGGATGTGTTTGGCTGATCCATATATATAAAAACTAAATTACGAGTATAATTATAAGACCATTGAGATCAGAATTACTAGTTTCATTCTTTGAAACGTCCTATAACATGATAATCTTGACTAATGAAGACTTGAAAAGGTGGGGTGGAAAGACTAAGCATTATCAAGTCAAGATGGGCAGGCACATGATCTGTTGGCGTCAGAGAAATTAGACTCAAGCAAGGGAATGCCATAATTTTGTGAAAGACGTTGTTTGCACGCATTTTTCTTTCCTTATTTTTGTACTGATTCCCCAAATAAATACCGATCAGTCAATTTCCTTGTTTGCTTTTTCTCCCGTAGCAAGCCCAATCAATCAACGAGGACTAGTTAAATACCCATTTAAGCCCCTTCAAAAATATCAGTCTCGGAGAATCCATTATTGTGATTTTTTTTTTTTTTTATAATTATTGTCACTCTGTTACTGCTTGCGTGAAATTATGAGATGAAAGCTTAACTATTTTTTGAAGGCAAAGATGCACGTGTTGAACTGTTGATGGCATCATTTGCCTCTGATTATTTTATGAATCTAATTTTCTAATTCTCGCTCGGCAGAGTTGCAGAGAAAGAACCTCAGTCAGAAAAATTAAATTATTGAGCCTCGAGCATTAAAAAAATTGAGTGTGAACTAAGGGAATAGGTTTTCCACCTTATATGACACTGACATTATTATAATCACATATCCAATTTGAACTCGGTGGGTGACTTTCTCCAAGTGAGTGGAAACAGCTAGAGCTACCTTGAAATAAATATATAGGCATAAATACAATTAGGTGAAGTTGTTCTTCCCCATTAAATTCCTTGTGAGAGTTAAAAAATATACTCTCTTATGTCTTAAGTATAAGATAGAGTTAGTTTTTTTTTTTTTGAGAAATTAACAAAGCTAAATAAATTACTTAATTATATTATATATTATATATTATATATCCTTAGATTATATTTTAGTTCATTAGTCAAACTATTTAGTTTTAAGAAAAAAAAAATATAAATATAAATATTTTAAAATAATTTAATTAATTTCCTTAATCTTTCTAAAAAAATCAGCTTTATCTTATATTTAATATTGGAGGGAGTATATTCTTTCTGGGCTGGTTTCTGCTTTGCATCATCTCCTCTAGAAAAGAGAAATGGAAATGTATGTCGGTGCTAGTTGTTTATGTAATAAATCCATATAACTTTAATCAAAGGAAATCAGACGTATGCTTGAGTAATGAAGCTCCTTTACCAGTAAGAGATAGCAAAAACTTTCGCAAAGAATCTGCCCATCCATGACAAAAACAAAGACGGGTTGTTCCTCATCAACATCAACAATAAAAACAATATGAAGTACCATCCAGCAAGTTCTGAGTCTCTGAGTCATTACTCAGGTCGGTATATCAATTCATACAGTCAATTAATTATTTTAGGGCCTTTTGACTCTATGACATTAGATATACTTTCTCTTTGGATTAGTAGTAGAAATTATTTTTCTAACATGATTTATAGTGTATAAAGTAAATATATATGAAGAGTTTTATTTTATCTTATATAAACATGTTTTCTCAATATTAATTCAAACAAACCCACAAGCCTTTCTTAAGCATGAGATTGTAAATTTAATCTTATCATAGGAGGGCCATGAGTTACTTCCCTTATGTGAACGATAGGAAAAAAAACATTCAACTAATTAAAATTAATATCAAGATAAAATAATCAATATAAAATTGGTTTAATGATATAAGGCTCTATTAGATCTATCTACACGAGACACTTGTGGTGGAAGTAACTTGTGAAATGATAATATAAAAAAACATCAAAGTAAAATATAAAAATTTAGGCTGTAAAATGTTTTACTTGATTTTTCAGGTATAGTGTAATTAAATAATATGAAGTTAATGGAAAATTAGAGCAGGTAGCCATATTTTGACAGGCTTGATGGCGTTTTGGTGCAATCTTATTAAAGAAGAAAATGGGAAAATCGCAATCAACGCATCAGCCAGCATATTGTCAGGTTTCTCAGTCAAACCCAGTCTCTGTATATCCAACCTCCATTAACTTCTCCTTCTCTCGCTCTCTCTTCTCCCTCCAACATGACGCCCTTGTTTCCCACTGTGACCTCCAAAAAACACCAGCACTAATAATAATAATAAAGTTCCTCTTCCTCTCCTGAACCTGCTCCATACTTTCTCTCAGAAACAGGGGCTATGGGAGCTAAGGTTATCATCAACTTCTATTTTTGTAGATTCTGGATTCTTCTTGCCTTGTTTGCCATCCTTGTGGATTCTTCCTGCAACGGTACCGACCATGACTTGGTCTCCAAGGCCTTTCAATCTGTCTCTGGCTTCAACATTTCCTGGTTCCATACGCAAGGTTCTAACTGTTCAAAAGCTTCTCCGATTATTACTTCAATACAGCTTTCTTCCAAGAATCTGAGTGGGGCTATCTCTTGGGCTTTTATCAGGAATATGTCCAACTTGCAGGTTCTTGATGTTTCTGGGAATTTCCTCCAAGGCCATGTACCTCGTTGGCTTTGGGCATCTCCCAGCTTATCAAAACTTGATCTTTCTAATAACAAATTTGGAGGCAGCATTGAGCTGCAATTCCCCACACGAAAAAACTCTTCGTTTTCATCGCTCCAAAGTCTCAATCTCTCACACAACAGGTTCACCAATCTCCTTCGACTTTCTGGGTTCTCAAACCTCAAAATTATCGACTTCTCGCATAACAATTTGAGTACTCTACCCCCTGAGTTCCAAAACCTCACCGGGCTACTCCATCTCGACCTCTCAAGCTGCAACATCAGAGCAAGCGTAAAACCCATTTCTGTTCTCAGCTCGCTGAATTACTTGGACTTGTCAAACAACGCCTTCCATGGTAGTTTCCCTTCTGATTTCCCTCCTCTGGAAAACCTCAAGTTCTTCAACATTTCTCACAACAACTTCACTTCACTGGTTCGCCTGGACAAGTACAAAAAATTTGGCAACTCAGTTTTCATTGACGCCGGAAAAGGCTTCGCTCAGAACAAATCTAATACCCCCAGTTTTGATCCTCCTTCCTCTCGTGCTTTTAAAGGCTCGACGCACCACCACAAACACAAAACTCTGGTTGTGGCGGTGTCCTCTGTTTCAGCATGTGTGGTGGTTCTGTTGAGTATATGGGTGTTTTGCATTTACAGAAAGAAGAGAATACTGGCCAAGAAAAGGAAATGGGCAATCTCAAAGCCGGTGCCTTTGGGAATAAAGTTGGACAAATCGGGGCCTTTCGCGTTCGAAACGGAGTCAGGAAGCTCGTGGGTGGCGGATTTGAAGGAGCCGTCGTCGGCGCCGGTGGTGATGTTCGAAAAGCCGTTGATGAACCTGAGCTTCGAGGACCTGATCGCTGCCACGTCGCACTTCGGCAAAGAGTCGCTGCTGGCGGAGGGAAGATGTGGGCCCGTGTACAGAGCCGTCGTAATCCCCGGCGACATCCACGTGGCGATCAAGGTGCTGGAGAATGCCAGAGCCGTCGATAGCGATGACGCAATCGCACTGTTCGCTGACCTGTCCAAGCTTAAACACCCAAATTTATTGCCGCCCTGCGGATACTGCATTGCAGGTAGTTGCCGTACTAAAATTTCTCAGATGTTGCAGCTTTCAAATTTGTTCGTATATTTTTCTCGTCAGAGTTCCTCGTGATGATTTTTTGACTTTCTCACATTAAATGCTCTTCTTCCGCCTTACTTCCTAATTATGCTAATTATAGGAGTGTTTACGAAACATTTGAAACTAATTTCAGAAACTATTTTTTATAAGTCGAGATAAAATTACATACTTATTTCATAAATCATAAAATTTATTCTTAAAAATTAGGTCAACCACAAATATACTTAGATGTCAAACTCGGTAACCCCTTGAGGAACCTATCTCACCTAAATCCTGCACTCGCAGTTTATTACGTATGGTTATAAATTATGGAGACTATTCAAAACGTTGCATTAGCCGTCTCATTTATTATAGCAATAATTCTGATAAGACCACCAAATTCAGTATGAATTGTCATTTTATGGTTTTCCATTGTGTTGGTTATATTTGTTGTTTTTCCATATCAAATGGTTGATCTAACACATTTCTTATTGAATAGAATTATAATTGTCAAATGTTGATATTTCTTTATGGAATTTTAGGTAGTGAGAAGCTGATTTTGTACGAGTTTATGTCGAACGGCGATTTGGGGAGGTGGCTATACGAGCTGCCAACGGGGCAAACCAACGTGGAGGATTGGACTGGGGACACGTGGGAGATTCAAAACGGATCCGGATCGCAGGTCTCCTGCCCGCCGGAGAAGATGAATTGGCTGACACGACACCGTATTTCCGTCGGGATTGCGCGTGGCCTAGCGTATCTTCACCACGCAGGGTCAAAGCCCGTCGTCCACGGCCACCTAGTGACTTCAAATATCTTACTCGCCGACGACTTGGAGCCCCGGATCGCCGATTTTGGGATCCAAAACATCGGGAAGGAGGAACAGAGCCTGAACTGCACCACAGAGACGGACGTTTACTGCTTCGGTGTGGTGTTGATGGAGCTGTTAACGGGGAAGCCCGGCGCGGCGGAGACGGTGGTTCGGGTGAGAAAGGCGGTGAGGGAAGGGCATGGGGAACGCGCGTTGGACGAGAGGCTGCGACTGAGCTGCGACTGGGAGAGCGAGATGCTTGAGAGCCTGCGCGTCGCGTACTTGTGTACGGCCGAGTCACCGGGCAAAAGACCCACCATGCAACAGGTCCTGGGTTTGCTCAAAGACATTCACCCACACGACCCGAGCTGACTCGCTCCCCAACTCGTTTATCTTTGTCGATATCCAACACAAGGAGTAATCACAAACCACGCTCTCTGGAAGCCTCTGGGGCTCCATCTCGTTAAAAGCAACTCATTCCTAATTCTTTGATTCTCGGGAGTTGTTTGCACGCGCAGTGGGTTGGAGTGGTGTTGGCTATTGAGTTTTCGGATCATTCCGAGTCCTCTGTATATTATAAAATATTGTTTCAAAAAGAAAAAGGGTGGGAAAAAGATGAAGAAAAAGGAGTGGGGTAGGAGGGGAAGCGAGGTTATGAAAATTCTCACAAACCAAAAGGAAGAGGGAATTTTCTTTTTTTCTTTTTTTTTTTTTGGGCTTTGAGGAGTATAAGACAGAGGAGGTTGCTTCATGGTTTAATATTGCGTTTCTCTTTCACTTTATTTCTTTGAGCTTTTTTTTTTTTTTTTAAATTGAGTGGTGAATTTGTTATTTTCACGTGGCAGGGAATATGCATCCTTTGCCTTTAGTCACAAAAAAGAAACAAAGATGAGGATGTGGAGAAGATAGATGGATACACCTAAGCTTTGGCCATATTTGCGGGTTTTGTTTGTTTGTTTGTTTTTATTTTTATGGACCCATATGGGACCATTTACATGCCTTGTGCTAGTACTGGTATCGCGGGTTTCGTATATGTTTTTGATCAATTTCTTCTCTCAGTTGCGATTTGTCAATAATGGAGGCTAAAATTTTGTTGTTTTATTGGTCAATGAGTCAACTATATACACTTTTTTTGAGCATTCTGACCTGAACAAGCTAACTTGGAATTGTTTTTCTCTGGATAGAAAAATGTGAATGGTGTAAGACGCCTGGAATTTGACCGGGGTGTCTCCAAACGCGGAAATTTCAATAAATTTTATATTATCGAATCATTGCAGGTGTTCCTATTTTAGTATTTTACTATATTTTAGGTGTACCTTTTGGATGAAATTAAGGGGAGTTTAATTTATATAGGACAGTCCCATAAGTTTTTTTTTTTTATTTTTTTGTAAACAACAAGCATAGGGCCTTTGGCCCTTTAACCCGGAATCCCTCCGGTATCCGGCGTCTTTTCTTAAGTCCTTGGCCTTCTAATACTAGACCAGGTTACCTGGGGCAACCGACTAATCTAGAGCAGGGGATAATTTTAGGCACACCCATGTAAGATGTTTTGCACCAAAGATGGGTTCTCCCTCCCAACAAGTGCTTCTCACAAGTCCCGTAAGTTGAACCGTGGAATATATTGCTCGGCTCTAGGAGTATTTTCCGCCTCTACGTCACTAATTTTTTTATTTATTTTTGTGTGTGTGTGTGTGTTCGCGTGGCTTTAAATATACCCACAAACCATGATAATCTTAGCGCCTAGTCATTCCCTATAAGTGGCATTCTTGGGTCCTAGATTGCGTTTGAGAATACTATGATATTCTAAATTCCATGAGGTTTGAGATGCATCCACGTTTTTTTTTTTGGGGGACTGAGAGATGCATACACGTTGAATTGCCATGATTCGTCTTCTCCACAATTTAAACTTTTTGTTTGACTCGGAAAGCTGTTAGAAGTTCTATTTATAATGATTATTTACATACGCAAATACAATTGTATAGAAATTATTAAATAATTAAATATACAATAATTACTAGCATAATATGGCGCGAGACGATTTAATCATTCCAGCCTTGGGAGTTAGAAACTTGGAAAATAGGCGTTTCGTTGTTTACTTAATTTAAGATATGTTTATCTAATTTAGTCGGACTAAAAAAAGTTAGTTAAATTGATTGATATCATATGTCTTTCTTAAAACATTTCCATCATATTCCCTAATTTTCTTAATCTTTCTCTTATTTGATTATCACTAGGGGAGTATTAATGGAGGTAAATTATAAAAAAAATGATAAATATGAAAAATAAGTTTTATATTTAAAATTAAAATTAACTTCCTAATTAGATATTATATTAAGAATGGGAAGGAATAATACTTGGTTTCATAAAATTTAGGACTAAGGGGCAATTTTGCTAGGGAAGTTTAAAAAATAGAGCAATTTTGCCCCTGACCGTTATCTCAGTTAAGTTTGATCGTTAGTTAACCAAATATACAGAGCTGACAGTTCACATGTCATCTAAGTTATTTCTATTAAGACGCAAATTTGTCTCAAAAATCCACATGTCATCTTCTTCATTTTCTTAAAGTTAGATTTAAAACTTCTAAGTTAAATTTGTATTTTAATAAAAATGACGTGGATGACATGTGGACTGTCAGTTCAACATATTTAATCAATTATCAATTAAAATTAATTGAAATAACGAATTAACGATCAGGGGCAAATTTACTCTATTTTTTGAACTTTTGAAATAAAATTGCTTCCGGAAAACTTCCAAAACAAAATTATTCCTTAAGCTTAAAATTTATTGCCAGGCATTGAATAATCGGCTCAAGCAGGACCTAATGAAGGTAACATTGGATAGTCAAAAGAAAAGTCTTCAACCCAGTAAAAAAAAAAAGTCTTCAACCCAGAAAAAGAAAAAAAGAAACCCTGATATATTCTTTGCCTAGTTTTTCTTTCTTCTCTGGTCTGAAGTGACGTTCCCGTGTAGGGCCTTTAACGTTTAAGCCTTTTTCATATCTCATCAATAATTGACGAGAAACCTTAATCCACATCATTAGTAGTACTTAAAATCATGATCATGGATTCGGATCGAACCGGCCGGTTCAACCTGAAAACTGATAAATCGGACAGTTTCAGGGTCCGGTCATTGTCACTGTTTTCTTTAAAAAAAATTAAGATTTGTTTTAGAATTTCATATTAATAAACCTAAAATCTTCAATTTTTCATTGGTTTGGTTTCGGTTTAGCCCCGATCTAATCTACTTACCCTAAATCTGATACCCTGACAGGTTCAATGCCCTGTCTGGATTCATGAACCTTCATTTCAAATATAAGCTTAATCCAGTGGCGTCCCAGACTGATTAGAGAGGGATTTGTGGAGAAATTAAATAAAAATAGTTGAATTAAAATAACGATATGGCAATGAACTTTGTGAGGGCTCACAATTTAATGCTGACTATGCAACTTTCTCATATCTTCTTTTTCTTTGATACTCCTTGGAGTAGCATTTCTATTTATTTTGATTTGATGTGGGGGCAAACAAGGATGCTTGATTCTTTATCTCTCTTTTCCAAAGCTGAGCCTGAGGCTGCCTCAATGTTGATTCTCCAAATAAAGAACACTCTGACGCTTACCCCTCACTAACATTCGTGTTCCTCCGTCGCATCACTTTCAGCATTCTCCCAAGTCTAAACATGTACTCAAGTTCTATTTTTTAGGATGTACAACACATTCTAAATTTTTATGTTGATTAAAGTGAACATAACCACAGTTTGGGACTCTAAAGTTGCAGAATTATTAATAAGGATTAAGATCTTACTATGAAATAAAAAAAAAAAAACGCCAGCTGAGCTGAATATACGTAACTAGTAGCAGGATTTCCAATTTCTTTTCAAATAGTTTTAGCTGTGGTTAAACACATTTTTAGTAGGATGTTCAAGTTCAGGGACGCCCGGTTCCCGTCCCGGGATTAGCCGGGAATGGGATGTCATTCCCGGTCCTGGTCCGGGGAAATTCTCCGGACAACCGGGATCGGGAATTCCCGGTTTTAATAATATAATTATATTAGTTAAATTTTTTTATAATCTAGTGTTTAAAGTGATTATTTAACACCTAATAAGATCATAAAAATCACACAAATTGAGTTAGAATTGAAAAATAACATATTATTATTAATATTATTATCACATTCATCATTTTTGTTATTATCTTTATACATTATATAGTTAGGATTTGTATCACGATATATACAATTTAACTCTAACTAAATATGTAATATACATTTTATCAAATGATAACTTAATTTATGGGGTAAAAAATACAAAAATAAAATAATAACCTATTTGTTAAGGAGAAAAGAAAAAAAAACCGGGACCGGGAAATTCCGGGATCACAAGGTGTGATCTCGGTCCCGGTCCCGGCCGGGACGGGAAATTCGCTGGATAAAATATCCGGGACCAGGCCGAGACAACCGGGACCGGGATACTTTGAACACCCCTAATTTTTAATCCTTATAATTTATTACAATTTGCGTTTTGGTGGTTAAAGTTTTAAATGGATGATTTTGGTTCTTTACATTTTTTCTATTAGAATTGTTAGTGCATATCGTTTTAAAAGGACTTAGTGTATGTTTATATTAGTTTTTTAGAATAGTTTTTACGATTTATAAGGTAAGTGTGTGAGAGGAGTTTTATCTCGAGTTGCGCAAACCTAGATTTGACAAATTGTCAAATACTCACTTAGATTTGAAGTTCACGGCGTTAATTTTCCTAATGCGTCACTAACTCTGTTAATTTTGTTGACATGGCTAGATGATTATTGGACAAGATGATATGTAAATAATGCCTTAATAATAAGTTGATGAGCTGGATAAATAATTTTAAAAAAAATGAAGAAACAGATCTGAACCAAAATCATAGATCCAATATCATCACTTCTTCAATGGCGGAGGTCAATTTTCCGGCAGAGGACGGCGAAGGTGAGGAGGCCAAAATCGCATATCTAAATATTTGATTGAAAAAACAAATCAGATCTAAAACTAAATCGCACAACACATAAATTAAAAAAAAAAAAAAATCACACATCACAGGGACCATAAGTGATTTTTAAGCAATGATGAAGAAGATGGTGGCATGCTTCCTTGTGGCTTCGTGGGACTAGGAGGGGTCCAATGATATAAAGATGAAAAAGAAGAGACGAAGCAAATTTCAAAACCAGTGAATATGACTACCATCTATCCACTTCCTTCGGCCCTCTTCTCAAATACACTCACAATTTTTAAGCAACGATCTCAAATAAAGATAAGATACTACTACAAAAAATATAATTTATAATACTTATTTTTTGCTTTTTGTAGCGCTTTTGAAGCGCTACAAAAACCACTATTACTATAGGCTTTTATAACACTTTAGGTAAGCTGTTTTGTAACACTTACCAGCAAAGCCCTACAATAGATTATTTTTCTTTTAAAAAAAATTATTGATGTATAGTAGCTCTTCCTAGAGGAAGAGCTACAAAAGGTAAATTTCTTTTTTTTGAAAAAATTAAATTAACAGCAATTTATATAGAAATTTCTCTATCAACCATGCCAAACAAACTCATCAAGCAATTAACACTAAAATTGCAACACATATCTCAATAATTTTCCACAACCCATAAATATCTAATTTAGTAATAAAATATTTGGATAACATTTTTCTTCTGAAAATATCCTATCCCATGTAAATGACACTTGTACATTTGTTCCATTAGAAACAATCTTAATACGGAAAAAGGAAGCAAATGAAACAGATGTACATTAGTTCCCTGAGAAACAATCTTAATAAACAAGAAGAAAATGAAATATCACTTCTCTTGGACTCTGACTTCTAGTGGGGCTGGTACCCCTTCTTCAATTGCTGTTGTTGCCATGCCTTGTTAATCACTCAAACCATTGTAGGAAATTGCGTTTGAACGCCAGGTTCTTGACTACAGAACACCAATACAAAAGCTATGATTTCATATCGAGAAAATGAAAATAAATGAAGGCAAGCCACAAATTTATATGTAACATACCGATTTGACTGTCCAAAATTTTCTTATGCTCCTCCAACACCATATCCAAGTGGGAAGCAACAACCTATAACCATTAGAAACTAAATAAGATAAAAAGCAGCAGATAATGGGGGAAAACATCTTAAGGGTCTGCTTCGTGTGAGGGATTTGGAAGGGAAGGGAGAAGAGGGAAAAATTTAATGAGTTGAATTTTAAAAGATTGAAGAAGTGGGGTAATAAAACTTTAATAAAGAGAACATATAAGATAAAAGAGTAAGAAAAATTAATTAAAAATTTTTAACCCCACTTCTCTAATTTTTTTAAACTCAACACAAAAAAAATTTCCCTTTGCCCACTTTTCATCTCCTTCCCTCAGACCAAACAAGCCCTAAAAGATAAACCTACTAAGTATCAATCCTATTGCATTCTCAAATCCAAGCCAATTGGTTGGAATTGCAATGTTTGATTGCTTATACATCCAATCTATTTTATTGTAGACATAAGTTCTGTGAGTAATCTTTTAAAGCATATCTATTAAATAATAATATCATTTTTTTCATCACCCCCTTTCAAATTTAGCAAGTAGCTCATAGTTTTGCTGACAACAATAAAAGAGGGAAGCAAAAGGAAATACTTGTAGGCGCTGGTTGTCGGTTATAGTGTCGTCCTTTATAAAAAAAACAGGGAAGCAAAAGGATTAATGATCAAGCCAATACAACCGGAGAAAAAGGGTTAATGATTAGCTAAAAACTATCCCACTATTGATAAGGCCAAAAGAGTCAATAACCAAGTCAATAATTAGTTTTCTTCATAAGTCAGCTATATGCATATGTGATGCTTAAGTGATCAATATCAAAGCTAAAAGTCTCAATTACCTCAAATTGGAGAAACCATACTCACAATAACATAGATTAGGGAGAAAGTAACAACAATCAAATATCTCCCAAGATAGGCATTAGCCGAAAAAGCTCCAGCCAGTTGTGTGATATAGCATGTCCCACTCCAATTTGAGATGTTCTTGGAAGTGGTAGCATTGTGATTGTAATATCCCAAAATGTACTTAAGGGCTAAATGTACAGAATTGATGGTGGGATTAATGACAGAATTATCTCTGAAAATTTTGTTATGACTTTAGTTCCGATTAAATTGAGATAACTATTTAGTCTTTTCGCCTAAAGTCAAAAATGACCAAAGGACTAATTTGAACATGAGAAGAAGGGAAAAATGGTATAGGGAAGAGAAATATGAGGAAAATATTTATTTGGTCGTAATATGAGACACAAAGAAGCATTTTTGGCCAAGTATAAAAAAAGATGATAACTTTAGTCAAGTTTCACATGCAAAAATTGGCAATTAAATACTATATTGCAAGATGATATTTTATAAGATCATCATCTCCTTCAAAGGGCCATGAATGACATATGACAAGAGGAAAAAGCAAGAGAAAATACATATTGGCTATTAAATATGGCATACGGAAGCAATTGGACTA
This sequence comes from Inga laurina, assembly GCA_963855925.1. Lineage (NCBI taxonomy): Eukaryota > Viridiplantae > Streptophyta > Magnoliopsida > Fabales > Fabaceae > Inga > Inga laurina. The sequence goes on along the minus strand of OY979708.1, from coordinate 17,078,801 downwards.
AGTTATAAAAAGATGAAGACTTGGTCAACAATCTCATGCTAATTGGTGAATTAATGTTATTATTCATTGAGATATTACAAAAGATCATCATTTCTTTTTCTAGGCTCCATTTTCGTATAACATGAGGCAAGAAAGAGAAAAAATTATATGACCAATTAAAAAGAGAAGACTTGGTCAACAATTTCAACTAATAAGTAACATATGTGAGGAGGTAAACTAAGATAATTGAAGAAGGCTTCTTTTAGTTCCTTTTGGTCATTATTTTTGGTCAACAATTGTAAACCAAATAAAAGATGATAACTTGAATGAAAAGAGTCATATATTCGTATGGCATCAAGAAAGAAAGAGAAAAGATAAAGCAAAGGTTTATTGGCATATGTCTCTTGCAATTAAAGTGCTCTCTCTTTCTCTTTCACACACACGTACTCAAACTAACTTAAGCTCTATATGAATGCTTGGCTATTTAATTAAAAACATTCTCTCATCTAATTCATTCATTTCAAGTCAGCCAAGTATAGAAGAAAAGGAGAGAGAAAGAGCTAGACCGAAAGTTGAAAGCCAAGGGGAATAAGAAGGAAAGGTAAGCCATTTATACCTTCAAGATCCCATTTATAGCTCTACATGCCTTCATAAACCTTGTTCCTCTATCTAAGAGCATCATTCCTATGGCTTTTATTTCTTGAAAGGAGGAGTTTCGAGCCATATTGTAAAAGTAAAAATTGAAGAACTAGAGAAAGAACCTAAGGAGAAGCAAGATGTGAGTATTAGCTTCAATTTAAGCTATGGGTTGTGTAAGTTGAATAAGTATTTTAACCTATGTAATTCTACCTTGATTTTGTCCAAGTTAGGTTTTGGATAATTCATGGTGTTTTGGTTATATATTTGGTGTTTTATGATGATTAGAACCATATGACACAAGTTTAATACTCAATTTGGGAGTTTGGTAATTTCTGGAATTTTGTTGATTTTTTTGCCAAAACAGGATGTAGGGAATGAGTGAGAATTAGGTCATGGAAACTGGTAGGGGTGTTTAAATCCCAGGACGGGACCGGGATCACCTATTCCCGGTTCCCGTCCCGGGGGTAGCTGGGAGTAGGAAGTCATTCCCGGTCCCGGTCCATGGCAGAGAAATTCTCGGTATAACCAGGATCGGAAAATCCTGAGACCAGGATCGGGAATTCCCAGTTTCAATAATATTATTATATTAGTTAAATTTTTTATAATCTAGTGTTTAAAGTGATTATTTAACAACTAATAAGGTTATAAAAATCACACAAATTGAGCTAGAATTGAAGAATAACATATTATTATTATTATTATTATTATCACATTCATCATTTTTGTTATTATCTTTATACATTATATAGTTAGAATTAGTATCACGATATATACGATTTAACTTTAACTAAATATGTAATATATATTTTATCAAATGATAACTTAATTTATGGGGTAAAAAATACAAAAATAAAAGAATAACTTATTTTTTAAGGAAAAAAATAAAAAAAAAACGGGACCAGGACGGGACCGAGATCACACGATCTCGGTTTTTTTAGATCCCGGTCCCGGCCCCAGCCGGGACGGGAAATTCCAGGGATAAAATGTCCGGGACTGGGACACTTTGAACACCCCTAGAAACTGGGTTGAATTCTGACAGTGTGCACTAGATGAAAATTCTGGGAATATTGTATATCCAACTGGCTGTGGGTGATATTTTTCGTTAAAACTAGACTAAATAAGGGTCACATAGCCTTTGAAATCACCCTATTTAGATTTTTATAAATTTAGCTATGATTTTTCAAAGCTGATGAAAAATTCTAGCAGATTTGGTCACTTATGCGAAAATTGAAGATGTTATAGTATAATGTAATATTGTTGGACTCTAAGGTTAGAAATTGATCTTTTAGGTTAATTGACCACTTTAGCTTCTTAATTGACTTGATTAAATGATCATAGTGATAACCAAACCAAGTATTATAAGTTATTAAAGAATTGGAATAGGTAATAACTCGTATTACAATTGATAGGATTTGAAATTTTCCCTGCGCGTGATAAACTGGTGCTAGAGTACAAGTGGAAAGAACAAGGTAGTGACACTTTCTCTTATACTATATGTAATGCATTGTATGTTTGTCATATCATTGAATTGTGTATTACAGGGCTGAGTAATGGGCGGACTAGGCTCACCTGAAGGTCAGCTCATTACCCGCCCGTTTATGTCTTAATGGGTACGGGCTAGCCCATACCCGTTAAGTACCTAAGATAGCCCGGTAATAAACTGGCTAGACATACCCGTCTAGATTTGGGTGGGTACTGGGCAGCCCGTTTAGCATATGATATTAAAAAAATCCCTATTATTGTAAAGTGTAAAACAATTTATTGTCATACTTTAAGTCCTACAGTACTGCGCTTTTGCATTTAACAAACACATAACACTCATATAATTGTCTACAATGTACCTTTTAATTTAAATTAAAACATCACATAGTAACATTCATAATCAGAAATTCAGAATTTAAGACTTAAGTCACAACTAAAAAGAGTATTCAAACTTTGAATCTAAAGGAACAAAACTGTTAACAAAATCCATTCAATAAAAGCATTGGCATCTTTCCATAATAAGTCCTCTTAACATGCATCATCCTTGCATTTCTATTGAATCTTCATCATCAATATCACCTTCAATTGGAATGGTTGAATTTGGAGTTGATAACTCTTGATCTACAAATCAAAGATAAATTATGTTCATTAATATGTGATAATAAAAAGATCAAAGATGAAACAATATAAATTGAAATTGATTTAGAAATTACCAATAACATTTGTACTCTCATCAATATTGTCAATATCCAAGTCATTCAATTTAGGGGGACTTTTACGTAGCCAATTTTGAGCACATATGAGTGCCTCAGCCATCTTTGGAGATAGAGAACTTCTAAAGGTATCTAGTACTAGACCACCGGTACTAAAAGCAAATTCTGAAGACACTGTAGAGACCGGTACAGCCAACAAATCACGAGCAATGAGATGTAGAACTTTATATGTCGAAGCATTACCTTTCTACTAAGCAAGAGGGTCAAATTTTGGATCATTGTATCCAACTAATTTAGATAGAAGATAATCATCAACCTCAGAGACTTGCTCAAGTTTCTTACACATTGTCTTTGCAGTGGCTAAAAACTTTTGAAACGTAGGATCAAACAAAACAATGAAAACAGAGCACCCTCCCTCTCACTGTCATTTCTCTCTGTATCTCCCCCTCTCTCTCGCATGTATATGAAACAGACAAAGGAATGAAAACAGAGCACCCTCTCTCTCTCTCTCTCGCATGTATATGAAACAAACAAAGGAATGAAAACAGAGCAACGTGTTGCTATTAAAACAAGTCGATGAAATACTCAAGAAAAAGAGGAAGAAGAACGAACCGATGAGGCGATGACAATGGCCAATGCTCTTTCACTGTTTTTCTTAAGTTTGAAGTTTCGACTCACGTCGCTACCTCGATGGAGATCAAGAGCGAACAGGCGGACTGAGGTGAGAACTGGAAAATGTTCAGTCCGTTTGCGTGCGTGCGAACAGGCGGACTGAGGATGAGGTTTGCATGCTGCTGAGTGCTGGCTAGGGTTAGACGTTTAGTGGTGAGTGGTGACAGGGTAAGGATGACTAAGGATGAGAGCCGAGAGGGTTTATGATCTGAGATTCTGAGACGTGGGAAGCGTGATTCTTGAACGTGATTTACGTGCGTGATGGACGTTCGTGAGAATGAGATGAGTGAGTGAATCTATGAGTGATAATGTGATATACTGATATTAATATTAGGTATTAGTTTAATTAAATAAAACCAATAAATAAAAAAAATAAACAGGCGGGTATGAGGACCCACAAATCCTAAGCGTCCAACCCATCAAATGAAAAGGGCAAAGCGTTGTTTTTTTGCGTATTTATCTAAAGAGGAGGGGGAGAAGAGGAAGAGTGGTGAGTCTATGAACAACAGAGTTGCGTTGAAATAAAGGAGATTTGCACAAGGAAGAGGGATTGAAAGAAACATGGACTATGAAAAGCTTGGGGAGGGTCGAGCACTATGAGATAAATAATTTTTTTTTTAAAAAAGACAACTGCTATGAGTCGGAGAAGAATCTCCAATGTTCGTGTAAGGAAGAGGGAATTTTTTCTGTCTTTTGGGGGGTGTGTGGCTAATAGCGGGGATGTGGGAATAAAATTAGAGTTCATTAAATATTAAAAAAATGAAGCTATTGTAGCACTTGCCCAAATAAGTGCTATAATACAAATTTTTATTTTTATTTTTAAATTATTAAATAAGTAGCAATTTTTTTTAAAAAAAATACATGATTTAATTTTTTAAAAAATATTTGATTTCTCTTAAAAATTAATTCAACCTATTGTAGCACTTATTTAGTAAAGCGCTACAATATCTGAGTAATTGAAAGAAGGATTACGTAGCGCTCTATTGGACAAGTGCTACAGTATATATTATCATAATGTAGCACTCGTTTTACTAAGCGCTACTATAACGGCCTCTCTTAATTACCATATAATTAATCTCCAAACCAAGTAAAACATTAAATATTACATAATACAACATATTATGGGGCTCCGCCCACAGTACAAAACCCAATATGCAGCGAAGTATTCAACATATGCAATGTATACCACAAAGGCCCTTATGTTTGGCAATATACATTATGCTCATGTAACTGAACGAGACATACAATTAGTATCAAATCAAGTCTCATTCGCCTTCCCCTTGGTAGCACTACATGAACTCTTACCTGAAAAATTTTAAATATCGATAGGATGAGTCACATTGACTCAGTAACCACAATTCCATTTTAACAAGTACATAGGGAATGATTATAAGATAATTAAGCGAGCAATATATATATATATATATATTCATATAACATATAACCACCTGAACTCTCACCTGAAAAATTTTAAATATCGATAGGGTGAGTCACATGGACTTAGTAACCATAATTCCATTTTAACTAGTATGTAGGGAATGATTATAAGATAATTAAGCGAGCAATATATATATATATATATTCATATAACATAAAGTTTAATCTTCCCAAAACATTATTATTTCAAAACAATTCAATATGTATAAAACTCCCACAACCATCCTTATAACCTCCTTAACTAATGACAGAACCCATGAGCTATAATATATAATAGGATTAGTTTCTTTGACAAGACTGTACTAAGCTCTCCAATAATGAAGTGTAACCCGGCCAAATGCTATAGAACTTATATCGGATCATGGATTCCCTTTCCGTCGAAAATGGAAAGGTGTCACCTGCCCTTAAGTTGACCCTTAACCCGGCCAAAGGAAAGGGTGATACCAAAGGTCCTGAGAATGCCAAAGCCATCCACTATTGTCAACACCCGTTTCCATTTCGATAATCGAAGAGTAATAAAGACGGAATTCAATGGGCATACAAAAAAGTACAATTATACTGATAAAAATATTCGTTTACAATTCTGATATCGTTCGTCGACGAAAACAGAAAATACAGCAGAAGTTTTAATATTTACAAATTTCACCAAAATATCACAAAACAAACTAATTATGACCACGATCTTATTATTGCCTCGAGACCCGTGCCGCTCACTTTCCGGCATCTACATCTTTTCCCTTAGACCCATTGGTACCCGCTGAGGTGTTTATTAAAAATAGGGTGAGATTCCAGAGAATCCCAATAGAAACATGCTATTGTTTATAGAAAATGCGAAAAGTAAATATGATATATGCCATGTATGCACCAATTAATGAACATTATAAACATATCATCTGCGTGTATACATGAGTAGGGCACAACTCCACTATTCTGCATTGGTTGGGTTCTCACCAACTCCAGTGTAAGTGTCTCTGACATTTCTAACCCATTTCTGGGCAAATCATGTTGATTAATAAAGCGCATTTACAAACATTGGCATCCACACAATCATATAACTATGTCATAATGTATGAAGGATAATGTCCCTACCTCAAAGCTTTAATATCCCTTTTTTAAATGTGCCTCAAAGAACATGTCGTATCCGGCCTCCAAATCGGTCCTAAAATATTAAATGTACCAGAAATAGGTCATAACCTATCCAAGTATCATTTTAGACTCTTCCATAGTGTTTATTGTGGTTATATTATTCTATGGTAAAAATTTACAAAAATGCCCCCGGGACGCCAGCTCGGCCCCGCCATACCCGACCCGATGGCATATTTTCCCAAAATTTTGACCAAAGCTATTTTGACTTATTTTCGCTCAAGGAATCTATTTCTGGGCTCGAAATCACCAAATCCACTATCAAATTACGAAAATACCCTTGACAGACCCTATTTAGTGATTTCAGTGGCGTTTTCGTAATTATGCTTTTTCGGCCTCTACCGAAAAAGTGCCCAACTGTAACCCCACCTATTTTTGCCCACTGAGTCCAATGGGGCCATTTATTTCATGAAAATCCAAATTCTACTACCATTTCTAGTCCTGGACTAAATATTAGGGAAAAATGAAAAAAAATGAAGTTTTGTGTTTTAGCTCCCAGAACTTGTACTTTTCCACTTCTAATCCTTAGTTAACTCATTTAAACACTTCATAATCATGATTTAAAGTATTTTGGGCAGCATAACCCCTTAGGGTTATAGCTTTTCTAATTTTACAACTCAACCCAAAAATCACAAAATCAAACAATAATCACCAACAACAACTTCAATACACTAAGAAGTTGAGATTTTGGAAATTACCTCTTGATCTTTGATGTCTCTCTCTCTAGGACGTCCTCTCTCCCCCCCCCCAACCTTGAAGATTAGCTTGCTAAACCATGATTTCCATGAAGGACAAGGGATTAGAGAATGAACTTACACAAGATAGGAAGTTTAAATCACTTGGAAACAACTCTTACCTTATGTCTTGCTTCCTCTTGCTCTCTTAGTCTTCAAAACTCCCAAGCTCACTCACTCTCTCTTTTCTCTTTGCCTTGGCCGAATGTGTGCATGAAAGAGGAAGGAGTTCGTGTTTAATAAATTGGTCTTCTTCCTTCCTGACCATTGATTCAATCAAAGGCCCAAGTTGTGACACTTGTCACCATTCCCTTCCTCCTCATAATTTCTCCACCTAATTTCATTATATTGAATCAATGATCTCCCTTTTGCTTGCCCCTAAAAAACCGGCCCTACCCCCTCTCATCTTACAAGACAAGCAATCTCCTACATGTAATCAAGTTTGTCCTCTTCTAAGCACTCAATTTCTTTCATTCATTCACTCAAGCTATTCTCATCATGCAATCAAGTATCTCCCTTCCTTTACTCAAGCTATCCCTTCATGCATTCACCATACTTCCATTTTGTGTGCACTCAACCTTGATTATCATTTCCTTCTTCATACGGCATGTGATCATGTATTAAATAATTTCCCCCTTTTTCTTTCATGCATGGACTAAAATAATGAGAGGAAGGGAGGAGAAAAATTGTTTTGCATAATTCCACAATTCACATAATTGATTTTATGTATAATCCCCCTTAATTTCTCAATTCTTGATTTATTCTACCAAGAATAATCCCATTATGCATTTTCCTTTATTTTCCTTAATTAATTGAGATTAACTCTAATTAATTGGAAAATAATTAATCTTGGGCTAAATTTGCAAAATTATGATTTTGCTATCCCCTTTGTAATTTAATTCAATTTTTGAATTAATTTGCCCATTTCCTTATGAATATGAATATTTCAAAATTCACAAGATCCAAATTCATGAATATTCACCACTTTATTGAATTATTCAAATAATTACAATATAGTTTTGGTGAATAAAATTTGGGATGTTACAACTGTGCACACGATGGCGACTATAGCATGTGGTATAAAAAAATCAAGCCTCTTCTCAATCACAACTCACCCCATCCAACATCTCAACATCACAATGATATCAATAATTTATTCATATATTTCATATTTAATGCTATGTATCATCAATCATTCAAATAAATCATTCAGGCCCACTTAACTAAAACAAATTACTAAAAGCATGATTAATACTGTCATTACACATTTTTCATATATAAATTACTATAACATATTTATAGCAATTAAAAATACCAACATATGCATATAATCACTTCAACAAGCATACATGATAAATTGGAAAGTGGTTACCTCAAGTTCTTGACACAATTAAACTTGAGAATTTAACTCCAACAAGTCAAATTCAAATTCACTCTACAATATATATATATATATATATATATATATATATATATATTACATGTTAATATAATTTATAATAATTGTTAACTATTACAGAATAGTAAATAATAATCCCCATAATTGGCTCAATTTTCTTAAAAATAACAACAATTTATTTATTCCTGAAATTCCTTTTAAATCAAAATTTCTAAAATTTCTTTACTCTATTTCACAATAAAATATTTAATAACCATAATTTTCTAACTCTAATATCAAATCATAATTTTATAATTTCACATAATTCAAAATCTGCAAAATTAAACTGATTAAAATTTCAACAATACTTCTAATAACTTAAATAAATTGTTTAATCCAAATTTAATTGGTCAAAAACGTTCCTAAAGCATAATTTATGATTTATTTAAGAAGAAATTAATTTAAAAAATCATAAAAAAACCAAATGGTAAATCTAAACCGATTACAATCAACTATTATTTATTCTCTACATATCTATAACCATCTTTTGTAAAAATTCAAAATTCTCGCTAATCAGTATAATATTACCACCAATATAAAGAAGTGATTTTAAGTATCAAAATTATCATAAATTTAGAAACCTAACCTATTAAAATTGCATTGGCTCTCCGCTTGACTGCTCGCGAGACTGAATGAGAGAAGTGAAGAGAAAGGGTAATAATACCCTGTCACTTTTTCTCAAACGGACCCCATATGTGTTTTTTTAAAAAAAAAAAAAAAAAAGCTGCCGACAAGTGTTTTTTTTTTTAAATATTACAACCACAATATGTTTGTTTCCTTATAGCTATAGCATTTAGTAGAATAAGCGCTACAAAAAGAGTGCTACTCTGTAGTAGTGAGAAATTAAGTGAGAAAGGAAGAGTTAAAAAAAAAAATGGAATCACTATTGAGCATTAACCAAAATTGACAAATAAAAAAAATTCGAACCAGATCTGAATCGAACCCACCATCCATTGAAGATAAAATTCGTAAAGGAGCCACAATTAGAAGTTATTGCTCACCGTCTCAAATCTTGCCGCCTTTGCCACTATGTTCTGCCGTCGATTTCATCATCTCAAATCTTAGAGCTAGTTGCCGTTGGATTTTTGTTTTGCCATCGCAGATCAAAGGAGAATATCAAGCTCTTCGTCGCCGTTAAAAAACATGATTAAGGAGTGAAGCGCAGTCCTCCTCACTGTTGCCATCCTCCACTAGCATCCTCCATCGGAAAATTGGCCTCCACTATTGCCATTTTGAAGAGGTGATGGTATTGGGTCTGCGATTTTGGTTCACATACGTTTCTTCAGTTTTTTTTTTTAAAATTATTTATCCAGTTTTATGCACTTATTAATGAATTATTTACATATTATCTTGTCCAATAGTTTAGTCATGTCAGTAAAATTATTACATCGTTAATTTCGGATCTAAGTCTTTTTAAAATTATAAAGACTAATTATTTTAACGGAGAAAACTGAAGAGGCAAAAACCATTCTTTTAAAGCTTTAGGGATTAAAACCTAAATTATAATAAATTATAAGGGCTAAAAGTATGTTTGACCCATTTAGCTGATTACAAATTAATAAGAATTATGTCAAGAGAAATTGGAAAAAGTCTATTGAAAAATTTATGGGCGGTTTTGACTAAATCAATGTACCTATACGCTGTCTGGCATAAAATTTGCACAGTGCCAATATTTTTTATTTATGAAAAATTATTAGATTCTTTTTTGTTAATAAAATGTTTAATGATGAACTTTTTCCCAACTGTCCCATTATATTATCTCCAAATTATTTTCAGTTCCTAAGGGATTCTCAATCGTACTTTCTATAACATGATTTCTAAATTATCAAAGAATCACTTTACTCTGTTCTTCAAAACTCTTTGATTCATATTTTCAACCCCTATAAGAATGTTTGCCTCCTACTGCATGATTTATACTAAACCTATGGACGACGAGGTCGATGCTATTTTAACCTTTTGCATGATTCTCAACCTCTTTATTAATAGAATTTCTAATTATTTATGAAAAAATAAAAGTTTATTTCTTTTGACTGTCAATAAAAGGTTACTAAAGTTTAATCATTTACAACTTTATTATAGCATCTTGGACGGGCAAATCACAGGGCTAAAAAGAATTATACATGTTTGACCAATTGTTGTTAGTATCAGGAGAAAGGTTTTAACGGTTGAAATACCATGTCTTGGATTTGAGTATTTACATATGCAAACAAAGTAAATATGGGAATTATTTTGAATAAAGCCTGATAATATTTAAATCTGGCTTAACAACAATAAATGTAAAATAGCTACACTATGGCAAAAAAGTAAAAAAAGTAAAATAGCTACACGTACACACACATTTGAATGAAGAAAGGAAAAATACATGTTTGGAGTTTTAAAAAAGTGTGCAAGATTATTAATAGATGTTGGTTCTAGTAGAAGGAGCTATGATTAAGTATGAGTTTTAAAATTTAGGTTTGTATAAATATACAAAAGTATTTTAAAAAAAGGTCTTTAATTAGATTTGACAGTAATCAAATATAATACTCAGATATGACTATAGTGTTACAAAAACAATTATGCAAAATTTGAACAAAATAAAAATAATTGTATAATAAAAATATATTATACGTAATACGTGCCTGATTCCGACCACACAACTGATTTTTTTAATAGGCCTTTGCTTTATGCATTGTTTCCATATTTGTTACAAATCTGACTCACCCCTGTCACTTCGCTATTTTGTAAAGCTCATCATTGCCTCTTTTTACGCCGGTATGCTTTAAAGCCTGACCCACAAACCCACTCATCTTCTTTTCACTAAACAAATATAAATTATATTGTATTTATTTAGAATAATTTATTTTTGAATAATAAGTATTTATAAATTATGATTTACGGTATATAAAAAGTAAAGTAAGTGTTTGATATCACTTATTTTAGGATAATAAATTTTTATTACGTAAGTCGAGACAAGATTCCTCTCACATACTTATCACGTATACTGTGAATCACGATTTATAAGCACTTATTACCCAAAAATAAGCTATCTCAAACGAACACAAATATGTGAGAGAAGTTTTATCTCGATTTATGTAATAAGGACTTATTGTCCAAAAATAAGCCCAACCAAACACACAGATAATCTCCTATGCAACTCAAAATACGTTTTTCTTTATCGATTTCGAGTTTCCGTAAAATTGTTAATATTCAAAAAACATATTTTTCCTGTTATTGTCATTAAATTAAATTGATATATTTATTGGGGCTTTTGCCTGTTTTTTATTGAGGGTAATCTATGGCCAAAAAAGGCAAAAGACATAAGATTCAGAGATCATTGTGGGGTTTGATGTTCGTTTTGATATGAGC